>JAQFVV010012442.1:4235209-4573097 GCA_028023455.1 Epiperipatus broadwayi
CATTAAATTTAATTTTCAATTTGTTGTTATAGCTTTACGTTGGAAGTGTGAAAGCACGATTTGATATTATTATATTGGACAAATGTAAAGTATAAATATACAGGTTAATACATAAAAACATAAGATAGACTTAAGGGATGATTACAACATACATGTTTTAATATTGAGAAGCATATAAAATATACTCTACAATGGCATTGCTATTGTAGAAAATTTCCGTCTACTGCCCTATTATAATCATTAGAAAAAATCCCTACAACAAACAATGACTAACATTTCATTTGAAATAATTGCTTAACCATTGTTCTTTAATTTAAGAAGTTATAAAATAATAATATTAAAAAAATACCAACTAAATTAAATTAAAATAATTAACAATATCCTATGAATATCTCAGGGATCACAATTATTCTGTTCTAAAATATAATATAACAATCGTATTGATAATTAAATAATTGAATCACAAGAGGGATTTTGTTGAGATCCAACTATTTAAATAAAAAAATCACACTTACCATTACAAGTATTAACTAACTTTCTATTTGCAAATTAACCTAACTATAATAATAATACATTAAGATTAAGGATCACATCTACTTACTTATTTTCACTTAAATAATTCAATGTATCTTACTAATCTTTATTTTATCCTTATACAAATAACAATCACAATAGAATAATCATTTTATTATAATACAAATCCTTATCATACACTCACTATCTCTTATAATCTCACTAAATTAAATACATTTTTTAATTAATTAGATTCTTCAATTGGAATTGTATCTTTCACAAATATAAACATTATAATATATTTTATCAAAACCTTGTATTTTTGAAATAATATAATATTTTTAAATTTATTCTATAAAATTAATTTCAAAATTGAATTTCAAAATCAGAATGTCACTTTTAAAAAAATATATTAATTTCTCTTATATAAGCGCTATATTTGTAAAAATACTTAATTGCAATTTTCAAATAAATCTTTAAGATTTAGTTTTTAAATTTTTTTTAAAAAAATGAATTAACACAAATTCTCTTTAATACAATTATAATTTCAAAATAGTCAATAATTAATGTAATAATTATAAATTTTTGAATATAACTCTTTAGATAAAATATGTAATACATATATGCTATGTAATAACTCTATGTGAATTATGTTCTTTATGGATATGACATTGTGATGGCAATGATTCTAAATTGCAATAAAATTACTACTACAAACATTAAATTAAAATATGCATTTATATTACGATAATCATAATTAATATCAAACAGCCATTAATATTATATTACATAATTAATTAACAAAATAATTATTTAAATATTCATAAATTTACAATAAAATTATTTACATTAATAACAGATAAAATAAACATCATTCCATATATTCTAATCTTTACCTTACATATTTATTATTTATCTCATCAATATAATCAATTTGTCATTATTATTATAATGCGTGCTTTCTTAATATTATAAACTACTTTAACATCCATGAGTTACTTTGTGGGGTTCTCTTCTTAATCATCTTTCCATAGTTACCTTATACATTATCACTCCAAATATTTAAAAATTATAATATTTTAATTATAATTCATACTTTGAATTTGTATAAAAATATGGCAATACAATTTTGCTAACAAAAGTTTTGCTATTGTGGCAATATTAAAACAATATAAATAATGTATTTTAAATATATAATGGAATCAAGGATTTTTTTCATAACACTATCATTCAGTTTATGCACTTTTCATTTCTCTCATTTACATTTCCTCTCTTACTTTGATGTTAGGTATTCATCATTTAAACAATAATTTATTCAAATTTTAAATGAGTACAGTTTATTTGTTTTGTGCATGGTCTCTTAACTTTTATGCCAATCTGACAAAACTTAAGAAGTAAAAAAAAGCTACAAAATTCCTAATAGATAATTAGTTAACTTTCAATACTTACTATATTCCTATAACCCATAAAACTTCACAGATAATAAACTAGTTTTATAAAATTTCTATATCAAAATATAGGAATGGATTATGAGATATCATACCTCCTTGGAAAGTACTCATTTTTAAATAATTTTAAATAATCTTACCTTAATATATTCTGGTTATCAATCAAGTTCTTATGGTACATACAACACTCATGTCTGCACACAGATTAATCTGCACACAGATTAATCACATTAAACTATCTGCTCAATTCTTCAGGATGGTACTTTATCCTAATCTGGAATTTCAAATTAACTTTCTATACTATATCTTCAGCATCCATGACTATAAATAATCTCTGAACCAATAATATAACTCTATCTTCCTATCATATATATATATCTGTCAACATTATAGATCATGTTACAAAACAAATAGTTTACCATGACAATTGTCAATATGGTCTTTTTTCTAATACAACAAACAAGATCATAATTATTTTTCTACAGTATCATTTATTCTGTTTGATACTTTCATAAATAACATTATATTTTGTAGTATATTTATTGCTATTTTCATAGAACCCTCTAACTTTTGATTCAACATTAATATTTCCAATCTCTTATTAAATATATATTATAATAAATTACTAAATACATTTAAAACACACATTACCATAATCAACTTTTAAAACTTTATATTTACTAAAACATAAAGGTAATGTATTGTATTATATATAACGGTCACAAAACAAACTCTTAAATAGCTTTGTAGAATACCCACAACCTCAGAACAGTTTTTGCTATTGGCATCCTTAGTGAGGTGCTAGAATATTCAATCATTAGTTTAAAAATACCAGGACAAGCCCAGTACTTTATCTAATGTATAATTATTAAGTAGAAACTCTGAAATTTTCAGATATCTATGTCTTTCAATCCAGATATCTAACCTAAAAAGTCAATGGGATTGAACTAAGTTCAGATACACCATATATTAATAGCTTTAGCAATATAAAATCACCAAAGCCATCATAGCAAAAATATAATTACAAAAAAATCAAGTCAGATGTTACATGACTTAATTTATTAAGCTTGTGAGTTAAAAAGAAAACCAATAATTTCTGACCAAGCATTTATCAATGGTTATTAATATAAAATATAAACTAGCAATACACAAAAATACATTTAAAATATGAAATCTTAAAACAAAAACTATCATACATATAATAAATAAAACACATAATATATTAATAGGCAGGCAAGGAATTATGGGAAAGTTGACTTTTCAAAGTATTAAGTTGTCAAAGACTTCGATGATAGTTGAAAGCGCTTCTATAAGTGATGTTTATATTTTCTGTTCATTAAAAAAAAAAAAAAATTTAATTAGTGTATTTTTTAATATTTATTTATAAGTTAGTATATTATTTTGAAGAAATACAGACATCGATTTGTAGTGTATATATATATATATATCCCTATTAGAAAACAATCAGCGTATAGACAATCCCAATATAGATAACAGTCAACAATCTGAATTTGTTGTCAGGGCAACCTCCCTTTAAAATAAAGTAGTCTTGACAACATTTTGAAATGTTGATTGTTATATATATTTGGATTGCCTAAGTATTGACTGGTGTATAGTAGTTACTTATAACCCCATTTAGCATTGAACATTAATACACACACATATATATAATGGTAATTAACTATTATATATAGTCTTTCCATCTACAGAACTACTTTCACTTAATTCCTTAACCCTCTTCATATATATATATATATATATATATATATATATATATATATATGAGCCTGAATACTAATATTATCGAAGTAATACATAGGTTCAGAGCAGCTTGAAAGCTAAAAATTAGCAATTTCTTTGTTTGCTTTCAGAACAGGTTTCATTGTTAATTTTATTTGATGAGATTAATTAAAACATCTTTGAATGAAAATTTTTAGTCTTTTTTAGTTAAATGTCAATTTTTTACTCTTTATATAAACATCATAGACCATAGAAAATATTGGGTATCCACTTTCATCATATAAAAAAAGGTCTTGACAAACAAACAGATTACGATTCTTTGTATTGCTTAGTATTCTCTATTATATGGTTTGCTTTTATGTATTTATATAATATATATATAATATTTTACTGGATAATTATATGGATACTATCCTACATAATGAGCTTTCTAACAACTTGAATCCTGAGGCGCCATTTTGAATTTTTTTAAAAACTGACCTGAGTCACAATTTTCACAATAACTTCAGCGTTCATAACGGTAGAACAAAAAACATTACATTGCTAGAAAGTAGATAAACGAAGAAAAACAACAAGCCTAAGATACATTGTGATAACTATATAAAAATTAAGGAAAAAAGAAATTGTCACATCCAAAATAATTATTATTTTACTGTTTGTTCATAATTTCTATTTTTTTTTTTTTCATGTGTCAAAGCATCGGCCAGGAAACATTCAAATTACATCTTCAGTGGCAATTTCTTTGTATTCCTCACAAAAGTTCCTTTATATTAACATATAACACTTCTTACCTGACACAATCCATACCTTCAGAACCTAACAATTTAGGAAGATAAGAATTCTTCATTTTTTTCTTGCACCCCTGAAGTTGAAAAAATCTTTAGGCGTCTGGAAGAAAAAACATTCTCCCTAATAAAAGATAAAAAAAAAAAAATTCTATGAAAATGTAAAAATAATGAAGGCAGTGGAAATATTACTTAGCATTATAAATACAATAAAATATTAATGTGTCATATAATCTGAAATGAGAAAACTCAAAAGCCTGATAAATAAGAATGCACTAAAATTTTGAGTTCATAATTTTCCATTACTTGCTCAAAACGATTTTGATTTTAGACTTTGGATAAACCAACCTTCTTCATAACATCATCATATTGAATAAACATAGCCAATACAGAAAACAATTTACAAATTTAGAATATGAAAAAATTTCTCATTTCAAGCAGCAGTCAATGATTTCTAAAAAGATTCTAAGACATATATTTATATAAAAGTGTTTATATTCTACCTCTTTCAAGATATCTCTTCCAGGGAAGCATACCTGTTCATATTTTCATTTTAGACTTTGGATAAACCAACCTTGTTCTTAACATCATCATACTGAATAACCATTGGCAATACAGAAAACAATTTACAAATTTAGAATATGACAAAATTTCTCATTTTAAGAGGAAGTCAAAGATTACCAAAAAGATTCTAAGACACATATTTATATAAAATGTTTATATTGTATCTCTTTCAAGATATGTATTTCAGAGAAGCATACCTGTTCATATTATATAATATAAATTGTAAAATATTAAATATTTCATATTATTCAATATTATTTATTATTAATAAAAGTAGTAATAGTAACAAGTCAGAAGTCACATGACTTATATATAGCTTGCACTTACTAATATGTAAAGTTAAGAGCGTGCTAATAGCTCTAAACAAGCTTTTTTTTTTTTTATATATTTATTTATGATAAATGCTACTACAAGAGAAGGCATTCAAATCATGGTCCCCATCCCCAGACCGGTTTCGACCTATGGGTCTCTTCAGTGAGGAGTTGGGACATTGGATCTAAAAAACCAACTGCTTGAGTTGGTTTTTTAGATCCAATGTCCCAACTCCTCACTGAAGAGACCCATAGGTCGAAACTGGTCTGGGGATGGGGACCATGATTTGAATGCCTTCTCTTGTAGTAGCATTTATCATAAATAAATATAAAAAAAAAAAGCTTGTTTAGAGCTATTAGCACACTCTTAACTTTACATATTAGTAAGTGCAAGCTATATATAAGTCATGTGACTTCTGACTTGTTACTATTACTATTATTATTTTTCTGTTGTGGCTTTAGCTAAATTAAAGAGCTAAGCCTACTAATATATGGAGTATCTGAATTAAGTTCAGGCCCATATGATTTTTTCAGTTGGAGAGCTGACTTTAAAGACATGTAGATGTCTAAAAGTTTCAGATCTTCTTCTAACAATTATCTTTTAGATAAATGCTTTGCTTGAGTTGGTTTTTTAGATCCAATGTCCCAACTCCTCACTGAAGAGACCCATAGGTCGAAACCGGTCTGGGGATGGGGACCATGATTTGAATGCCTTCTCTTGTAGTAGCATTTATCATAAATAAATATAAAAAAAAAAAAAAGCTTGTTTAGAGCTATTAGCACGCTCTTAACTTTACATATTAATAAAAGATAAATCATTCTAGATCTTCTTTATCAATTGGCAAAAGTAATCAGTAATGAAGCTGTTACAAAATTCTAATAAGGAAGGCATTTCATGATCTGTTACGTTTATTCAATTATGCATACTTTTATATTTAGTAGCATAGTCAATAATTTTACTACATAATTTTTTATCGAAAAATATATGGAAAAAGTCTAAAATTAAATAGTCACCAGTTGTGGGAAACTTCAAACCTAAAATCTTGTTAAAAGTCTCTACATATATTGGTTCAGAGATTACGTTCGAATGTACATTACTGCTAGATGAAGTGCTGCTAACATTCGGAGGCATAATACTAGATGAAGGGCCTGGTCTGTTGCTATTGGACTGAGGTACATTTTTGGCTTTTCTTCATCTTTTGGTGGGTAATGGGGCTTCTTCCGATGATGAAGTGAAATATTTTCGATTGCTGTATGAAATAGTTTCGTCGAAAGGCTTTGAATAAGCAAATTCATCATTGCTGATAGAATCTGTTTCTGAATCCATTTTTTCAGTCTAGTTTTCTTCAGTGCTTTTTCCTCTGTACAATCTAAAAAACTGAGAGAAAAAAAAATTGACCTTACTCGGAAAAAAATTTGTAAAAAAATCATTTTTTGTCCCAGAAAAATATGGCCACGACCTACAGAAAACGAAGAAATAGGCGCAAAGAACTATGCTATACATTCATGTGTAGTCATCTGAGTTTTTCTGTAATTTCAAAATGAAAACCGAATTTCAACGAACAATCTAGGACATACAAGGCATACTTATGACTCAAGCATAAGTATAGATGGCAACATCCACACGCAAAATACTCCCATTTAAACATCCATTAAAAATATTATAATAGTTAATTTACCGTTAGAGCGGTTTATTACAAAAAGTAAGAAAATAAAAAAGTGTGCTAAGCTTTTAATACTTACACTTATAAATTCAACTGCAGTGCTTTGTCTCTATATTAGATCTACAATAGTAATCAAAAGAAAACTCTTTTTGATTGTGATAGCTTGCCATTTTACTTTCTCTCTTAGTCTGATCAAGTTAACCTTGATTGGTTTACTATCATAATTAAAGAACTTTAATTAAATAATTATAACTAGAAAACCGCACACACACACACTATATATATATATATTTAGTAAGTTACTTTGTACTTGCAAAAATATTAATCTAATGCAAAATGATTATTTTCATTAGTTATTCCAGATGCATATAGGAATTAGCAGATTTAGTCAAGTTCCCAATTAAGGATGAACTCCATTGCATTCTAGTTAAAAAACATAACCTCACTTACATATTGTTTAATGTAACTATCATGTGAAAGTATTTCTTATTTATTTTTAGGCTCATTAAAATATAGAATTTTACATCAAGTATTTGTACAGGAATTTTTATATTTTTGTCAACGTTATATATAATTTTCTGTTTTGGCCAATCAACTAAATGCTGCTAATAAACTTTTCATTAACCCTGTTTGAGATGTACATAGAGATTAAAAATGGACTACGTTTTCAAACAGGAGTAAAATTCATAAGATATCAAATATAAAAACAACCTCTTTTTATAGATCTTAATCTAACCCTTGTGGGACATTTTATATTTTACTTAAAAGTTTATTGACAGCATTTAATAAACCGAATATTACACATAATATTAGAAATATGTTTTATTTATTTGGAATATGTAAACTTTTATATATACTAAACATATGAATGCAAATGATAGAAAAAAATAATCCTTCTTTTGTATTTCACTTAAGTTAAAAATATAAAATTTTACTTGTCTAAATTTTGTGACTAAATCAAAAAAGTGTAAGAAATATAAAATTATTAATGGAATAAAAATTATTTACAACAATTATATAATTTTATATTGTATAATTGTCACTTGTATATTCTACACATTCCTTAAATTACATGGATACAGTCAAGCGTTGTTAGTCAAGAGGTCAGCGCAGCCATCTTGGTTGCAAGCGGTTGTTGCGGGTTCGCCTCCTGGCCGATGCTATGACATATGGAAAAAAATAATTACATGGATACAGACATATGTTAAAAGCAAATTATCTCTAAGATCAATTTGTGTAGTATCTATATTCCTCAAGTGGCCCGAAACCTTGACCACTCACCTCTTTATTACCATAATTTAGTATTTATTCATAGAAGACATATACAATTTAATTTACAAGTACGCCTTTATTTAAATATACTTACTTTGAGAGTATCGATTAAAATATTAATGACTATTCCCTAATTATTTTTTTATTAAGCTATAAATTATTATTCAAATGAATAATTATTTAAATTAAATAAGGTCAAATGACAAATTATTATTTAAAATAAATATTAATTTATAGTATAATAAAAATAATTTGTAAATAATCATTACACTTTATTCTAGAAGATAAAATCAAAATGAATGACTTTGGTATCGCACTTGCTAACGAACTCTTTAAGGAAAAAAAAATGTTTGTATTAATATGACGATTTTCAATGGTGAAAAATGGAAACTTAGCTTTTGACTTCAGCTTTGGATACGATTCCTTATTACTTCTATTTAATATTTATAAATTTTAGCTCACATAATACCTTTCTTGTAGTAAGAGTAATTCAAGAAATATTCTAGATAGATAGGTAATAGAAAATATATTTGATCTTGTTACTAGTGCCACAGCAGTAACTGAAATAAAAAAATTATAATAATATTAATGGAAAACTATGTTGTCATACACATGTTGACGCTAAGTCAGTCTGACCCTTCATATATAGAACCTTGATATGTCCATTTAAATATACAGAAGAGGGATAGGCAGAATTTAGATTGAATCTGTAATATTTCACTACAAGTATAAGTATTGAACTTTAATTATAGAGGACTTGAATACAGGCTTTATTTAAATTGACTCATTAGGATCCTATATAAACGGGATCAGAGTGACTTAAAGCCAATATGAGTATGACAACAAAATTGGCATCAACAAGAATTTTGAGCATTCCATTATCAGAATTTTAGTAATAATATGGGTGGCTGAAGACTTAAATGGCGGAGAAGATTTCGAGCTGGTCTATTAAAGTTTGAAGATTTGATATCTTAATATAACCTGAGTAATAATTATATATCTGTGAACGAGATGATGAACTGGATCAACTGATGTGTGCTGGTTTAGCACGAAATACATATATTGGAGGTGATTTATTTTTTCACTAGTATGTGGTCATGTGTATTGATTATATAAGAAAAGGTATATAGTGAAATAGAGCTTGAGATTCTATGTTTAAATCCTATCTAATTATATCTAAAGTTCAGTATATACATTTTACTTGTAGTCAACTATTTAAATGTTTATAAATGTGAATACTATTAGATTTCTGACCAAATGTAATTAGTTAGACTTATAATGAAAAGTTGAATTTTTTCTCTACTTATCAATCACATATATTGAGAGCTTATGTATTTAATGTTTTCAGATGTTATCCTAAACATAAGAACAGATTCAGTTAGCCACTAATTAGTGAGGCTTATAACAAATAACGCTGTGAATAAACAGAAAGACTGCTTTATATATTACATTTAACTGAAAAGACAAAGAGATTAGTTAAATATTGTATTGTACAAACTGCAAGGAAAACCTATCTCTAGAAACAAACTTCATAAATTATTATCTACTATAAGTCATGCCACATTACTATAAAAATCATATTAGTAGTCTTGTATTTAGTACAATGAATATCACCATATAATTATTTCAATATATATTAATTGGATTGGTTGTATTTTCAAACTAGCTGCAATATGTATGAATCCACACACATGTAATCTACATCTTACATAGATAATAAATTATAAGCTAAAATATGCCACAATATTTTATATATTAAACTATAATGGTATAATATGTTAACATTTTTGATAAAAATATAATACTGTTATTGAAATGTTTTATGCTTTAGAATGTTTATGATAGTGAAGTCATCAGTCACAAAATATTTTTAGATAGCTTGAAAGATTTTGTGTTGGCAGGGAGAGTTTTAAAGACAAAACTCAAAGATACAAAGCACACTGTCATATTTTTTGACATAACTTGTGATCCAGTAAGAGAACAATAATGATTTTGTGGTGAGTAACTGAATTACATTGCAACATAACAACTGTCGTGATTTCAAAGTAGAGCTACAGGTGAAATGGGGAGAACACACTATATTTTTATATGTAGGTGTTTGTACTTTATGTAACTAATTACATTCATATCGGCCTTTCAAGCCAATTGTGCAAATGCTTTGCGAGTGTTAAATAATAAATGAATACCCTCTGACCAATACAAGATATAGAATTTATGCAGGAATAAAAAGAATCCTCTTATTCCTACGACTCAAATATTTATATATGAGCAAATCTGAAGTACTGGAACAGAAGGCATGACGATAGAACGGTCACTTTAAATTACTATATACAATGTCTGAATGAATGATGCTGATGAAATTTTCTAGAATTTACTAAACATCATTCCAACTGAAACTTAATCATATATATAAATAAGCATTTATTTTTATAGCGTCTGTATATAATTGTAATTACATTCATATCGGCCTTTCATTTATTATTTAACACTCACAAAGCGTTGCACAATTGGCTTGAAAGGCCGATATGAATGTAATTACAATTATATACAGACGCTATAAAAATAAATGCTTATTTATATTTATGTAACTAAGTACAGACACACACACATGCATATATATATATATACACACAAAACAAAATTATAAAAAAATAATAATTTATCAGCTTTCATCTTTTATGACCATAATAAATCATGTATATATGGTTTTGATTTTAATTATATTAATGTAAAAATATTGGAAACTGAAAGAAATAATAATAAAAGAAAAATTAAGGAAGTGATGTTAATATATAAATACAAGCAAGATTTAATCAATAGGCAGGCAGCAAACATTAAGATCGCTGAATTATGCGAAAGTTGACATCATGGAATTATGGGAAAGTTGATCTTTTAAAAGTATTAGTTGTCAAAAGCTACAAGAATAGTTGAAAGCGCTCTTAAGTGACGTTTATAGATATATTTTTATAAACTTTTAAATTGCAGGTTGCTGATGACTGATGTAAGTCATTGTGAGATTATAGTCCTAAGTCATTGTGAAATTATAATCCATCATAATTTATATTTTTTAAATATTATTTGACTTGTATTGATACTATCTAAATCATTTGCAGCTAGGCATTGTAATAAACATATGAATTTGATCAAACTAATGAAAAATTCATTCTGAAAATTACAATTGTAAAATATTAATAATAATGATAATGATGATGCTAATAATAATAATGATGATGCAAATAATAATAATAATAATAATAATAATAATAATAATAATAATAATAATAATAATAATAATAATAATAATAATAATAATAATAATAATAATAATAATAATAATAATAATAATAATAATAATAATAATAATAATAATAATAATAATAATACCAGAGCTAATAGCATGAAAGGTAGTACTCACTTTGTGAGGATGCAGTTAACATTAAAGGAAAGAATTTTTATACAGGCCTATCATCTCTACACAGGACTTAGCTATAGTCCTTCAAGTTTTAAGAGCATAATATATATTTTAACAAAAAGGAATTCTGGAATGGATGCAAGAAATAATGTATTTGGCTAAATTTCAGCTAGATCAAATGTTTTAGTTTGTGTAGAGTGGTCTGAGAATGGAGATAGACTATAATTCAGGCTGATGTAGTGATGCAGCATTTGCAAATAAAAGCAAATGCCAATTAATGATGTGTGGCAGTTGTTACGAAATGTTACTGTGTTTGGTTGGCACAAAACATTCAGTACTCATGTGTGATATCACTGACTTTTGTACTTCACATTAAAATCATCCATGAGGATTGTTAGGTAAAGGGTTGATGCTAATATCAAGCTGATGGTGAGTATGATGTTGCATATTATGATGGTTCCAGATGGAAGTAGATAGAAATTATGTGGAGGGTGGTTGTGTGGTGGTGAAAAGTTGATATTAACAGGTTTACATCAATATATATCATCTTGAATGATAGGAACGGGTAACTTTGATTTATAAGTAGACAATTTCCTCCTGAATGTGATGATGTGTTCCTGGAATAAGCAATAAAACCCTCAGTGTGAAGATGCATTAGTATTAAAGCTGGAAATAATATAGTACATATTTCTGCTTCACCTAGTGCCAATGTCATCAGCATTAGTAAGGGTTTGAATCCAGACTTGTATATTAACTAACACATGTTTCATAGTAAGTGGTAGTAGGTGTATCTTATAATCAATATTTATAATCAATATTATAATCTTTTATCTAATTTACATTTCATTAATTTATATTTTATGATTAAAACTAACCTCTTTATAATAGGGATTTATTTTATAATATTTGTAAAAATGTATATTTGTTTATTTTATTAAATTGGTACTAAGTAAATAATTGAATCCTAGATATCTATAGAATGTTACAGATATTTTAAATTCTTTTATTAAAGTTCATTTTTCCAATTAATCAGTTGGTAACATTTTATATTTATCTTTTGATAAATGTACATTAAAGGGCGAATTATGTAAACAATCTAATATTTGTAAGGAATCTTTTGTAAATTTCTATTTACATTTGCTATCAAATATTAGGTTTGAAAGTCATCATATTATTCATAGAATGTACCAAATTCCTATAATTTTTGTGAATAAAATTTACATTTTCTTTAAAATCTTAATTAAATAGGTTTTGTTAATATGATGACTGATAAACTTAATCATGCTTGTTAGTGTTTTCTTTTAATTAGCAAAATGGACCCTTGGGGCATATTTAATGCAGGATTGTAGATTTCCCACCCAGGCAGATGCTGACCTCAGAAAAAGTCATCGGCAAATGTCAATGTAGATTGGATCCTAATATATAAGGCCCGATCAGATAAATAATAAAAAAAAAATGATAAGAAGAGATTATTGAAGAACAGTTCACTAAAGAGATTTGATTGGTATTTATAGTATATCATGCTAAAGAATGACAGGGTGAAAGGATCTGCCATATGCTTTTCGGAGCTCTGTTTCCACCAGTTCATCACAATTCCATTCCAGTGCTCTCAACACCTAGCCTGGAGCCTGTACTGTGTCAAGGAATCCTGCTAAATGATTTGATTTTATAACTGCGTGTTTCCAGTTATGGTATGTCTACCAATTGGTTCTGAGAAAACCGCCAAATTGGCACAAGCCTTTGATTCTAGCTTAGGTAGTTTTTTTAAATCAATGTTAATTTATATTTTATATATATCTGTAGTGTTTATACAACTTAATTTTAAAATGCATCTTTTAATTTTTTTCCTTAAATTTAAAAATTATTAATTCTTATAAAATTCCACATTACAGTGATGTGGCAAATTTATCTGAATTTTTTTTGGTTTATTTGTAATATTGACTTACTGAAACTGCCAGTTATAAAACTCAATGAGAAACTAACTTTAAACCCTTTCCCTCTTATTTTCTCCAGTTAAAAATCATTTCAGGAGACTTATTTCCATTAAATTAATTAATAGAGAAAGCGCATTTAGTTTTAAAGCTCTTATATTATAAATTTATTTTTAAATGATTGAAATTATTTTAAAAGTTAGGTATCTTATTATTATCTCCAACTTAAAAGTGTCCTCATAATTATCTCTGAGAGAATAATGTATTTTATTAAATCAGTTTAATCACAATTTTTGTAAAACAAATGTCTTTAAAGAATATCATTAAAAGCACATCTATCATAGTGTTTTATCAGTATGTGTTAGATACATATATATTTTTATTTGTGTCAGTAAAATATTATGATTGTGATGTATCATTTATTATGTTATATGTTATCAAACTTCATCAGAAGTGAGTTTGATATTTAATGCCCAGTCGGTCTATGTTAATTAAAAGATGATTTATTTTGTAATCTTCAATGATGAACTATTTGATAACTTACTAATAAATGAAATATTTGGGAAGTGTGGAAAACAATTTACATTTTAATTTTAATTCTTGCCTTTCCTTTTATATTATATTTTATGATCTATTCATTAATGACCTACGGTTTCTGTGGACATTCTAATAAAAAATTAATTTATTATGATCGTTAGTGATACACTATGTATATGTTAAGACATTATGTATTTTCTAGTTATAATCATTCATTTATTATTATTGTTCTGGCTTTGCTAATTACCTCTTAGGATCTTTGGAATTTTAAATATGACCAGTCTAATCTTTTACTTTACCTCAAAGTAGATGTATTTCTTACTAAGGACCTTTTCAGGCATTGCCATTAAAATGTATATGGGAAGTCTAGCACATCAA
Source organism: Epiperipatus broadwayi (assembly GCA_028023455.1). Classification (NCBI taxonomy): domain Eukaryota; kingdom Metazoa; phylum Onychophora; class Udeonychophora; order Euonychophora; family Peripatidae; genus Epiperipatus; species Epiperipatus broadwayi. The sequence continues at coordinate 4,249,765 of JAQFVV010012442.1, forward strand.
ATCTATTACTACTATTCAGAGATATGTTTTGGCTGGAGGGCCAACATTTTTCTCATCATCTACTTGTATATACCAGGGATTTCTTTTTAGTAAAGCCAACCAGAGGATCGTAGCAGACCTCATTCATTCTTTGTTGTAATGTATATCATACAGCCTTTATCATTATATATATATATATATATATATGTATTGTAACGATATATAAATATGCCATTACTATAATTTAAAATAAAATCTTAAAGTTCGCAAATAAAAATAAAATCTATTGAAAAAGTGAAAAAACTAAACACTAAAATTAAAATGTTTGTTAAACGTATATATTCGCACAGATACTAAACTTTAAAAATATTTTTTTTATAAAAAAAAAAAGGTATTTGAACATACTTTTTTTATAAAAAATGATTTAAATATAAAAATAGTTTAAAAAAGAAATAACGTAAGTAAAAATAAAAACAGGTATTAATTAATTCCTGTAATCTGTAAATGGAAATGATTGTTTATTAATTATCCAAAAGATGTGTAATTAAAAAGTCAGATGAAACATAGATAAGAGAAGAAAGAGATTTTAGCTTGACCAATGGAAGCAAATAAAGGTCCAGACCATAACGAAAAAAATGGAACAGTGACATTTTTGTTCATGGAATCCATAGGAGGACTATAAAAAGAAAAAATATTGAGTTCCAGTCAGTTTTCCAGCTTTTTTTTGAGGCTTGTGATAGGATGCACATATCACACACTCTCTCTCTATTTTAAAAATGAACTGACTGTGATACTTAAATGAACCAGCTAATGCTACCTCCGGAACATCTGACCGGGTTTTCAAATAAAGAATCCGTGGGAATTTACATCAAGAGTAGTGATTCATCTACTGCAAGCTATTTACATGAACTCTAAAATTTAAAACTAATTAAGAACTTTCATTCAAGCTATCTGACTTTTAAGTTTAAAATCAATTGATAATGTTTAAAATTTTATATGTTTCACTTTGAAAAAAATCATTTCCATTTTATTATTTGTATTAATACTTATCATGTAAATTATTTAAATGCATGAAATTTAAAGTTGGGTATAGATGTTGCATAGATTTATTAGCAGTTAATTATGTTGCTGTTTCATAGTCGATTGGAATATATGTCATCATGTCACTGCGGTGTCTTATGATGAACACCATTGGGTTTTTTTGTATTCCCTATGCAATTGACATTATCGATGACTTTGTATTTTGATCAGTTATGTTTATTTTGGAATGTTTTAACCATGGAATCTGTGCAGCCAATCTATACTCAACATTTTAAAACAAATTTTATAAAATTCATCTGTGCGAACATAATAAGTGTTAAATTTAAGTCGGGCATGAATGGCTGTATAGATTTGTAAAGTTATATATAGTTTAAGGAAGGGTAATCTTAGGTTATTCATTTCATAGTTGAATTGGCTCAATGGATTGGATATATTTGTGTAATTAGTAGATGTAGTATGAGATCCGCTATGGACAGGATTGCACATATATGCCACACACCTTCTGTTTGCCTATGGATGGGTTTGTAAGTTGGCAAAGGACCACAATCCATTCCTATGGAGTTTTATGTTTATTGTTCTACTTGCCAACAGATGTAGCATTCCTGTTGGTGGAGAGACAATGTCTTCTATAACTCTACTTACTGTTCAGACGTACATTCCTGACAGTATAGTATATTGTGTTGTCGTATTTTCATGCTACATTGAATACATAAATGTATCAGATGGGTTGGCACCAGTTTGACTGCAAACTTTTTGGCCTAAGGTTAAATAAGGGATAGAATAGTTTCTTTTCAAATACAATCCATATAGTCTATTCCTACTCGACTTACTAAATAAATATAAATTCATTATGGCAAGCTATTTAAATGTAAAATTAAAGGTTAATATAAAAATCTAAAATGTTAAACTTATTCCTTAAATTAGAATGATTTTATATGTGCATAAATAAATATTTTTATGTGTTAATTTTTGGCAGTGGCTTTTATTTTTTATATTTAAGATATAAAGTTATATTTTATAATCTCTGCTGTTCCACTGAGCTAGTGACTTGGGCTAATGATCTGAATATTTAAATAAAGTGGAATCTTAACAGCGCGTATCTGCCTACTTTATAAATTTTCTAGGCTCAAATGCCTAGATGGCGCCCCTGTAGTGCGCATTGTGGTTAGATTCGATCTCCACTTTCTTTCCGATCGTTATAATATATATATATATAACCCTGAAATACTCTCTGCTGTGATGGCATGTCTTTCACCAACCAATCCAGTTAAATAGTTAAATCTGATTATCTAATTTATTTAAGATGAACTATTATGCTTTCTACACTCATTTCATACAACTGATTTAAATGTAATAGTGTTTTAAAAGCACACTGCTCATATCTATCTATCTATCTATCTATCTATCTATCTATCTATCTATCTATCTATCTATCTATCTATCTATCTATCTATCTATCTATCTATCTATCTATCTATCTATCTATCTATCTATCTATCTATCTATCTATCTATCTATCTATCTATCTATCTATCTATCTATCTTTCTATCTGTCTATCTGTCTGTCTGTCTACTATCTATCTATCTATCTATCTATCTATCTATCTATCTATCTATCTATCTACCTACCTACCTACCTACCTACCTACCTACCTACCTACCTACCTACCTATCTACCTATCTACCTATCTACCTATCTACCTATCTATCTTTCTATCTATCTATCTATCTATCTATCTATCTATCTATCTATCTATCTATCTATCTATCTATCTATCTATCTATCTATCTATCTATCTATCTATCTATCTATCTAATAGATTTATTTGTAATCTCTTAAAGAGGGCTAATGATATTTTATTGCTCATTGATTCTTGGCAGACCAATTAACAAATTTTTACTTTTAGCTGCATCAAAACCTACTTTATGTATGAATTTGGTTGCAATTACCTACTAAATTGAAATGTTCAAATATTTCTTTAATTTAAAATTTATTTATTGTACTTAATGAGTATTTAAATTATGTAATTGCGAATTCAAGAAGTATATCCTAGTTGTATAAACAAAACTCAACTAATTTTGTATTGTCAATCACTCAATTTCTTAATAAATTTCTATAAATGAAAATAATGTGTGTGTATATATATATATATATATAAGGCTTAAGTCCCCCGAAAGCGCCCAGCTTTATATTTGTAATTTTATGTTTAAAGCTTCAGCAACTATGTTTTATCACAATTAGTTTTTAATAAATTTCTGTAATGTTGTTGGTTTAAATTAGCTTAGTTTGTCATTACTCCGAATCTCTAATATTAATTAGACACTAGTTATTTATATTTCTTTGATTTAAATTCAATTCTTTGTAATGTTGCCATAAAGGATTATAATTGTTAGGTTCGAACCATTAGTAATTGATATCAAATCACATCTGTACCGTTCTGCAATCGTCAAAATTCATCAAATCATTAATTTCTCATATAAACCCTTTATTATTTTGAGTCTTTTTGTCAACTATGTCCTCCAGCTAGGATGAAATAAAACCAAGAACTGCATGTGTCATCACAAACGTTATCCATTAGTCAGTGATAAAAACCTCATATCTTTTCAAAGAATATACTTACCAAGATTCCTCCCCTAAGTTAATTCCTTTTCACATTTTATTTTAATCCACTATTAGTGAAGATCTAGTAAACATTCACTGGCATCCAAATATCAAACACATCTTAGCAGGTTCATTTATTACATCATACTTTTGCAAACGAGAAATAATTAGTAGAGTATTTATTTTTTTCTTATTTTATTTGTAATTCTATATATAAACGTTTTAAAACATTTTATCCCAAAAAATTAATTAACATCTAAATTAAGTGTTCTATTATAGAGAACCTCTACTTTGCTGAGCATGCTTTTAACCTGGACGGTTAGATTAATTGCATTCTTGTTTAGTAGCAGAAACTGACGCATTTGAATATCATTACGTAAATTTATCAATTCTTATATTCCATTTCTTAGATCGCATAAAAGTGAAATCTTCTTATTATGTTGGAGTTATTAGCAATAAGCTACACCTTTTTAATCTTTGCTTTCTATCATTGCGCTCTAAACATATGTATATATTAAGGACTTAATACTTGGTAAAAGTATATAAGCATGGGACTATAAATGTCTATTTAAATTATTTTTATTACGTATACTAGCTTATCTTACGAATATTGAAACTCAGATCTCTAAAGTATGTTAAGGTCGAACAAGATAGTTATATAAATTTGATACTTTTACTCCACTTTTCCTAGCAATGAGACATTTAAAATTGCAAGCTATAACATATCTTAAAAAGAATCAAAATAAATAGCTCTGGCGGAACGCGTGCTGCTGTTATCATTTGCTGGTAAAAACAGATGAAAAAAAAAAAAAACAAGAATAAAATTGTTCCTGATATCGATTTTGTATAAAAGACCAGGATTCACCAATTAGAGGATCTTTTATTATAATAGGATTAGATGCAGCAAAAATTACTGATCCATTTTCTCTGCGAGTTTTCTGAAAAGTTACATAAGCAAAAGTTTTATGGCAAATTTCTTTTATCAGTCTTAAATCCATTAAATATTAGTGACAATTAGAAGCATTCACATTTTTTTAGTTCAAAATCATGATATCGCTACTAAACTGAAAAACACATATTGGTTGTCAAAACAGATAATTGGTTAACCTATTGAAAGAATCTCCTCCATAGATGTATGATGAGATGTAAATCGTTATTCATTAGTATTGTATTTGCTTAAATGGCGAATGTTTGATCACTTTTCTCTTACTTTGTTTTATTCTTCAACTGAGACTAGCTACATATTAATGTTCAAATATTATTAATTGGGCAAATTAGATAATGCTTAGCTATCTGACAAAATTCCACTCAAGTTCAAATCGTCACATGATTAGAAATCAAGTTGTAGTTATGGGAGATAAACAGGCATACATTACACTAGGATAATATTTAATTTACTTCACACATTAAATGTAATTTTTACATATGTTACAAAAAATCTGTTTAGTTATTTACATTTGAGATTACTTTTATTTGATTTTAAACAAATCATTATCCTATAGATTACTTTGTTTTAATGACTACTTTTTTTGGTACATAAACAATGAGTTCCTAATAGTGTTCACAACTTTTTAATATAGCTTAAGTGATGTAATTTATAAAAGTTTTTATGATGAATTTGTGAGAATACATTGCAGAGAAAAAAAAAAATAGGAATTTTAATTTGCTTTTCTTTTTAGTTAATTATGTTAAATTCAAAATAAAAACTATATATAAACATGTCCATTAACTGATTATGAAGCAATTATTTTTTAACTGGTGTCAATTTTTCTAATTAATCATTGATTTTTGGAAAAAAAAACTGTTAATCTATTATTATATAAAAGTTTAGAGATTGAAATTTGACTTAAAATCTATAAGTACCTGATAGATCAACAATCCATACGATACTTATATCCTTTTACTGCAGTCAACCATCTTCTTTCTTTTCACATAAATTCTGAGTCTGAGATAACACCCATTAGTAAAAGCCACGCCAATAAATTTTGAAACTCATAGTTTTGATTCTATCATTAATAAATAATTGATCTGACACAATATTTTCTGCATGGAAAGTTTGTTTGTTTCATGTGAATCAATATTTTTATTTTAATAATAATATTTACCATATCTTTGTCTTTTATTATTAAAATTTACAAATTGATCAATAACTTTTTAATTGTTATTATTTTATAGGACTTACTTTTCTCACTTTCTACCTCTTTTTTCATTATACAGCAAGTTTGAAATTTTTCATTAAAAATTATTATTTTTTTAGTTAAATTTTCATAAGTAAAAAAATGTCAATATTTAATAAATCCAATGATTTTATGTAATTAAAATTAACTTTCATATTTTAAAGCCTGTTAATTATTGTATTAAAGTGAAATGCATAGGTATTACAAACAAATATTTTATTAATTGTATTATATAATATCTAGCACAATGTCTACAGCTATCCAATAACACACAAAATTTAATACTATGCAATAGAAGCCTAATTCTAATTATTTATTTGTTTATGGTTTGAAATTTTTTAGACTGTTAACTACTAAAACACTATTATAACAAAACAAGTAGAGATATCAACAAGAAGATAGACTTCACAATATTTTATTATGCTTTTCAATTTAATCATTGAACACGCAGATTTTGAATCATTAACTATATACATTCATGGTTTTTGTTCATTCACATTGACATAGATCAGTAACCATTAAATTTTATATGAGCATGTTCACCATAGCTTATCCTGAATATGTTGATGAGACTCCAATTGCATCTAGAAAGATCAAATTTAGATTGTTTTATTGCTAGATGTAGAACAAAGAAATTGTTTGGATTATCATCAAAATTCCCTTTTATATCACAGATTGTAAATTCTTGCTTGATCCAAAAAAAAAAAGAGATTTTGATTTGAGATGAGTATTAAGTGAAGTACCTATATCTTGATTTATTGGAAAATAAAATCTGGTCAAGAGATTTTTATATGTTTTATATGAAATAAATTCTGATATCTGATGGAGAAATCTGTGAAAGTTCAAAAAGTTATTGCAAATGAATGAATTTGATTGTCCAGTAATATTTCTCATTGTATATTTAATTGAGCAACAGAAATATTTTGAGTGCAATTCTTTTCTAAACAAGGGTAGAGTACTCATCAACAGACAGTGTTATTGTTTGTATTTGGACAGCAGAAGTAACTATTTCCTACTGAATTCTGAAGTGCCAAATACCAGTGAAAAGATTAACAATTACTTCCGGTTTTCAATGATCACATAGTTTATCAAATAATAAATTATTCTATTGCAGCTACACTATTATTAATCTTAATATCCTTTGTTTAAAAGCTTCTGGACTGATATATATCTACTACCTTATTCTGAATTGTTAATTATAAAACAAGTACTTGCATTATACAAATATGACAAAAAAGCACACTGTTGTCATGGCAACCATTACAAGTTAAATAAATAATATTTAAATTTCCTGGTTGTGGTTTATTATAAATAGGGAAAATATTTATCACTAAAATCTAAAAATAAATAAGTTGCAACATACCCTGAAACAGGAAATTATGGGTAAATGATACTCTGCTTATTTTTATGATTAAATTCCAAAAAATTAGACCCCATAGCTAACAACAAAATCATTATTAGTGTTTGTCAATAATTTCAAATAAATTATTGTAATTGTTGAGTTTGTTGTAGATGTATATTACAAAAATTATTGCTTGATAAACTTTAAATATTTTGTAATTTTCCACAAAAAACAAATGCTGCTTCACCTAAATTTCTAAATATAATAAACATGATCAATTTATTGTTTCATTTTGGCGTTGTATATCTTTTTTTTCTTATGTGGACACGTTATTTTGTATATATAAGTAAATATATTTCTACTTATTCACAATCTTTGATATCATTAACTTTAGTTTACTAACTTTCCCATTGGTCTACTTAACTAAAACTGTGCAAATTATTCATTCAATTATCAATTTTCATCATATGTTAACATCAGGAATCTTTTAAAAATTGTCAAGGCAATTTCTTTCAAAGAAAAATGCATTGAAATCTTCACTATTGCAATACTGTTCTGCACATTTAAACATATAAATGCATTTCAATACAAAAGAGTTCTTCATTTCTTAGTGCATGATATTTATTAATAGTCTAAATGACAAAATAAAGTAATATTACCATCTAGTAGTTATTCATCTATGAGCCTTCTGAGGTATGTAAAAGATAATAAGATCAGAACAATCTGTATGGAATCCTAACCAACTCATTAACATTCAGGTAACTGGTGCCTGGGAAAGAAAACACCTGGATGACCACAGCTAAAGTTCATCGTAAACTTATTCCACCAAATGCTTGATGACACAGAACATATCCCATGAACAGCAATAAAAAGGCATATGACTGATAATGGCCAATTATCAAAGTATTACATATGCACCCATGAAATCCGCTCTCACCTAAACAATACTAAACACTATCAATCAAGAATCTTAATGTGATGTTAGGGTAATCTCTTTTTATAATAAAGGTAAATACCTCACCTTTATTTATGGTGTAATATGTTTATATAGATATCAATATTGCAACTTGACAAAAAAGAGTGAGATTATTAATTCATAGAGATTTAAGGCAAATATAATATGTTCTAAAAACAGACCAAGAAATAGTCAATTAGAACTTTCAAACTGCACTGAAACAATGTATTACTTAGTTAATAAAGATAATAATGCTCAAGGATAAATAGGTTAATAAACATAATATATGAATGCAGTTCACACCTAAACAATATACACTATCATACAATAATCTTCATGTCATACTTCATTTTAATCTATAGTCTAATAAGTTTATATAAACACTAAAAATACAACTTGACTGAAGTAAGTGTGATTATTAATTCAAAAAAGTTTAAAACTAATAATTGTAATCATAAGAATAAAATTATAAAAGTATTAGCAATGATAATAAATATTAATAAGAGCAACGATAAAAATGTAAGTATTTACAATTATTATTTAATAATTTTAATTTGTATAACCCATCAACTATGAAAATAATGACAAGTGTTTCTGTGTTTTTACACATTATTATGAATATTTATTGTCACTGTGCACAATTTATAGTTTTATTACGTGCATATACTACTCAAATGTAAAGCTATAGAGAAAATATGAAAGAATAACTTTTTCATAGCATTGCCAATTATCTAGTACTAATTTCCAAACCATTGTTTATAATTGCTTAAAAACAAACAGAAAAAAATGTAGCCTCTTGGTTTATTTGCTGCTAAGCAATCATAGATAAATGATTGTATTGTACTGGACAATTATTATCAATATTGTGAGGTGGTAATTCTTTAAATATGTATAATAACCGTTCATTTTGATAGTTAATTTTAAAGTATAATTTTTGATTTCATATAATGGTCAAAATTTTAACTTTCTAGAGTACAAAATTGTATTATTATTAATTTTTTATTTGTATATTTTATTAAAAGATTTATTTTAATAATATAATCATAACATGCTGTCAGTTTAACCAACATAGACTTTTTATAATCGTCATAATACTTTCAATGTCATATTTATGTCAATTGTAATTTTATTTAATAGTTATAAGTATATCAAAATTATATTTATCAAAGTTTATAATATTAATTAAACTATATAATAGATATAATTAATATATATATATGCTCTGAGCACAGATAATGAAGCTATTCAATGTACGTAAAATTATCAAAAGTTACTGCCAAGCACTTTCGGGACAGTTTATAGTCCCATATTCATGGCAACGTATATTTGAGTAATAGCTATAATATTAATGTTTTTAGTTATAATAGGAATATTTAATTTTCATTGTAGTATTCTTTAAAAATGTGTGCTTGTGGGTACGTGTGCAGAATTTTATTTGATAAGAATAAATACATTTCATTTCCTGGTTGGGAATTATATTTTTTATTTTAACCATAATATTGAATTATTTAATATTATAAGTTTTATCTTTTAATATAATTAGTGATTATTTTTAAAGTTGAATAAATAATTATTACAAAGAGTAAAAATTATAATTATATTTAATTTCAGAGTAATTAAATGTTTTATTTATATGTTTAAATATTTTGTTAGTCTTATTATACCTTGTTATTATTATTAAATTTGTAGTAAAATTAATTTATTCAAGAACTTTTCAGTTAATTAAAAATAGATGACCAATGAAATTGACTTAGTGATCAGCAGATAAAATTGGGGAGAATTAAATAAACATTAGGAAATAATAAATCTATTCATAATAATTCCTTAAAATTTGTAAATTTTATTATAGTTTACTTTAAAATAAATTAAAAGTTATCTTAAACAAGCTGGATAATTGTATATAATGCATTTTAAAAGGTTTATAAATTTATTATGCAATTGATAAAGTTATATTTTGTTCAGAATAAATCTTATCTTACAGTTACATTATAGTGACACTATAGTTACTACTTAAAGAACAAAGAAACATTATTATTTAAAAAAAAAAGGAAAGATTACAAACTGTTTGCATAAGAATATGTTTTGTTGTCTTTCCTTTTAATGATTACAATAATTAATTTAGTAAATAACCGTTATTTATTTAAAAATAACAGTTGTTATGAAATTGTTAAAAGATTTTATAGAACTTTAAGTTAACTATCTAATAGTAACTATGAACTTATTTTTTAAAAATAATTGTTAGATAGAATAACTTGCATGCTGAAAGGAAAGTAAAACCTAAGAGTTTAATAAATAATATGTACTTTTAACAGCCAAAAATAAATTTACTAGAGTAATGAGTACTTTTATATCATGGTAAATTGGAACTTGAAATTAACTATTGCTTATATTAATTAATATGCATATCTTGAGATGAGCAGAAATATTATGATACTTTTTTTTAAAAAAAGGAACTACTTATTTCTGATAAATTATATCAATGAAGAATATAAATTAAGATAGATATAAGACTATATGACTTAAAGAAATAAAGAGAAAAAGAAGAATGGATAAAAATCAAAGTTTTAGTAATTACTGCATAGTTATATGATATATGCCTCTAATGGATAAGTATTATATAATATATAAAGAAGTTTTAAAATAATTATATTTGTCAAGATGTGAAGTAGACTAAATTCAAATTGAGAATTCTATGATAAACATTAAAAAGCACTAAGAAGTTTTAGAATCATTAATTATTTGTGGATATTTTTTTGTTTAAAATGTTGGACTTTTTAAACAATGATTTTATAAGTAGGAGAAGAAAAAAACGATGACAAAAGAAGAAGTTAAAACTGTTGACCATCCTTATGGTGATTATTGTTTAGGGCTTTGGAAGTTTTTTTAAAAAAAATGATTGAAAATATTTTTAATCTAAAATTTTTTGGATTGATATTATGTGTTTATTATATATTGAACCTGATTGAAATCCGGTTCAATGGTGTTGTTATATAACAACAAAAAAAAAAGAAATTTATTAAGCTTTTAATTTTAATTAAATGTAGAGTTTAAATTTGCAATATTATTTAAAAAGAATGCGTGTATCTAAGTATACACGCGTTTATATGTAAAACAGATTTTTAAAAAATGTTTATCGATTTATTTCCTGTTGCTTTTATTTTAATTATTGTAAACAATTTTGATAGCAGAGATTTGATTTTTATGTTGTTGTTTTCATTTCAATAAACCCTGGGTGGAATTCTTAGACAGATTGAGTGGGAGATTAATATTTGCCCTGCCTAAGGCATAGAAATTGGACAACAAGTAAAGTGTTTCGCAGGAAATGGAGCAATGTATAAATAGCCCCGAAAATTTGGAGTGTCAATTAATTCATTGTTCGTTGATAGACAAGCTGTTTATCAAGTGAGAATTTATATCAGCGCAGACATTTAATTTCTTAAAGGACATCAGCTGTGATTAACTACTTTTGCCTGCAACAAAATGAAAAATTCTATACTTGTTACCACCATCCAAATGGCTTGATAACTCCACAAAAGACAGATCCCTGATTTCCAAGTTTGCTCCAGTTAGGCCTTGAACACCTAAAAGAAGACGGAACCTCTCTATATCTACCTGAAAATGAACTTAAGTAAAAGTGCGCACTCTATGTGAACTTTGTTTTACCGAAAGGTAACTATTTTCGTTTTTATTCTTCCCAGGGTAAATTAATTCTCATTAAATCTTCACTCAATCTAATCATAAATATGTCTTTTTAAATCAATATAGCCTCATATCTAATATTTGCTGTGCTTTCCAATATTTTATAGTGTCTCTTGGAATCTTAGTTTTAAGCTTCCAATTTGCTTTCAGTTTTGTTTATTGGAGAGTGATGAATGAGTTTTATATTTTATGCCTTGCTTTTGTAAATGCTTTAGCAGTCTTGTGTCTTGTATATATATATATATATATATATATATATATATATATATATATATATATATATATATATATATATATATATATATATGCTTACCTGTAATTATTTAGTATTCAATAATTAATTTTATACTCTATGTTTGCCCTCTTGCTAAATCTCCAAAACTCTTTTGGCTGATGACTTTATTGTCTGATTTTTGCAGGTGGAGATTTCGTTTCTAATATCTCTAAAGGCGGAAATTAGAATTGTGTTTTTCTTTGTAATTTTATAAGTCGTCAGCAGGAAGATAAAATTTATCCTTTCTTAAATTACAGGTGAGCAATACTTTCGTTCTGTTAGAGTATTTAAACTTTTGATATTTCATACTCATGTGCACTCTCCGATAGATTTCTTTTTGTAGTTATTATGTGTGCTTTAAATTTATCAGAGCGTGTACTCAGAATTGGTTTGTAAGTTTATTTTCTTTTCTTTCTTTGCTGGGGCAGACGTAACTGTTTTTCTAATCATTTACTTGTCTCTTATTGAGACCATTAATTATTAATTTTAAAGTAATTTTTGCCAATCATTTGGCTGGGATTCACCAGGTTTAATTGTTTCTTTGTTTCAATGATATTTTTCGATTGTTCTTGAGGTGGATCAATCACCGTTATTTTAAATGTAGTAATTGGTGCAGTTCATACCGATATAAGGACATTCGAGATCTGATCATGCTTAAATCTCAGAAAGCTCATTGGCACTGCGTTCTTTGATCTATTTCAGGAGCATATGGTTTAAATATCATAAAGTGGAAACCAGTGTTTAAGTGAATCCTCTGCTGAACAAAATTTGCTTCCTCCCTTTTAAATTTGTTTATTAGAAGATCAGTCAGTCTGTCATAACTTAGCCTTTAGTATGTCTGGTACACGCCTGAGTTAACCCCCATCTATTGTGTCATAAACTTATATTTAATAATTTATTTTCTCATAATAAAATTTATGAAATATGTTTCAACTTAATTTGGCTGATGTTTGTCTTTGTGCTTTTGTCTCAATTGTCTAAACAATTTAAGATCTCTTGTTTCTCCCTAAGTCTAGTCGGTGCAAACCATCATCATCATCTATTCTGATCACAGTAAACAAATTTTCCAGACACATAGTGGTCTGGTGGCGCCCTCTGTTTCAGAATAGATTGAGTATCCTGTATAATATATATATTGAAACAGTAAGATTTGTATTCGAATCTTAAGTTTCACCTTTTTCTGTCGTCTCTCACTGACCGGTCTATCTTGCCCAAATTTAAACTTTTTGGTATCGAATTGTGTGTGTAGCAATATTAAAAATGTATAAAAATATGTAGAATTCAGCATAAACACGCACACATTTCGATCTCAAATTAAAGGCAATAAATAGGGATAAAATAGTATAATTTAGATTTCTTTTAGTTATATAATTTTGTATAATTTTAATCATTTATTTTGGATTATAAAGTTCGTATTTATTGCTTTGTTTAAATTTCGTTTAATAATAATTCTAAAAAAATCTGATGTAATATTTAATTAAAAGTTAAAATAATCTTATGTTCCCTTTTTTTCTTTGAAATTTAAAAGCACCGGTCAGTGATAGATAATAGATTAATTAAAGAAAAATTCCCCAAAATGTAATTAGTAAATGTAAAATGTAAACAATAGAATGGCAGCTTTCTTTAATTAAAACCAACAAAATGCATTGATTATCCTTAGGGCAGATTAAGTAGAACCTAAAAATATCTTAACAAAAATGTGAAAGATGAAGATAAAAAAAAGAGGCCATCTTAGACTTTCTGGAGACATTCACTTAAACTTTAGCTTTGCTCTCGAGCACTGAGAGTCTCCAAAAATATAAAAATAATTTGTTCCTGCCAAGGTATGACCGAGTAAAGCACCTAGATTATTTTCCATCGGGAGATGGCCTATCGGATGCTGAACTTTCCATTGCCTGTCATAAATTCACCATGAAGACCTGCTGCCTGAAATAAATGAAAAAGCCATTGCTGTGAAATTAAATGAAATATCAAATACAAGAAAGACGTGCCACTCATGAACTTTTTGCTGCTAAACTAATGGAATCAGAAAACTTCTTATAAAACAGGTACCTGTCTGTGTTCAAACTCTAGAGTACTCTAATAACATGCTATAGCTCTTCTTCATATTACTTATCTAAATTGTAAAATGTAAAAACTATCATTTGTATAACTAAATTGAATAATTAATGTAATGTGTAAATGTATCTAATAATCTAGCTTACCTCACTCTATCTTTCTTGGGTGCATATTTCTATAATCTACATTTGTATCTATAGTTATTATTTAATTATTGCATGCTCATAATTATCTCAATTTTCAAAGTTTAAATCTATGATCACTTAAAACAATGAATGTGTGTCAAAATTTCATTAATATTTGCTTTCCTAAATAACTTAACTTTCATATAAATTGACACACATTCAATGCTTCATTTATTGTAATGCAGGGTCTACAACTTTGCAAATGGCTGGCATATTAGTTGTAATAACTCCCAGTTTATATAGGTTTGGTATTTATTAAATCTTAATGAATAATTCTAGAAAATTACATTTCTTTGAGAGTTGCCAACGTTCTTTAGTAAATGTTGATAATGTAGGGCCGAGTTAGAAATCTATTTAAATCTCATCATAATCGTTTATACATTATACATGTGTTACATTTTAGAGATGCAATGACCCATTCCGCCATGAAATTTCCGGATTTTTCAGGGTTGAAATTAACCCCAGTTGTCCTACACGAGCGGGCATAATGGGTGCTCCAGTAGGACTTGACAACGTCATGCAGCCAGCCGGTAAAACTGCGACATGGACCGCTTGTCCCTGGTTATGCTTATGTGACACCTTACTTCGTCAGGCTGAGGCAGAGACCAGACCGACAGTCTTATAAACTCATTCGCAGCATTGCAGTTTCAATATACTGCCATTCCATATCGCCTTTCTAAAGCATACCACATGTTCCTTTACTTAGTTTTATTATCTATATATCACCCCGCCTCTGCATTATCTTCATAATTCACTCTCAAATAAATGTTTGCCCTTAGTCATAAAATAAATAGTTTAATTAAATAAATATATGTCCGCTGCCACTCTTAAATCTTACTTTAGACTCTTGCATTGCAAAGGTATAAATTTCCCAAGGCATGCATTAGAAATACTTACTTGAGAATTTTAGGTAGTTAGATTAAGCCTTCAAATAAGTGAATTCCCTTTGTAAACATTACGGTATCAGAAATACCGCTACTGAGTCCTCAAAAATAAAATAAAGTCTAAATAAATAAATGTATTCCTTCTGTAAACCTTATAGTAACGGAAATACCGCTACTGAAATCCTCAATATAAAATAATGTCTAAATAAATAAATGTATTCTTTAAAATATAATCATGTCGCAAATTCTGCTACTGAAGCTTTGAATCCCTAAAATATTATTAGTAAATGATTTTATTAAAATGTATTAATAAATAATTTTAAACTATATGTCTGCAGTTACGTTTCATTTATTCAATACCCATTCTATATAATATTTCCTGGATTATGTAAATATGAATGTTTAATTAATATTAGTTTGATTATTGGCTAACTCAAGAATAAAATCATGAATCTCTTGCATATCCCTGACCACCGTGTCTAAGGAAATATTTACTAATGTCACATCAGATGCATTGTTTCGTGGATTGTATTGTGGAACCGATAAACTATGTTCGAACTCAGTACCACGGGTGGCTTCACTACTCGATGGTGCTGCTGTTCTGTATGGTGGTCAAATTCTGCAATATGTTTATGAGTCACACGTTTTCTGACTGTTACAATATATATATATATATATATATATATATATATATATAGGACAATAAGATAAATAGTTAAATAATTTATATGTTTATTAATGATATTAATATTGACATAATTTTAAAACGACATTAGATTTTAAGACTTTAAAAATAAAGATATATCCTACATTTATATGTATATGTTTTCCATATGATTGTCTCATGGACATACAGAAAGTTGAAGGACAATAATGGATAATTCTGATAATATGATTATTGTATATTTTAATATACAAAAAGGAAATTGTTTATTTATAAGAAAGATGATGTATTAGATTATTAATTTATTGTACTAGAATATATTTTTATGTACAGAATAAATAATTATGAATCATGAAAAAGATATATTTCAAAACAAAAATATAAATATATAAGATATGTATGATATTCAGCGTAATGAATGGTATACCATTTATGTAGTGTTTAATTATACTGAACATTGATCTCTAGTACTATATAGTAGTAAGTATATAAGTATATCACATGACATTTGTCATATTGATAAATGTTATTAGTTTAACAAATGATATATTATAATTAAAGATTTATAAAGGCTCAAAAGATAAAAGTTATATACATGGATGGGAAATATAATTTATGTTGTTGCTGAAAGTTAATAAATCTAGACTGGATAAATGAAAAATGCCAGAATAGTGAAGTGTCATCCTGAAGAATTAATGTTTTATATGATGGGTTTGATTGAAAGAATTCCCTTATTATCTTAGGGTATTTGTGAGGATTTTATAAGAAAGATATCTGCCACATTTTGTAAGTGCTTCATAGGAAAACTAGGATTCTAGTGATAAGATCACTGAAATAGCAATGACTACTGGAAATTATAATGATTGAAAAATAAATGCTAGTTGCCTCCATTTCTACAATGTAATGTTTTAAAATTAGTTTCTTTACCTAAATGGTATCTTAGATAGTGGATGAGAAGATAAGCAGTAATATATGTGATATGTAGAAAAGTCTAATTTTTCTTCCTATAGTTGGTAATGATAGCTTAAAGAAGAAGGAATGACCATATGTAAAACAAATACATATAGATTTTTATAAAAGAGAATAGTAAGATATTTTCATAATGATTGTATAAGATCATTGATATTTAAGATTGTGAAAAAAGTGTATTGGACAATTGTGAGAGTTGAATGTATAAGACTTAGAAATAAATATTCTCAATGTAGGTATTTATCTAAAGTATTTTATTTATATTGCATAAACAGTATAAAAGGTGATTCATTAAATAATATCATTAATATAATAATTATAAATCTATATATCATTATGTTTGAATAAATTTAAGAAGGATAAATGTTAAGCAAACTACTAATTAAGCAAAATGAGGATAATATAATTGCTAAATTTTATTAAAATATGAATGCAAATTTAAATAATATTTAAATGTGAAACAGAAAGTTAATAATATAAAATTATTCTTTATTTATTTTTTCTTCATTAAATAAAACCCTTTTCCCGCCTCTTACGAGACCTCTCATCGACAGTTGATGTCACTCAAATTCCATTATTTTTAATGCTAGGATATTCGTTTGACAGTTATTGATTAGGTTTTTAAAAGTTCTGTAAGATGGTGCCCTCTTCCGAATTATTTTACAAGTAAAAAATAAAAAAAAAACGCATTTAAAGCTAAACAAAGAAAGAAGCTTGTCAGTGATTGGCTGTCAGCCGGCTCTCAGCCGACAAAGACATTCTGATTGGCTGGAAAGAACAAAGAAACCGCCTGATCAAAGAAAATGAAGAAAAATGCTGAGATTTTCATTTCAAATATTATTTAAAGTATTAAAAAAGTATAATTTGAGAAATTAAAATAATTTTTAATAAAATATACTAAAAAAAACAAAATTATTTTCGAAAAATATTGAAGATTTTAGTAAAAATATTTAAGATTTAGCAAAAAGAAATCTTTACTTTTCCATAACATAAAATTGAAAAAAAGCATTTATGTCAGAATTTCTTTGTTTATAAGTTCACTTTTAAATTTACTGAAATTGAATATTTTATAATAAATAAATAGCAATTTATTTTTGAAAGAACTTTCGTTCACTTTCATAACCTGAGAAAGTATTAATATACTTTTTATAAACGTATCTGAGTTAAATTTAATATTATAGGTGAATATGTTTTAACAATAGGCTTTGTCTTCAGTTTGTGAGTTGGCCAATTAAAAGATTTGATTTTTATCTCATACAACCAATAATATAATTAGCGGTTTAAGGGTTAAATAATACTGATATAAGGAAACTA
The DNA here is from genome assembly GCA_028023455.1 of Epiperipatus broadwayi. NCBI lineage: Eukaryota > Metazoa > Onychophora > Udeonychophora > Euonychophora > Peripatidae > Epiperipatus > Epiperipatus broadwayi. Next base: position 4,267,908 of record JAQFVV010012442.1, read on the forward strand.
ATGAAAAGGAGATTGTATTTATTAATCTATTTATTTTATTCTGATGTATAATGTAAATATGTTATAATAATAATATAAGTTGTAAAATAGTTTAATTGTAATGTATAAGAAATGTTGTTAGAAATATTCAATTGTTGTAAATAAATATATTTTTTTGATTTAATGGAATCATAAATATCACAATTTTATATTCAAGTTCGTAGCACAACAAAGTTTTAATATAAAATTTCTTTATTGGATGATTTATTAGAAGAGTTCTAATAAAGAATTAAAACTTGATAAATGAAATATGTGGCATTTTTATTTATAGTTTAGTAAAACTAATATCCAAATTACTTGTTCATTTAGTTAAAATGTATGTGCATGGATAAATATCTGAACTTTAAATATAAGGAATTATTCTATGTTTAGAACATTATAAAAAATTATATTATTTTGAAAAGTCACACATTTTTTTTGAAATTACTTTAAATCTTATAAAATTATAAGGTCATAACAGAGTAGTAAAAGTATCTTAACAATAATTAAATCCTTATTTCTACATTATTTCAACTAGATAAAACTTAGTAAGATAATTTCTAATGCTTGTTTGGAAAGATAAATATAATGGATTAATGGTAAAAGTAATTAGGATGTCTACAGATTGCTTTATAAAATATTATGTTTTGATCAATAATAAGTGATGTGATTACCAATAAATAATTATTCTGCTTTGTAAGTATGGTTAAATAATAAAAGTGTTTTATAAATTATTAATTTAATATTAAATAGTTGTTTTGATTAATATCTATATGTAAATAAATGCATTATTATTATTTAGATAAATGGATTTCAAAAAAATCCCTCTTGTTATTCAATTATCTAACTGTTAATTATTATTATTATTATTATTATTATTATTATTATTATTATTATTATTATTATTATTATTATTATTATTATTATTGTTGTTGTTGTTGTTGTTGTTATTATTGTTATTATTATTATTATTATTATTATTATTATTATTATTATTATTATTATTGTTGTTGTTGTTATTATTATTGTTATTATTATTATTATGGCGGCTCTTTGGCTAGTTCTTTAATACTCTTTGATTAATTTTTTTTGCCAATATCGTCCTTTATTAACATTTTTTTTCCTCTCTTGGTTATTTTTTGTTATTATATATTTTTTGATATTATGTTTGGACTTTATTGTTTATACATAAACATTCGTGGGATGAGAACTAAGACTGCAAAAATTAAGCAATTCTTCAGTTCTGAAAATTATGATATTGTTTTTATTTCAGAAACTTGACTAACTCAACACATTTCAGATGATATTTTTATGGACAATAGATATAAAGTACTTCGAACAGAAAGATCTTCTGATGTTGCTTCCAAAAGTGGAGGCATGCTCATTGCCTTTAAATGTAATTTTATACTTAAGTATATTCCTATTTCATCATCATCTTGTGAAGCTACATGGTGTGAAATATATTTGGAAAATAGTGTCAAGGTTCTTTTGGGTACTATCTACTTAAAGCCAACATTAACCTTTTAGAGTTTAATAGTTTCTTTCCATTCTTGAAGATTTTTTAATCAAATATGAATCATATATTGTTATTACTGATGATTTTAATATTCCTGATTTATATTCAGGTAATACTATCATAGATTCAGTCTCTTTTTCACCTAAAGCATTGAGAATGATTCAGTTTCGCAATTTGTTAAATCTAAAACAATTTAATCCATACACCAATTTTAATGATCACACATTGGATTATATTCTTAGTAATTTTCCTACAATTGAATGTTTAACTACTTCTTCTCATCCCTTTTCCATTGATTTGCGTCATCCTCCCTTAGAATTTTATATTAATATTAAATTTAATAGACTTTGACCCTTTAAAATTATGAAAATAAACTACAAAAAAGGAAATTATTTGGGTCTTTGTTTACAATTTTCTAATTTTAACTGGAAAAATTTGTATTCTTCATCTGATGTAGATTTCTGTATGAAGTTTTTTGAACAATCATTTAGTGAACTAATTGACAAATACATTCATAAAAAATTTTTTTTAATTAACCATTTTCCTCTCTGGTTTTCAGTCTCTCTTAAAAAAATTATTAAAAGGAAATCATTTCACCATCGTAAATATTGAAAAACTAAGAACTTAAATTATAATAACAATTTTATTAAGTATAGAAGATTGTCAAAGGTTATATATATCATAGAGATTTTCAAAAAATTATACAAAATACTGAAAGTCATATTTCTGATAATCCTTTGCAATTTTGGTCTCTAGTTAAGGATTTAGGTATTACAAAAAAAAATTACAGAGAAATAATTCTAATCTAGTGGCAGATGATTTTTCTCATTATTTCTCAGAGCTTTTTAAACAATCTAATTCTTTTGCTAATTTAACTAAAAATAATGATCTAATTGAAGAAAGGATAATATTTAATTCATTTATTTAATCTGATATTATTTTTGCTATTAAGCAGCTTAAATTACATTCTAGTGTGAGCCTTGACAATATTCCATCTTTCATTTATAAAGGTTGTGTTGAATACATTGTTTCTCCTCTTTTGCATATTTTTAATTTTCTTTAGCAAATGGTACTTTTTATACATCCTTTAAAATTGCTAAAGTTGTTCCTATTTTTAAGAAAGGATCTAGAGATTTGGTAAGTGACTATAGGCCTATTTCAATTCTACACACTGTTGCTCGAATATTTAAAAGATGTTTATATAATAAAATTATCTGTGATGTCTCTAAGGTTTTGGCACCAGAGCAGCATGGCTTTTTGCCTACTAGGTCCATTGAAACAAATTTGCTAACTATTTTTGATCACGTTTCAAATTCAATTGAGTATCAATTTAGGTTGGATGTTGTTTATTTTGATATGTCCAAGGCTTTTGATGGAGTTAATCATAAAATTCTTCTTCAGAAGCTTTGTAGGTTTTTCCAAATTATTAATTAATTGGTTTGACTCTTTTCTTAAGGATAGAATGTCTTGTGTACGGTTTAATAATAAATTGTCATTACCATATTATTGTTTCACTGGGATACCTCAAGGCAGTGTTCTTGCACTTTTATTATTTAATGTATACATTGATGACCTAAAAAAATGCATTAAATTTTCACATCTTCTATGTTATGCAGATGATTGCAAAATTTTTAGGCGTATTTATTCTATTAATGCCTGTTTTTTACTTCAAAGTGATATAGATAATTTCTTGAATTGGTGTGAATATAATTATATAGATATAAATATGGATAAGTGCTCCATTGTCTCTTACTTTAAAAAATCTGAAATCTTAAGGTTTTCCTACTATATTGGTGACTTTAATATTATAACAAATGATCATCAAAGAGATCTAGGAATAATATTTTCCAATAATGGGCCTTTTCATAATCACATTAATTTTATGGTGAATAAATCTCTTAAAATTGTAGGAGCTATTTACAGATATGGAAAAGCATTTAATAAATTTACAAAGAAACTTTTTATATTTTTAGTTCTTCTCATCTTGGAGTATCGTTCAATTATATGGAATCCTCATAACAGGACAGATATCATAAGAATTCCATTTATTTTTGACAAATTTGTAAAATTAAATAGTTTAATAATGAACAATATATTGATTTACTGTTGAGACAAAAAACAAGAGATCTCAAACTTCTTCATAAATTTATTTCGCAGAATATTTCTCTATCTAATTTACTTTCTAATTTAGGTATTAAGAAACAGAATTATAGCACTCGTACTCACAATATTTTTGAACTGAAAATTTGTAAATCTGATCTATTAAGATTTTTCCCTTTATTTTCTTTACCTAGAACTTATAACAAAGATTTTGGTAATGATGATATTTTTAATTTGGATTTTAAACAATTCACTAAAGTCCTCATAAAAAATATTATCCTTAATTTCATTTGATATATGCCTTTTTATTTATTTGTGTATTTTATTGTTTTTCTATTTTATTGATATTATTTTTGTTTTTTACTGCTTATTTAGATTTGTATATAATAATTATATTCCTGTGCAATCTATAATTGGGTAAATGCTGTTGATATGTACATTACATAAATAAAGAGTTGAATTATTATTAAACAATAATCATTATCCCTGAGGTGTTAATAAGATAGCATAATAATCAATTACATCAATTTAATATGTGTCTTTTGAAATTTATTATATTATAATTTATTATAAGTATAAGAGAATAAATAATGATATAAATATTCTTGATAATTATTCAAGTATGAAATTATTATGTTAGTCATTGTTTATTAGGGGGATTTTCCTAATGATTGTAATATGATAATATCTGGAGAATTTTTATAATAGCAATGCAATTGGAAAGTATATTTATATACTTTGCAATGTTTACATCTATATTTTGTAACCTTTCCTGTAGTCTATCTCAAGTTGATTGTAGTAATAAAATGTATATTTTTTCATTGTAGTGTTCAGGTCTGTTTTTGTTGTGGAAGATTACAATAAATATATAAAATGAGAAGGAAAGAAAATATAAGCCGATTGTGTAATAGTGAAAGTACATTCGTGTAATATAACCATTCCCATTTGTGATCAAAAACATATAACTCTAATTATATTTCCATAAATCTTAAAACCTGTTTGGCAGTATGTTGTTCCATAGCTCATAAATAGATTGTCTAATATTGATCAGTGAATAGTTATCAATAGAATTGAAAAAACTTGGCAACTTGAAGTTCTGGAGTTCAAAATTTATTTTATTTCACTATTGACGACTATTTTATATTTGTAGGACATTGTACCTGCCACATACTGGGATATTTTAACTTTTAAATAGACCATTTTAAAGGGAGTCTTTCCAAGCAACTTTCTCATCCCTTTGAATCTATAAATGGTGAAAGAAAATATAATAGACGATTATTCAAGTGAGTAATATTTTCACTTTTTTTAAACCCATGTTATCTCTTCTAAATTAAATATAGCAAGATACCATTCCCCAGTCAATATTTAATTATGCAGACTGTTTTCTGCATAAAAATACTAATGTTAATTTTAATAAAAATGTATTAGGTCTCAACAGTTCAAGATTCCAACCCTTGGTAATGGAACATTACAAGGGGAGATGTTATCACTGCATATATGAATATATTTTTGGGGGTGTTATATTTATTAAAAGACAAACATATACTCTATATTTATAAAAGTTTACAGATATGTGATTAAATCTGCCCTGGAATCTTTTTCAATTTACTTGTATAATTTTATTTACTCTGTAATTATAAACAAAGACGTAGTAATTAAAAATTTTAATATACAGTGTAATCGCTTGATCTAGTTTTTAATTGATAGGGAAGTAAAAATAAAACGTCTTGTTTTGATGACAATTCATCTGCATTATAATTAAAGATATTTAATTAGTTTGTTCCTAATTTCCTTTTTTGGGTAAATTTAATTTTTCCTGATCAGGAGTTATATAAGGAGACAGAATATAGCCTTTGATATACAATTTTTATTAGATTTACTGTTTTAATCAGACAATATCGAAGATGAAATTTGTAATTTTGGCTTTGCTTTTGTTGACGTTAGTCGCAACCATTCCCGAAATCAGCCTAACAGAAGCAGCAACTCCGGTAATAAAATGATAGTATAATATATATATATGATGGCTTTATAAATTGATTATATTTCATTTCAGAGAATATATATATATGCCTAGATTTTATATAATAATTTCAAGCCTAATAAATGATCAGTAATAACGATTAATATATTTATCTAAAATGAATGGCATCGTAGGGTATGCAAACTGAAAGTTTTATACCTGTAAATCAAAGATTAATAATTTGCTTTATATGTATGTGTTATATATGCACATATATATATATATATATATCCACAGATGGCGTCCTACCAAAAACACCTATCAAGCGTATTTTCGTTTACATAAACGTCAGAGTAGTTAGTATTCACTATCTCTAACTATAATTCCACTTTCAGATCATTATAGTTATAGAGATAGTGAATACTAACTACTCTGACGTTTATGTAAACGAAAATACGCTTGATAGGTGTTTTTGGTAGGACGCCATCTGTGGACATAAATACAAGCGTTAGCAAGTTTTTTTTAACTTGCATTTTTGTTTATCATATATATATAAAGTAGGAAAAAATAGACAAGTATAGATTTAGGTAAAGACTTATGATAAATCTTATCTTATTGAAACTTTTCATAACTTCAATACTTTCTTTGTTGATTATCTGTAAATTTTGTATTGTAGTTAGAAAATGATAATTTGAAATCAAAAATGCTTGCTATAATACATTAAATAAAATTTAGAAAAGAAATATTTCAAGACTTCAACTCAGCTTATAGAGTTAAAAAATAATATATATTAAGACATTCTTTAATATATCTCTAGATGTGCTTTAAACTTAAGAAAGGTAGATCACTTTGGTTGTACTTTATTCCCTCAATATTGCATCATATGAAAATTTATTTCAATAGAGAATTAAAATCACTGTATATATAATTTAATTAATATCTAATATATGAATGAAAAGTACAAAGGATCTGCAGATAGTTATTTGTTTCTTAAAATAAAATGCAATGATAAAGTATTATTATTAGAGATTTATAAACTAAAGGTCTTAAGATAGACTAATCTATTTAAATGAAATTAAATCCTTTAATTAATTAGACCAACGTTATCTATTGCATATAATTTTATTTCATAAAAATAAATAATTAGAAACACGACCAATTAATACTAAAAGTAATAATTAATATTACTAAAATATGGGTATGGAACTGTACATAAAAAGGTACAGGTAAAAAAAATCTTTCTTGCTTTTGTTCTTACTGAAGGCTTTAGAAAACAACTGAAGTTGGATTCCAGGACAAATGTCTTATCATTAAAGGAAAACTAATGGAAGGCACATTTCATCTTTCCGGATAAATCTCATGATATTTAATTGTAGATATAAAATATAATTACATTCTGAAATTCTATGTACAATGAAAATCATATTCTCGAGTGGTTAGAATGGTCTTTTTAACAATATCTAGAGCATTTTATAGAATAATAATAAAAATAAAAACCATAATTTACGTTGTGATAGACCGATTTTACACGATTTTAGAGAGTCCTTTTTGGTAATAATAAAGCATACATCTTGTTTATCGTCTGAACATTGATATGCCTGGTGATTTCTTTTTTATTGTCTTTTCCAAATTTTTATAATCTTCTTTTGCTATTTTATATATGCTTTTCTTTGATGTGTAATAGATTAAATTTTTTAAGAATAATCCAATTTTCTTAGTTATTCAAAATCTTATAATTTAAACATCTTGTTTATTAAAAAGTTCTTAATTCATTGTTTTAATTATTCGTTAATTTGATTTTTTTTTTTTACATGCTGGGGTATATACACAAAAACAACATGACTTCTTTTTCCCAATAATGACACTAGCATTATATTATTCTTATTTGTGAAAAAGTTAGCAATTATTATCATTTATACTAGTATCTCCAAAATTATATAAATGGGCGAACTAATAGGAAGTATTAGTACCAAAAATCAAATGACTTTATTAAATGAAGTTTATAAGAAGTTTGAGCTCGGAAAAACCAGAATTAAAATTCATCCAAGACTTTACATTTTACACCTGCACCATACCATGAACTGTATAATCGATGTAAAGGTAAAGCTTAATTGAGTCCAGGCAACAAATAAAAAAAAATGAGATAGAGCCATTTCTACTTAATTTTAAAATGCAATGATTTAAATAAATAAATGATAGCAAATTAAAAAAGTGTGATTAAAATAGATAGGTTGTTTAAAACCAAAGGCATATAACTTTATTGGTTTGTGTCTAATAATGTTTTGTTTTTCGAGATTGATATGTGCATGCACACTTTGCTACTTTAAAAATATTGGTTTTATTTTATCATGCAATCATTACTATGCATGATTTGCTAATTTAGGAATATATATATATATATTGTTCCTTTTTCGTCTTTTTTACTATCTAATCATTATTTTATTATTTTGCACTTATTTCATTAGTGTATTTTAATTGCTATATATATTTTAACTTTTAAAATTAGGCTTTATAGATGTTTGCTATCAGAAAAATTGTATAATGTTCTCTCACTATATTGATTACAAGTTTTTTTCATTTTCTATTTCTGATAAATTGTAGTGCCTTATAGTTTTTTTTGTTTTGATATAGGTTTTGCTTTTCATTTAACTTTTATTAATATCATCTTATAAATAATCACTGACTATGAGAAATTTTTTTTAATATTAGATCTTTTTCCATGCACTGTCTATTGAATACACTGCTTTTATCCTGTTTATAAATGAAAATATAACTGCACATTTTGAGTTTCTGTCATAAGTAGTCTTGATTTTTATGTGAAAGAATCTTTTTACATGATCAACTTATGGCATTTTGTATTTGCTGTAATCTTATTGTGAATTTAAGTGACAGGGATATATTGTTGACATATGTCCTAAATGTTAGTAAGAGTCATTTACTATGTGGTAAAACAGTGAATATGTAATCAACATAAGAAACAGGTTATTGCTAAGAGGGAAATGTATTTGTAGATGTAGATTAAAGTTCTTCTATGTAAAGGTTGATAATCTGGTTGGAAGTTGTGAGCTCATAGTTAGTTTCTGATTTTAATTTACATGTAGTCTTGAAGTATGTTTTTATTATGGAGAATGATAAGAGTTCTATAATACTGTCAACAACAAAAAAAGTGATTTGTAAGCTGTTTTTTTTTTTTATTTAATTTTTTTTTAATTATTGGTCATTATTGATTACATTCTTAAAACATATCATATCAAAGCTTATTAAGATATTAATTTTTGTTGCTTAATTCTATGATATGTTTAGACTTTATGATAAAAGGATTGTGTCTGACATTCCAAAAGACTAACAACTTTATAACAAAATCTTAACTAGACATGTCTAAATTCTAGAATTAACAATAGACATTAGTAAAACATGATTTTTTGGGGTTATATTTATGTGAAATTTTAATAAAATATTGAAATATATTGTTAATTTGTTGTTTTCTCCATCATGTGTTTGAGTAATGTTTAGATCTATACTTTTAATATGGTGTACAAAATTTGTATTCTTTTTTTATAGAAAATATAGAATATAAAGTTAATGATTGTTGCTGTAATCACTAGTATTCATTTCAATGGTATATTGACTACCATCTGGAAGAATGATTATACATTTGTTTAGTTTCAGAGATTTAATACCTTTTCTTTAAACTTAGCCATGGATTGAGTTGGATTGATAGTATCCATCAAATGTTATTTATATTCTCCTTATTACTCTGACGCTTGCTTTGGGAAAAAAAGTTCGATTGTTGCCTTCAGTTGCTTACATTATGTCAAATAATAGGTATTTGATAATGTAATGACAAAAAGATTATACTTTATTCCAGAATAGTTATTTCATTGTGAACGTGGATTTAGCAAAAAACAGTATAATTTTAAGTGATTTGAATTTAGTTATTATTGATAAAACAATTGATAAAATATTTTATCGGAAATTATATTTTTAACATTAGTAGGTTTCATTGAATTCCACATTTGATGAAAGATAATCAAATTTCACATTCATGTATTTATTATCATATTTGCTAATTTTTTAAAAGTTATTTTAAAGTAAGTTTATATCTAGCTAACATAAATGACGTAAAATATTCAATTTTAAATTTTTTAATTGTCTAACATCAGTAGTTTATAATCTGCAATCTTTGTATGCTAAAATAATATATTTGTAGAGGGAGAAATATGCTCTTCTATGTACACATTATTTAGAAAACGTTTTCTTCACAACTGATTTTTTGAGAAACAATGTAAATATTAAACTTTTTTATTCAAAACAGATTTCTTGAATATATAGATGCATTGCACTGGATAACTTTCATGTAATACATTACTTTGACACTAATATACTTTACATATTTTATTTTTCTTAGTATAGGTAAATAATTATTCATAAATCAATCTAAAACTTCATTATGCAAATATTTAAGGAATATCCTATAAAGTAATGCATATATGCTAAAACAGTATAATTTTCATAAGACATTTATGTATGAAAGAAGTTAAATGATTAAAGTTCACAATAAAATGCGTTTCTCAATATCTAATGAGAATAATTGTAATTAATACTGTTTCTCATCATTGTTAGACCTAGGAAAGATAAAATTATGCATTTTTATATTGAATATTTAATCTCCTAAATAATCACTTTAAATAACAAATACAGTAATTTATGTAGAGATAGTTTAATTGGAAATTTTTTAAAATCTAGTCATTTTCAAATATTACATTATAATATCAAGTCTCAATTACATAATCTTTTAATATCTTATCACATTAAAGTAATCTTGTAATAGGTTGTTTCTTTAAGACGTTTTAATATCAAGTCTTATTATTAGTATCCCATCATTTGATAGTAATTTTCTAATATGTAGTTGTTTTAAAGTACCTCTAGTTGCTTTTAAATAATCTTTTAATATCTGATCAGATGTAAGTAATATAACATTCATTCGTTTTTTCGGATAAAATCCGAATTGTTTAGCTACTTCCGGTTAGTTTTTTAAATATCTGTTCATCTTTATGTCATCTAATATTTAGTTAATTTTAGGTAACTTCTAATACAAAGTAATTTTAAAGAGATCTCACAATATATTGCATCTTTAGAAAAAAATTTTAAACATTGATCACTTAAGGTCATTTTCTAATGCTATTTTGTCACATTTAAACAAAGTTCTAATAATCGGTGAATTTATAGATCATATTGTAATATATACTTTTTGACAATGCTCTATTATCCTGTTATTTTTAGATAATTTAACATTTTCTCATTTTTAGATAGTATTGTTTAGGTGATGAGTTTTAAAACAATCTGAAAATATTAATCGCTTTTACAGATGACTGTATTATTTATAGAAGAATATCATTATTATTCTCTTTAGCAAAGAATACTTTCAAGAATTTTATTGAATACTTTATTTTCATTTGCTGAAAGAATAATTATCAGAGACTCAATTTACTTTTAGTGAAATGAAAAATATTATTCACAAGTATATGTATCTAGAAACATGTATAAGAGGAAGCAAAACATTACTTGGTCATTACATTAATTGATTTGAAGGAAGCATTTGATTCGTTAGTCGAATATATCTATGACATTGATTGAATAAGTTCGCTATTCTACAAAGTTTAATGATATTATAAAGCTTTTAACTGACTGAAGAAGAGGTAGTGATATTACTGTAGATAGAAATTTTGATGCATTTGAAATAAACCTGAATGTTAAAGAAAGATGAGGCATCTGCATGCTTTAGTGCGGTGATAAAGTGTTAGACTATAAATTGATAGCCCTCGGATCAGTTTCAGTTCTGGTTCCTCTGATGATCGAACTTCCTTTGAATTTAGGTGCAATAAAAACATTTGATAATCTATTTACCTAAGGTAAATATAGAATGAACTGAGTCTCCCTCGTTTACCGATGTCTTAGCGTATATAGTCGCACATATATCTATTTGTTTACATTCATATATAGTTAATATTCTTCAAATGATCAAGTAATGGTCTCATGCAAATAACAAAATAATAAATTTTTCAGAAGCCACAACTATGTTTTCTGGTTATCCAGAATTATTATTGCATGTATTAATATAAAAATTAAAGTGGCTTTTATTTCTTTTTGTTCAAGTGCCGGTATAAGCGATATATTCCTCAAACATGTCGCTTGAATATTAGTTAAATATTTTTAAATAATCTATTCTCTAATTTATTTACATTTGATGAATGTCTCCCAAGCAATATATTGTGAGATAATTAAATATACTAAGATGCACTCTTTTTAGTAAGGAAAGAATTAAGGAAATTGTTGAATGATCTATTTCAAAACAAACATTTAATAAAAATAATAAGAAAAAAACCCCAATATAAAACAGTGTATAGCCTATTCATTTCGCACACCCATTTCGTAGACCAAAAGTCAGCAAATCTTTTCATAGAGTAGTGCCGAACCTATGTTACAATGTTATTCCATGTGCAGACATGATTTCACCAATCTTATTATATTATATTATAAAATTAGTTCAATTATAATAGGCTTCAAAGTTATATATAATATTATAGTATATAATATATACTACTATATAATATATACTTTTTAAAGTCTATTATAACTGGATTTATATTATTGGTCATTCGATATTGTGACAGTCAGATAATGTATGTTGGTTTAACCCAGTTCGAATACTAGGCGAAAGTACCTCGAGGCCACCCAATACGCGAGATATTAAATCAAGAATACTATGACCTCTGCCCATTCGCCGATTCTCGAGGCCTGATCACAAACAAACAACACTATCTGAGCCATGCATAAATTATTTTTCAACCGGCCACAAAGCTTAGCAACAGCGGTAGAGACATGGACGGGAAATCCTAAGGAGCTAAATAGTTAAATGTGTGTAAAAGTACTAAGAAATGTGTTTTGCGTTATGCGTGCCTGGATCATTGAAAAGTAAAATAAAGCATTTATAACAAATTTAGCAAAAGTCAAGCTTGTTAGTTAAATAATAGATCTTTAATTAATGACTTTAAAATAGGAATAATGATTTAATGGCCTCCGCTATTCCCCTAAATTAATGAAACAAACTAATTAGACAATAAAAGCAGATTAATAGGTTTGCGGTCTAACTCTGTTCTTCCCAATTTTATTAAAAATTGTCAACTCGATCTTCTCGATAAAAAAAGAATCTTTCGCAAGCATTTCTAATTGCTTTGCGCTACAAACAGTGTTTAAAAATTATTTAAAACGTATATAGTTAAATCAGATATACGTAAAGCTAATGGCGGACAAAAGAGGCGTTATCAAAGAGATCAAGTTGGCACACAAAAGAAACTGACTCGTATTTAATTAACAAACATAAATAAAATTGGAAAGAGATTTTAAATGAACAAAAATTAACTATTAAACTTAACCGCAATGGAATACTAAATATTTACACTGGTTAGTAAGGAAGAATAGCGAAGGGAAAAAGGTTAAATATAGATAGATGATCACACAATATATATAATTAAGACTCGTCTAATAAAAATGGTTACATAACAAATACATATAATTCAATGAAGCAATTAAAAAAAATATGAACAAAAGGTAGCATAAGAAATAGTTCAATAGAGGAGATACGATTACCGTCCTTTTTCCTTGGTCATGTTCCCTACGGCGTTCGTGGCTTGATCCGACCGTCGACAGGTATTTGTCCGGACAATGAAAATATGTAGTATGGTTTCACGAAAAGTTCTCCAGACACGGCACAGAGTTCAGATGACTATTGAGTGGATATTAAGGCATTTTGAATGGTATTCCGGAACCTCGGCGATAGGCAAAGCTATTTATTTGCCTAGCCGAGCATAGTAGAATCTATCAAACTTATATGATTTTTAGCTTGAGCAGGTTCAAACTTCTTCATGATTTGTAGACAACAGTTGTAGACTTTTGGGAATAAAATCACGAACAAAATCTGACAGAGTTCTCCTAAGAGAAATCTGAATGCACCTTGCAATAGCAAAATCTGAATCAATCTTGCAATAGCAAACTCTGAAAGAATCACCTTCACAAGGAAAATCAGAATCAACTGAATCCTTCAAAAGGAAAAATCTGAATAATGTGAATTCTTCAAAAAGAAAAATCTGAATCATCAATCTTTTGTTCTCCCTTCTATTTATACCCTCTCTGTCAGCTACCTTCTATTGTTTGTATGATCTGAGATCTTGATAAGCCTCCCCATGCTCCTTTGTTTCAAAGCAACACTTTCTAAAAATAACTTTAACTTTTTTACTCTAACTTTCTTACTTCAAAGTTTGAATTCTCTTAATTAAAAAGAAAGAAAGAGAAGGCCATCTTTAATTACACTTGAATGGCTCACTAATTAAAACTATACATTCTTTTAGAAAATGTTGGCAGGCTTATCTCAAAATCAAATCATACTAAATATTTTAACAAAATTTTAACAACAATATATTATTATTTTTTTATAGTAGAATAAGCATTTTATTTCAGCAGAATTTTGCATTAACTCATATATATACGCTAGATGTATATATATGTTTGACTAATAGGTTAAGCAATTTTTATTAATAGAATGAAATTTATTTAAAACAAAATATTTAAATGTAATACACATTTGATAAGCATAATTATTTTTAACTCTAATGCAAAACCCTGCTGATATTGAACTATAAACTTAATTCAGGTCTACAATACTAATTAAGTTTATAGGAAGATGTGAAGCATGGATCGGGCTTCAGATCCATTGCTTCATTTCCCAATAGTTAGTGAGCAAAAAAAAAATGTTAAAAAAAAATGCTGTTGCTTCAGGTCAGAGGTAAGAATTTTGTGCCAGGTGAGTTCAAGCCTACTCTTTATTTGCTGTAATATTTAATTTGTTGCTACCTACGGTGTTTTTCTTTCTTTTACTAAATAACTAACAGTTTATCCATAATTCAATCTTCTGTCTTAAATCGGGTCTGTGTTGTATTTAGTCTAACATGGTATGTATCTATTTTTAATTTGCATATTTTCCGGGGTCCGGTGGTATATAAGGTTTTAAGTTTCTGTTTCTAATATTATATTCTCTTTTTATGCTGAGATTATTTTTCCAAAACAAAACACTTATTCCACACTTCTTTTTTAACAAATGAGGGCCTTTATATATTGGAAAAAACTTTTTTACTTCTCTCTGCACTATACTAGTTGGCCTCAGATCTCTCAGCCACACTTGCTTCCTTTGCCTGAATTGATATTGGCGGTTTCGTTTTGTCTTCCGATGCAGCACTGCCCGTCTTAATCGTTCGCTTGTGATCTTTTGGTTTCCTAGTTGGTCTATTTTCTCCTCTTCCACTAAGATTTTGGTTTTGAATACCTGAAGACATGCTGTGGCATACTGCAAATGTATCGGAGTAGCTCCAGTCAAGTCACTCATTTTATTATTAATGTCTTGTCCCATCTTTTCAGTTTCGTTTACCAAATCCACAGTCTGAAGCGTCATTGTGCTCTTGCTATCCTCTATGATTCGACAATTTTGTTCTCCACTTTGCCTTCTGTGTTTGACTGACAAGTCCAAGTGGTGACTATCTTTACATGCTTCTTCATCAATCAGTGATTCAACCTGAATATCACCTTGCTCTTGTTGGTCTTGTCCCTTTCCCTGATTATCATCATCTGGTAATACTTTTGTTCTGGTAGTATGTTGTTGCTGGAGACCCATGTTTTCCTCCAAACGGTTCAGTCTTTGTGATGTCATATTCATGAATTCTTGGAACATGTTCATCATCATTTTGTATTCTTGTCTCATTTCTGTGATGAGATCTTTCACATTGTTTTCTTGGTCACTATGAGTACATATTGACCTATAAACTTCGCCTCTCTTCTGTTCCTCCATTTTTGCCTAATATTGGCTATTTTGTTATAAAACAATTTATTTCTAAAACGTATTTTAATAACAATCTATATAAGTATATTGTATTACGTGTATCTAGGAGCTATATCCTGTATGTGAAGAAAAATTTTAGTTCTTTAAAAAATAAGTCAGTATTCTAAATTCTTTATTTATGTTTTCAGAAATTAACTTTGCCTACCTCACGAGGTCCCATCTTAAACCTATGCCTATGTGTCTGTTTGTTCATGAAAAAAATATCAAATCCTGCCGTGTCTGTTTTAATATTTATACTACATATATTCTCCTCACTTTCTTTATTTATTTTTATATATTTCACTTAAATATCACTGCTACTTTGTTACTATATCATTAAAAATAATAAACTTACAGCTTGACCTGACTTTCTCTGACACCTGAAACAACTAAAAAAAATGCATTTACATTAATACACAAGTTTATATTTCAAAAGGAATATGTGAGCAAAATATACATAAGTCATGTTTCAAAATTATTTTGGCTCACTACACATACATTTTTATTTTGATCATCTACTATAGTTTGGTTTATTTGATATCCGATATGAGAGATTGCACTTGCCGACAAATTTATTTGAGAAGGGCGCCAGTCGACAAGACAATGGCCATATCAAATATACATATTAATGGATAATGATCCAAGCACACATTTATAAGGGTTTATAAAGTTTCAATGCAATTAAAATTTTACTTTGCGTTTCAGTTCACTTTAAAAAAAAATTTAATTTGATTCTGCTGAACGAAAAAAATAATCTCTGCATGAATAAGTAAATGCTATTTTAAATGACACAATATTATTTAAATCTAAGACGTATAACAACTAAGTACGGTAATTTGTCTGACCTGGGATCGAAACCAGTTACCATTTTGGTCAAGACACAAAAAAAAATTCAAACAGCCAAAGTATGATTAACAAAACAAAATATACACAAAAAATTAAAAATAAAAGTAAAATCCCATGATAACTGCCACTCCGAATTATGAACCTGGGATCGAAACCAACTACCATTTTGGTCACAACCCGAAATAGATTAACAATTATCAAGCAATTTTACAGAATCACGCATTGAGATCAAAAACTGTTTCAAAAACATTTATATAAAAACGGGTTTTACCGAACTATAACGAAGTGTATACCATATACACCCATATATATGAATATGTACATCATTAAATAAGCATATATATGACTACATATAAATATACAAACAGATATACCTATACAAATATTTCTTTTATTATTATGTACATGACTTTATTAGAAAAATGTCATATTGCAAACCGCATACTCCTATTATTTCAGGCAAGTAACGCTGGTCACAACTATGACACGGAAACAACAATTGCAGACATAGACCTATTATTTCAGGCTACTCAGCAATCGAGAACTCTACAATGTAAGGGGTCTTCACCTAAACGGTTACTAAGGGAATCTTCATAAACGATCACTAAAAAACAAGGGCTTCACCTAACGGTTACTCAAAGGGTCTTCACCTAACGGTTACTCAATAAATGATTCAATAGCATAATCCGAATTGAGAGAAGAAAAAAATCTTAACTAAAGGTGGCTGACATATATGTTATGCAAAAATACTTTAATCTATATATTTATTAACGAACATACGCATTTACTTTTCTTATAAGATAAAATTAAGTTTGCTAGTATTGAAACAAAACTTAATTTATATATGTTTGCGAGGAAACGTAATTTCAAAATCTTTAAAAAGGGAAAAAAAAATTTACATGATTACAATTATTCAATATAAAGAAACGAAACGCAGAGAAAGTGAAAAAAAATATTTGCTAACACCATACGTTGACACGTGTTAATTTGAACTTATCAAAACTTTTTGATCTTCAAAAAAAATTTCAATTAACGGAAAAAATGTTATCTATTAGATCTTTACAAAAATTTATACAAACGGAGAAAAAAATTCTATTATCTAATTGTACTTTTTTTTTACTACAATATTAACACAACCGAATATACACTATATTTCGAAAAAAAAAACATTATTACATCAAAACTTCTCATATTTGAGCAATACTAAAAATAATCTAAAGTACGAAAGCTAATTTAAGGGAGGGCGGGTGGGTATATATTTGACACTTCCGCCTCATCGAAGCTATCTACTTTATACGAAAAACAACAATATGGCAACTGGCCATCGACAAAACTACTCATTCGGAAAAAAAAATCTTGCTATAACTCTGATATTTATTCTCATTCATATATATATTCGCTATATATAAAAAAAAACTAACGGAGTGTTAACTTTTCTAAATGTAAAACATTCATTTAATATATATACTAAACTCGGAAAATTTTTTATATATATTTTTTTTTTTACCTTATGACACATTTAACTTTTTAATTAATTTAAAAAAATGACATTTGGCTCACGTTAGGAAACAAAACTCGGAAAAATTATACATATATTTTTATATAAATGTATTAAACTAAAACAAACTTCTCAGGGTACTTATTTTTAATTTTTTTTTTTTTTTTTAAAAAAATGACATTCGTCCACGGAGACAAAATGCGGGGAAAAAATCTTATACGTCTACCTATATAGTATATTCCTATTCTAAAAATGAAATTTGGCCCAGTTGGTCGACAGAATGCGGAAAAAAAAATCTACATATATATTATTCATTAATTTAAAACAGAAAAAGAAAAAACATTATACACACATACAAATGTTATACAGGGCATTGCAGGGTATGGAAAATTTCGAATAGCCACACGATGGGCGTCCAGAATTACGGAAAAAAAAAATCTACTGTGACAGTCAGATGATGTATGTTGGTTTAACCCAGTTCGAATACTAGGCGAAAGTACCTCGAGGCCACCCATACGCGAGATATTAAATCAAGAATACTATGACCTCTGCCCATTCGCCTATTCTCGAGGCCTGATCACAAACAAACAACACTATCTGAGCCATGCATAAATTATTTTTCAACCGGCCACAAAGCTTAGCAACAGCGGTAGAGACATGGACGGGAAATCCTAAGGAGCTAAATAGTTAAATGTGTGCAAAAGTACTAAGAAAATGTGTTTTGCGTTATGCGTGCCTGGATCATTGAAAAGTAAAATAAAGCATTTATAACAAATTTAGCAAAAGTCAAGCTTGTTAGTTAAATAATAGATCTTTAATTAATGACTTTAAAATAGGAATAATGATTTAATGGCCTCCGCTATTCCCCTAAATTAATGAAACAAACTAATTAGACAATAAAAACAGATTAATAGGTTTGCGGTCTAACTCTTTTCTTCCCAATTTTATTAAAAATTGTCAACTCGATCTTCTCGATAAAAAAAGAATCTTTCGCAAGCATTTCTAATTGCTTTGCGCTACAAACAGTGTTTAAAAATTATTTAAAACGTATATAGTTAAATCAGATATACGTAAAGCTAATGGCGGACAAAAGAGGCGTTATCAAAGAGATCAAGTTGGCACACAAGAGAAACTGACTCGTATTTAATTAACAAACATAAATAAAATTGGAAAGAGATTTTAAATGAACAAAAATTAACTATTAAACTTAACCGCAATGGAATACTAAATATTTACACTGGTTAGTAAGGAAGAATAGCGAAGGGAAAAAGGTTAAATATAGATAGATGATCACACAATATATATAATTCAGACTAGTCTAAGAAAAATGGTTACATAACAAATACATATAATTCAATGAAGCAATAAAACAAAATATGAACAAAAGGTAGCATAAGAAATAGTTCAATAGAGGATATACGATTACCGTCCTTTTTCTTGGTCATGTTCCCTACGGCGTTCGTGGCTTGATCCGACCGTCGACAGGTATTTGTCCGGACAATGAAAATATGTAGTATGGTTTCACGAAAAGTTCTCCAGACACGGCACAGAGTTCAGATGACTATTGAGTGGATATTAAGGCATTTTGAATGGTATTCCGGAACCTCGGCGATAGGCAAAGCTATTTATTTGCCTAGCCGAGCATAGTAGAATCTATCAAACTTATATGATTTTTAGCTTGAGCAGGTTCAAACTTCTTCATGATTTGTAGACAACAGTTGTAGACTTTTGGGAATAAAATCACGAACAAAATCTGACAGAGTTCTCCTAAGAGAAATCTGAATGCACCTTGCAATAGCAAAATCTGAATCAATCTTGCAATAGCAAACTCTGAAAGAATCACCTTCACAAGGAAAATCAGAATCAACTGAATCCTTCAAAAGGAAAAATCTGAATAATGTGAATTCTTCAAAAAGAAAAATCTGAATCCTCAATCTTTTGTTCTCCCTTCTATTTATACCCTCTCTGTCAGCTACCTTCTATTGTTTGTATGATCTGAGATCTTGATAAGCCTCCCCATGCTCCTTTGTTTCAAAGCAACACTTTCTAAAAATAACTTTAACTTTTTTACTCTAACTTTCTTACTTCAAAGTTTGAATTCTCTTAATTAAAAAGAAAGAAAGAGAAGGCCATCTTTAATTACACTTGAATGGCTCACTAATTAAAACTATACATTCTTTTAGAAAATGTTGGCAGGCTTATCTCAAAATCAAATCATACTAAATATTTTAACAAAATTTTAACAACAATATATTATTATTTTTTTATAGTAGAATAAGCATTTTATTTCAGCAGAATTTTGCATTAACTCATATATATACGCTAGATGTATATATATGTTTGACTAATAGGTTAAGCAATTTTTATTAATAGAATGAAATTTATTTAAAACAAAATATTTAAATGTAATACACATTTGATAAGCATAATTATTTTTAACTCTAATGCAAAACCCTGCTGATATTGAACTATAAACTTAATTCAGGTCTACAATACTAATTAAGTTTATAGGAAGATGTGAAGCATGGATCGGGCTTCAGATCCATTGCTTCAATATTTTAAAATGCTTAGAATTATATGAAAATTACCTTTTTTAAATTTGTAATTTTGAACATGCTTATTAAAAATTATATTACAAATTATAAATTACAACTTTTTACGTATACAAAATATATAATTTAAATAAGGAAAAAATATCATAATTTGTAATATGATTAGCCATTTTTATTATTAAAATAAATTAATGTGAACCTTGCCTTTGTACCTCTTTTCTCAATTGCTCAATGTCAGGTATGTAATTGGTCATTTTTATCTTCATGCATGCTTCTGAATGTTCAGAAGTTAGGCAACTTTTTTGTAAATTCAAAATATTTTTCATATGTGAGAAAATTTGTTCACATAAGTAAGTTGAACCAAACGCCTAAAACAGAGCAGAAGCAGTTTTTTTCCAAATAATTAAATCTTTCAGGTAATGATATCCAACAATTGAGAATGACAGGCGATTTTTGTAGAGTTTTCAAGAGTTTTTTGCAATTCTACAAATTTAGTTTTCCACAATTCTGATGACGTAATTCGATTATTTCCATTTCAGAATTGTCAATATATATCCACTCAAAAAAGGTAAATCAAATGAAATCATCTTTAAATCAATTAAGTCAGGTTGGATGAGGAAAGAAAATATCGGTGTGTGTATTTGGAAGTCTTCACATCGTTTGGAAAATTCTTCTCTGAGAGCTTCAATGTATTTTTGAAGTTCATCTTTGTTAACATTAAATTGATTTGCATGGTTCTTTACATTTGGAAGAAACTTGTGGGTGTTAGTAGCAATATCATGCCAAAATATATCTAATTTTGATGCAAATTCTTTCCAATATTCAAAAGGTTCTAGTACTGTTTGACCCCTCCCTTGCAAATGCAAGTTTAACTCACTCAGGTGTTGAGTTATATCAGTCAGAAATATCAATTTGCATAACCAGTCTTCATCATTTATTTTCAGATAATGTTCTTTTTCATCAAGAAACATCTTGACATCTTTCAGACATGATACAAACCTGTTCAAGGCATTACCTCGACTAATCCAACGAACATTGCAGTATAGAGGGAAGTCTATATATGCACAATTTATTTATTTCTAAAGGGATTTAAATTGCCTATGTGTTAATGAAGAATAAAAAAAGTATGAAATTAATTATTTTAATGACAGTGTCCATTACAAAATTCAAGTATTGTGAAGCGATTTTTGCAATTAAATTTTCCTGGTGTATAATGCAGTGGAAACTCAATGTTTATGTTTAATATGAGTTTCAAGAAGTTTAACAAATCCCTTTTTCTTTCAGACCGCATCAGTAGTAACACTAAATATTTTATTTATGTTAACTGATTTTCAAAATAATTGAAAAATGCAGTAAAAATATCATGTCCCTTTGTTGTATCATCAAAATAAATCAAGCAATACAATTCTAAATAAATATGATTGTTGTCACAATATCGTGCAACTATTGCTAGTGCGCCACATTATTTACATCAGTGCTTTTATTACCAGCAACACTGAATGCAACAGCTTGTTGTAAACTGGTTTTATGTTTTGTTGTTACATCTTCAACCATGTCAGTTATTCTTCTTTGAATTGATATTGCAGAAGCTGGTATTTCTGAAGTTCGATACAGTATCATTTGTTTATTTGGTAGATCACGGAATAAGATTTCTGCACTTTTCAAAAAAGTTTCTTTGATGAATTGTCCATCTGTGAAAGGCTTGCCTTTTGAAGCCACACAATGAGCATTTGCATAACTACATTTGTGGCTTTATTTTGGGTTCCAATTATTTGATTAAAATAAGTAGTTTGTTTATTAAAAGTAGAAATAACTATTTTTATAGCTTCACTTTTCTTAATCTGAGTTTTTAAACATGAACACACGTTTAGTTTGATAATGTCTTTGTGCACTTGAGGTTCGACGCACAATACTTTCACAGCATAATGTACACACAACATGATCTTTTTGCTATACAAATCCATATTCATTTGTCCAAGAGTCTTAAAAAGAGCGATTATCAGGTTTTTGTCTTTTGGGTGACATTTTGTGAATCTCTCAGTCAGTATGCCACGAGAATCTCTTTTTTGAAAGAAGCACCACCAATGAGCATCAATTATTTACCATTCAACTACTGAAAATAGCTTTCTAGAATTAATAACTTGATAAGCTTTTTATTTGGATTACTACCTCATTTTTAATATTATCAGAAGTAAAATTTATTTCGCTTGCAAACAAAAATATCTTTTAAATAAAGCCAAGTGTATTATTTTCTGATAAATAATGACTTAATCGTAAATTGAATGTTGACTATAAAAGCAAAAAAAAAAAAGACATTGTAATTAATATATATATTTTTTATTATTTCAATTTATTCCAAATGCCATTGATAATCGTTGACGTACCAAGCATGGCACGGGTGCCATAGGTTGCTGACCCCTGCCATAGACTATTAACATATGTAAAACAAAATCAGTAATATAAATTAGTAAGAATAAAATATCTATATACTAATAAATTATTAAATTACATTACATAAATTAATACTTAAGTACTCTAAAAAAGTTCATTAGCAAATTTGTGTTTACATTTGTTTTACAAAAGGAATCAAACAAAAAGAATGGTTTTATAAATAGTTATTTGTTAAATCTTAGCACAAATTTTTATATAGTTAATTTGTAACTGTAAACATGGTCATAGGTTTTTGTTCCAACTTTTTCCTTATTTTGTCTGCTATTTCCTTACATTAGGTTGTTTTGGGCACTGAGCAAACTATAAATATGGGAATTTGGTTTAAAGCATCATTCCAGCAGTAGGGTTCTAAAAAAGGCATCAACAGACCTAAATATTGGTTTTACTTACATACACAGCTTATTTTTTCAGTAAATGTATGGGCTTCCATATTGTTAATCATGTCAGTGTTAATTAATACGGCAAGGGAAGTCTCAGCAATTAGAGTAAGTCCCATCAACAGCCTCACTATTTGCTAATTTTCAATTCTGCGTGTCACTTGTCAATACTATATATTTTTCTATCTATAAGACTGTGGATCTATTTATATGTTCCCTGCCATCCACTATGTATTTATTTTATCACCTCTTTTTTTTTCTTTACATAGTTTTTTTTAATATCTCCATGTAATCCTACACAATTATTATGACCATTTATTTAGTTTTGTTTTCAAATAAATAATGCAATCAATAAATATTTATCTGTTTCATGTATAGTACATATTTCTGGGAATGAAATAAAATACTTTTAACTGCAGAAAAAAAAGTGTACTTTACAAAGACATATAATAAAAAAAGAAAAATACTTACGCTTTTTTTACAAGATTGAAACAAAATTTTTATCTCTAGTTAGTTTTTATTATAATCTCACATCTTTGTCGACCATCTTTAATGTTAAAAGCAAACTGTCTTTCTTGATAATACATTCTTTGTTTTATCAATTACTTATAGTTAAATTGATTTTTAATCTCTATATTTAATTACACTATTACATTATTCTGTGTGGTCAAAAAGAATAGAGTTAATAATTATTACAATACAATGTTGAATGTTAAATACATTTATTTTCTGTTAACTTATTTTTGCCTTTTAACAATCTCTAACTCTCTTTGAACATGTTAACATTTGGAATATGTGAATGATGCAATAGTAACTTCAAATTTATTTTTGATTATTGTTTGTTCTTTAGAACTATTTGCAGGTAACTAAATACATTCAGGATTAGAATTAAATATAAACATGATGTGTAATTTAAAGGTTGGATTGATTAACACATCAAATGATTGGACAATGCTAGACTTTATTAAAATATATGACAAAATTGAGCATAGTTTTCCTGAGTACAGAAAACCCTGATTTTTTCATAATGATTACATCAAAAATATTTTATTCAATTACAATATTGATTTTTTTTTTATTAAGAATGTGTCAATAAAAATAGAATGTGTCAAGCATTGGTGGCAGAGTGGCTAGCACAGCCACCTTACAAGCAGTTTTCCCATGCTTCACTTTCTGGCTGACACTTTGGCACATAAAAAATATAAAAAAAGAGGGATAGGGTGTAGTGAGGAGATATTCTTGAGTAAGTAATTCAGAAAGAAAAGTATACTGTAGAAGTTTAGCAAAAAATCAAGTAAAGAATTTAATGCTTAAAATATTCTACATGTAAAAGTATTTATGGTTCAAGAAGCTAAAGTTATCTTTAGCACATTCTTCTTCTTTTTCTTCTTCTTATTTTACTTCTTCTTTTTTCATTATTATTATCATTATTTTTATATTACCTTTTTGAAAAGTGAACATACTTCTTTTGGAATATGCTGCTGCTGATGATATAACTTAGTTTGGTTAATTTAGTGGAAATATTATTCTCAATCTGACTTATAAATTATCAAATATCACCACATCTTCTATAAAATTAGCCAAGTCATTACTTGATAAAAACTAAAGTATAACTATACTGTTTTTATTAACCTCCGTAACTGCATTCTTTCATGCGGTAGTAGCAAAACAGATTCTGCATCTCGAAATCCATGTATTTCTTGCTTAGTTGTTCAACCTACTTATAAACTCTTAAATAAATCATTTGATTATTTATAAATTTTACTCATGATGTTAAAACAAATAAATTTGTTATCTTGCTGCTTATAATTTATTAAGATAATCTTTTATCTGAATTTATTTAATTTTATGATAGGTAGGACTCATTTTACTCACAGCTATGGTCCTATAGGAGTCCAAAACCGTGCAATGATGAGACTGAAAATTTAATTCCGTTAATTCTGTGATGTTTTGCAACAGGGTTACAACTTTATTGAGAAAGTAATTCTAATCAATACCAAGGACATTATTGCTAACATTGAAATGACTGAAAATGACAATTGGGATCAGTGTATTAAAATATTTAAATTTGACAAGTAGTGCCACATCAATCGATTAATACACTGAAATTTTTTAAAACTGATAAATGGTTTGGCAGCAGTCTATTAATGCATAGTAAGGAAATCACTACTAATTCTTGTATTTTATCAACAATATTATCTTTAATTGATGAAAGTTGCCCTCAATAAATTTAAAATATATTGTTAATGTTAGATCTATAATTATTAATTAAAAACATGACCGTATTTGAATTTTTAGGTCATTGGCTTAATAGCCAGCATAATAAAAATTGTGTATTGTTATAAATAAAATGCTTTTTATAAGATAGGCTTAGGGGTAAAGCAATGCACTTAGAATTGAAAGATTCATTAGTTAACATTTATTTAAAATAAGGAAAAAATCACTCAGTTCATTCACGTGAATGGAGTCAGTATGATAAATTTATCAATTGAAATTAAGTTCATGTGACTTTTAACCATTTATTATATAATGGTTATTATTAAAATTGCTTCGTTTCTTGACAGATTGTTTGATATTCGAGCACGTCAACTGATGTATTGATGGGGAATTTAATTATTTTGTGGCTTCATTTCACTCCTCTACCACTAGCTTCATTTTTACTAGTAATATTATCAGGATAACCAGAAGAAGAAAAATATATATTCACTGATTGACATTATAAAATAAGACAGTTTTCCCTTCCATTTGCTAATAATTTAATTTAAGAAATTGTTAGAAAAAATTTAATATGTATTCTGCAGTGTATAATGACCTTATTCATTGAACATATTAAAAATAATAGAAATGTGTTTATATTAAAGAAATAGCTTTCCAGTAACTGGTAATAATTAATAACTCAACTAAAGTGGTTTTACTTACTTATTAATCTACACAATCTTACTGCAGTCAGCTGACAGGAAAAACATTATCAGCAACATTGCATGATAAAAATTATTGTAGTGCAAAAACGTTGATAGTTTACAGATGCAGCACAATCTATCAAAAACAAGAATAGTTAATGTTTAATTGCTGACAAAACTAAGCGATTCAAAAACCAAATGTTAAGAAAGCCATTGTAGAAAAATATTGACAAGAACCAACCATATTAAGCAAGATTGCATTGGTAATTTTTGCTCTCATATTTAAAAAGCAAATCAGACTAGCAATTTGCCTAAGGAAATTAGGACATCTTGCATCAGATTATAAAAGTTTGTATCAGAACTCAACTTCACTTTAGACCTCTAATGTTACATGATTTCTGATTTTGTAAGTTTTTTCTGTCAATTATTTCTGATATGCATAGTTGTAAAATGATAGATTCAACAACCAATGGTTAGAACCTCAACTTCTAAGTTTTGGTGAACATGATATATTCTTTTATATAATTAAGCATTTTAAAATTATTGTATATTATTAATATAATTATATGCTGTTAAATGCAAAATAGGTCAACCATTGTTAATTAAACATCATAAAAGTTTCTATTATAATGAATTAAAATATGCTTTTATACAAATTTGTTTTAGATCCTATCAAATCAAAAACGAGATATCGAAAATAATGGAGGTGAAAAAGCAGTACCAGAAGGGGAAGGATACACCCATGGGTAATAATAAAAAAATATATATATTTAAATATAAAAGTAAAAATTAAGCAGCTTTTATTTAAAGGACTGCAAAGCAGTGATCTCATAAAAATATTCTATGTAAAATAAAATATGATTCATCAGGCTATTCTTAGTAAAATGTTAAGCCATTTTTGAACTTTGACTTGATTTTTGTCTAAAAATATGCAAGTATCAAATTATTATTAAATAATGGATGATTACTTAACTTCTTATTGCCTTTTACCTGAAATAAAAATCCTGATTAAAGGACTTTAAAACAATCAGGTTGCGAAGCACGGTAGGATCATTCAGTATGAATATACTCTTAGATCCTATTTTATATTTATATATAACGTTAAACTGATTTTAAACTGATCGTTTAAACAGTAATGCTATCATAATAATTGAATACAAGTATAATGTACATATTGTACTATAAATGTAATTAGAGAGCATTTGAACACACTATTTCACACTCTCTTCAATTATCTACTCCATCTTATACAATCGATTTACATGATAACATAAGGTGAAAAAGATAAATGGTCTCCAATATACAAATTTTGTGATGACCCAGCATCCATCCATTGGTCCAAATCATCATTTCCCAACACATGTGAGCACACACATATATCATCATCATTATCAACCGTTATCAATCCACTGCAGGATGAAGGTTTTTCCAAGTTCAATCCAAGTTCTCCGATCTTTAGCTTCTCTTCTCCACATCATCCCTGCACACTTTCTTATTTCATCCATCCATCTCACATGTGGTCTCCTTCTGGGTCTTTTACAATCTTTTGCAATCCAGTTTAAAATTTCAATTGTCCATCTATTATTATCTCTTCTAATAATATGTCCAACCCAACTTTACTTCAGTCTTAAATGTTTCAATGAGGTCAGTAACACCTGCTTGTTCTTGTACACAAATAATGCATTTTCGATCTCTTCTTGTTACTCCCAACATGCATCTCTCCATACTTCTTTGAGTGCTCTGAAGTCTCTGTATTGCACTTCTATTACGTGTACAAGTCTCAGATCCATAAGTAAGAACTGGTACAACACATTTATTAAAAACCTTCCTTTTCAAACACATAGGCATATTTTCATTTAGTATCAAGTTTTTTCTACCAAAAGCACTCAAACCAAGTTTAATTCTATGATTAATTTCATGCATTATGTTTTCACCTGTATTAATAATCTGACCAAGGTATTTTTAACTGCTAATATCTTCTAACTCATCATAATCAATCATTATTTTCATATTTTGAGAAACTCTATTAAACATTACTTTAGTCTTTTTAACATTTATCTTTAATCTTACTTTCATCCGATAACTACACACGAACACACACACATATATATAATATTACAAATCGATGTATGTATTTCTTCAAAATAATATACATAAATTTATAAATAAATATTTGAAAATACAGTACTTTACAGTTTATAAAAATATATGTATAACCGTCACTTAGAAGTGCTTTCAACTATCTTGTAGCTTTGTCAACTATTACTTTTAAAATGTCAGTTTCCCATAATTCCATGATAACAATCTTCCCATAATTCTGTGATTTTAGTGTTTGCTGATTGCCTATTAATTAAATCTTGCTTATATTTATAAATTAACATCGCCTCTTTAATTTTCCTTTTATTATTATTTTTTTCAGTTTCCAATATTTTTACATTGTTATAATTAAAATCAAAACCATATATACATGATTTATTATAGTCATAAAAGCAGAAGCTGATAAAGTATCATTATTTTTAAAATTTTGTCTTTTATTTTGAACCCTTTTAAATAATAATATGTGCTTTTTTGTTCTTTTTTCCAATGTGCACCTCGATTTACCTATATATCCACTGCCACACCTACTTGTCCATTTATAAATGATACAATTTTTATTTATCAGTAAAGTTTTATCTTTTGAATTGTTTATTAATTTATTTAAATAAATTAATAAACAATAAATAAATTAATTAATAAATTAATAAACAATTCAAAAGATAAAACTTTATTGATAAATAAAATTGTATCATTTACAAATGGACATGTAGGTGTGGCAGTGGATATATAGTTGAATCAAGGTGCACATTGGAAAAAAGAACAAAAGAGCACATATTATTATTTAAAAAAATTCAAAATACAAGGCAAAATTTTAAAAATAATGATACTCTATCAGTGTCTGTTTTTTATGACCATAATAAATCATGTATATATGGTTTTGATTTTAATTATAACAATGTAAAAATATTGGAAACTGAAATAAATAATAATAATAAAAAATTAAAGAGGCAATGTTAATTTATAAATATAAGCAAGATTTAATTAATAGGCAAGCTGCAAACATTAAGATCACATAATTATGGGAAGATTGACATCATGGAATTATGGGAAAGTTGACATTTTAAAAGTGATTGTTGACAAAGCTACAATTTAGTTGAAAGCACTTCTAAATGATGGTTATACATATATTTTTTATAAACTATTAATACTGTATTTTCAAATATTTATTTATAAATTTACGTGTGTATATATATATATATATTAAAATACAGTAAAATTCACATAAATTATAGTTATTTTATTAGAAGTACTTTTGACTATACATCTTGTAGTCTTTATCTACTATATAACATTGAATAATCAAAATGAGATATTAGTTTAGTTCTTTGACAATTCTGTTATTCTCTTCTCCAAATATAAATTTAGATTCACCGATACATTGTGAGCCATATTTACATATCAATTTATATATGATACATTTTTAATTAAAATTTGAATTTTGGATTTTAGAGTTATTAAGTAATCTACTATTATTATTATTATTATTATTATTATTATTATTATTATTATTATTATTATTATTATTATTATTATTATTATTATTATTATTATTATTATTATTATTATTATTATTATTATTATTATTATTATTATTATTATTATTATTATTATTATTATTATTATTATTATTATTATTATTATTATTATTATTATTATTATCATCATCATCATCAAAACATGTTTATTATACCAGGTTTTATCAAATGGTGTACAATTTATGAACCAATATGCACAAATATAAAGAATTAAGACAATGAAAAAAAAATATAGATATCAATGTTTATTGAAAAATTTCAGTTAGGTTAAAATTTCTTAAGAATCAGATCTATCACACTATTAATTCCCACATTGTCTTGTAGATCATTTCAAGTGCCAACTTCATGTTCTTCTCTCTCATTGTTTTCAATTCATTTATAAGAATTTGCCAAGAGTCAGTGCAATTGGTATCAAAGAGAAGTAAGCACCTAATAAGCCACATAGAATATGCTAAAAAGGTGGCCTACCTGAGAACTACAAATATGCCTGTGTTAATGATGTGTTAAAATTATAATGAGTGGGCATTTTTCTCTGAACAAAAAGTAAATTAGGTGTCGACATTGATGCAATGCTATATGTTGATTGAAATTTATGTTTGATGGTGATCTCTCCATGATGTTATAATGAGAAAATAGGGTCTAAATTTGGGAAACCCCTATTCTTCACTAGAAAGGAAGTGGTGGGAAAGGCATTAAAATTAATCTTGATAAAAAAATCAAAATACTTTGGCTCAAGCCACCACAATTTAAATTTTTTGATAAGGCCAAAGTTAGAAATGTTGAAGTCTTTTCTATGGGGCACATTAAGATCATGAATTAGATGATATGCATCCCAATAACATATTTTTGAAGGTTTTTATGCAGGTGCAGTAATTTTTGTAATGTCTTCTATTAATATTGAAAGCCAAGAAATTTGACACATGTCACTAGGATGTATTTCAACTTGAAGCATGAATAGCGAAAAAATTAAATTTTACCTTGTGTAATAAATTATATGAGTACTGAGCCAACACCTTCGAAGTGAATGTAGCCCCAACCCATTTAATTGGGATGGTATTTGAATTTTTTTGAGAATAATTGCATACATTTTTTCTTCCAGAAAAGTTGAAACACAAAGGAAAATGACACAATGAAAAAATTTCCCAGTAAATTTTATAAGTGGCATGAGATATGCTATCTTGTGGAACAGCAACATGTTTAACAAAAATACCTTCACATAGAGTGACATGTACACCCTTGCAAGGGAATTTATAATCATTGTGGTTGCTGTGGTAATAGAGTTTTACATGTTTTTTTCTTGTAGCTAACTAAAAAAGATTAAACTGTAATTCCAGAAATTTCTGAGGCTTAGTTGAAAATGGTGAGAGAATACTGTTCCCCAAGGATAGCCTTGATGCAGAAGATTTGGCTAGATTAAAAGACAAACCTGTCTCAATAGAAAAATTAATCATGAGTTGCAATAGCCTAGTTATGAACATTTGTGATGGTAAGAACACTACCAGTTCATCCATGTAGGCAACAAAGTTAATATATTTGTTTATTGATGGGATAAATAATCCAGATAAGTTTTGTTCCAAGAATTTCAGTAATGGATTCATATATAGGATGAAAAGCAAGGTTCTAAGAGGAGAGCTCTTCAGGATGGATTTGGTAGGTTTGAAATAATTGGTGATTTTTCCATTTAATGAAATTGCAATCTGTCTATTGTTTATGAAATTTAAAATTATGTTTATAATCACAGTGGAAATATCCAATTTGTCAATAAGGGAGATAAGATGTTAACACTCATGAAATAAAATGCCCCAGTGATATACAATTGGACTACTATTGGTTTAGATTTTCTGAATCTTCTGGTGTGGTAAACAATCTGGTTAAAGAGGCTTAGGATTTCTATGGTAGAAGAACCCTTTCTGATGAACTGGAATTTTAGAAACATAAGGTTTCAAGAGATGAGAAAAACATATCAGTCTTAAGAAACTGGGCTATGGCTATTGGTAAGGCCTCACTTTTTAGAGGCCTGGATGCAAGAAGGTTAATCATTCCATAGATAATAGGGACTGAGAATACCTCCAGGTATTTAATAAAGAATTTAGGAATATTATGGAGACCTGGATATGCTCTATCCATCATGGAAGCCAGATTTGATTGCATATAAGCCTCCAATATACCATGGAAAATCTCATCATGGTCTGTACTCTCAACATGCTGAGGATAATAAGACACATCTTCCAGTTTACTGTGATAGAAATTTAGGATCTGAATCATCCAAGTTGTTTTCCATGAAGATGCCATCCTGTACTCTAATTGCTGATTGTTTTTTAGACCTGTTCTGGAAACCAAGAGCCCAATGTAGGTAACCCTTTAAAAAGTGAGGAGGTTTCACTAGAAACAACTTCAATTTCTTGGTTTCCAGTTAATCAATCAGCATTTGGTTGGTATCGGAATAAATGTGCTTCATTGTAATTATAGATTGAACAGAGGTCATGGAAGGTGGCATCTCTTTCAACATTTTGTTAATGTCTTTCAACCTATGCATCAGGGTGTTGAACCTTTGTTTTTTTGTGTGTTGAACACAATGAGAGTGGAAAGAATGTTTACAAATGCAAACTATCCTTCAGCTGTATGAAGGGTGAGAATACTCTAAAATAGAAGTACACTTCAGAGATGATTGATTCTGGAGCAGAGGATATGAGTAAAATTCTTAGCATAGATTTCATCAGTGCATAGGGCTTCAGTGGCAAGTTCAAAGATAGGGAAATTATGAGAGCATGATGGTCTGAGAAGGGGAACAGGTTGCAGAGTTGAATCCAGGTAAAAATGTAATTCAGGGTAATAAATTAAATCAATTAAGGTGGCAAACTGTTTAGTGTAGTAAGAACATGCATCTGTTGGGAAGATCATGTGCACACATTAACCTGAATTTTAGTAGGGGTATAAATTTTGGAATTGAAATGATCATAATTTTAAATTGAAATCACCTAGTAACATGGTGGGGATGGATTGACATTTAGTGCAATATAAATCAACTGGATAACACTATAAATAAAGTAGTGTATTTTTAAAGATATACATAGGTGATATTAAATTTAAAATGAGTTGATCATGATAGTGACAAAAATCAAGTTATCATTCAGAAAGTTCACTTTGAAACATTGGATTATTGATTTGAAGGGAATGAATAATGCAACATTGGCAGTGTGATGGCTAGCAGTGGAGTAATAAAGAGAACTAATTTTCTGTAATTTAGAAAAAAGTTTCTATCAAAATGTAGCCTAGTTCTAGAAAAAAACCAAGTGAGGAGAGAAAAGACACATCCATTAAGAGATGGCATCCACTATCTTAAAGGAATTCAGGCCCCAAACATTAATGCCTGCAAAGTTAAGTTTCATAAAAAAGTTCACAAATTAACAAATGAGCAACTGGAAAATTAAAGTATTTGAGTCAGGAAGTTGTCACAAAAAGGTCCTTGTTAGAAACAACAACCATGTCTATCCCATTCAAAAAGTTAATCCTTTGAGCCTAATCAGATGTAACATTAAATTTCTGTATTTCATGTTGATTATGCTCACAGAAATCTGTTATCATATCTGTCTGACCAGAATCTTCATTGATTTTTGCTTTAGCATTTAAAGTTTGAGGACTATTTAAGAACAGTTTTTGGCTGCTATATTTGCAATTTCTTACCTTTACTCTTGAATACACCCCATTCCTCATCTGAGAAACTTTTCCCAGAATGAGATGTTTCAAAAGAGTGTGGGGAGGTTGATAATAATCTTATTCTTCTTTCTGCAGTTTTTGTTTTGTTTTGGATGTGCCTCTTTGCATGGGTGATTCCTCAGTTAGAGTCAGTTTTCAGTGATGGATGAAATAACCTTGGTGTCATGCAATATCAGTTCTGGATTTAAAGTACCTGATGATTTTGTTAAACAGGTTGAATTGACAAGATCAGATCAGAATTTTGTAACTGAGTGAGTTAAGGAATCTGCATTCTCTCTATAATATTCAGTTCTGCATGGCACAACAAGAGAAGATCCATAGATTGAGGCAGTTGATGTTTATTACGATTGGGAAAACCATCTCTTTGTTGGGGTGAGCCATACCTTCACATCTGTAAAACTTTGACTTTCTGAGCTTGCATTTATTAAAAATCCTTCTTGGGCAATTATGAATCAAATGTGAAGATAGGTTACAGAATAAAAACTGTGGTAGTATTCCTCAAATGGATATTAAAAGTGGGACAGATTCATCACAGTGAATCATAAGTATAACCATTGGGGAAATTCCGTTGGACAAAGAAATTGTAAAATAAACAGAATTGGTCAAGACAGCCAAGTTATTTTCCAGGATGGAATTGAACCCTGAAATCATGCCATAGTGCCTCAACAATTTTTGCAAATCAACTTGGCTGAAGTTCAAGTAACAATTTCTGATATGGCTAGACAATGTGTCCATATCTAATAAAACAACCACTTTTCCACCAAGAATTTAAATGAATTTAACACTATTTGTTTTTGCATTGAATCATTGCATTTTTGAATCATGTATCTATTTTTGGATGACTAAGTTTGTGGATGTGAGTCCATAATTTTTTTCTGTCAATTTTCTGCATAGTGCATCAGTTGGGAATGTAAATATTTATGAGTATTTGTAATAGCTAGTGTGATCGTTTTAATGCTATAATAATTTATAATGAGTGGTCCAATTGTTGAGGAATGGTTGTGTTGAATTGTATAATAATCTTATTGATTTCCAATTGATTAAGGTTTGTAGTGGATAAATTTTCTTCAATCAGCATATTTTGATCAGTATTTGTAATATCCTCATCCAATATATTACGTAAATCATGATTTGTCTGGAGTTCATTAGCTGATTGCAATTTAGAATGGCTGGCTTGAAATTTTACCATATTAGCATCAGATTATTTCAGATGTTTAGATTTATTTAAAATAGCTTGTGAATTCAAAGGTGTAGCTTCACAGACATCATTTTTTCTAACAGTTGTGTAATTGGAGAAAAAAATATTATTCTTTTTAAAACAGTATTATCTTTAGGGCTCCCAACATTATTAACATTAATTTTCCTGATTCAAGTTTAAAATATCTTTACTATCTTCAGAACAATTATGGTTGTATTCTAAATGAGATTTATAATTTGATGTAGAAGGTTTATTAATATTAAAATCTCCTTGGTCTATCCTTTTATTATTGTATTTAGGTTTCTTATTTTTTCTTAAAGCTTTCCAGCTTTTTTATCATTAATAAGGTTAAAAACTCTATTTTTAGAGCACAGTACTGTTATCATTATTCCTAAAGATGTCTGTGGTGAGTTTATTTTTGATCTGATTAGGGTCAAATTTTAAATTTATAAATATTAGGGACAGTTTTTTTGAATTTATAAAGATTAGGGACGGTTCTTTATTAGGGAAATTGATTTTTCATTAAAAGAATTAAAGTCAAAACGTATTTTACTCACCTTTCTTGAGAGCCTCTCTTTTGCTTAATATTTTCTATGGCATCCATAGTAGATTCAGTGAAATTCTTGCTTGAATTTGTATCTTAGTTAATCTCAGAATCATGATTAGTATCAGAACTCATCTTCACAAAAAGTGGTAAAAGAAAAAAAAAAACAAAACTCTAAGGTTTTGTAAAGAAAAGCAATATTTTTAATAGATTTTATACTAAAAGACAGCAACCAGAAACAGTAAAACTGTAAAAATAAGCAATATGACACAAACCATTATAAATTATCCTAATAAACTTAATTTGCTCATCCAATATAAATGACATTGGAATCTATTTTATTTTAATATTATTTTTATTTTTATTATATTAAAGAATAAAAAGCATATGCTTTTATATAATAGAAATCAAAAAGAGAAACAATCAGGAAATGTAAATAAGCCTTCATTATATGTAAATAAACCTTCATAATCTGTTATATTTGATCATAATAAATCTTGTCAATATGGATTTAAATTTGATTATAAAAATATACAAATTATGCAAATTGAATGCCACAATGAATGTAAAATAAAAGAAGCTATGTTGATTTCAAAAAATCGTCAAATGTTAATGAATAAGCAATCATGAAATGTTAAAATAACAGCATTGTGAAGGGACTAAACTAAATTGAAATATGGGTATTGTGAAAGGAAGTCTCATTTTGATTACTCAATGTTATATAGTTGATAAAATCTACAATATATATAGTCGAAAGTACTTGTAATAAAATAAGTATAATTTATGAGAATTTTACTGTATTTCAATATATATATATATATATTAATTAGAATATTATATATATTTTGGAGAGAATACAGATATCAAACTTAATTTATATATATCTTAACAAAACTTAAGTTTATTCCAAATAACAGTAAACGACTTATAATATAATATAAATAACAATCATAGAGAAATATTTTTGATTATATTCATAATCATTATCAACTCAATTCAAATTTCAAAATAGAATCATCTACTACCAAAACGGAATCACATGCTTTCCATCTAAATATCTCACAATTCATTAATCTTAACATTTGACGAATGTTTATTTATTATCGCATTTTTATATCTAGTAATAAAAATCGCCTCCTTAATATTGTTCATTAACTTTCTCTTGATCTAAAATTTCTACTTTATATCAAAATCAAATTTAAAATTACAATTCCTATCATGATCATAAAAAACAGATTTAGTATATAACTTCACTTCAGTATTTCTATCACTATATATCTGTACAAATGTTCAATACTCTCATACAACAATTTATGCTCCCTAATTCTCTTTTCCATATTACATTTAAACTCCCCCACATATGCTAAGTTACAACCACAAAAAATTCTATAAATGACATTACTCAATTTATTTATTTCTAACTTATCTTTTGAATTATTAATTATTCTATTTAAATTACCCGATTCCTAAAATGAAACATTATGTATTTCATTATAAACTTTTTTCATAAATTTCACTTGATTATTATTATAAAAAGGCAAAGAAATCCATTTATTACTCTCAATTTTTTCATCACCAACATTTCTATTAATTTTCTTATTAAATTCACAAATTACGTGATAAATTTATTTTATATTATAACTTATACTTAATAATTTATTTACATAATTTTCAATATTTTTATTTTTATCACACAAATATATACACAAAATATTATTTCTATGTCAAAAATATCTAAATCCAGTCATTTTATAATTATGTGGCACTTTAGTTAAATATTGAATGTACCCTCAGGCTTCAATAGGTTTAAAAAACAATTTATGCTGAATCATATCATTTTTCCTTGAAATCATTAAATCTAAATATTTAATACTATTATTATATGGTCCACTTAAGACCTTTTATTTCATTAAATTTATCAAAAAATTTATCAATCATTTCTAAAAAAGCACATATAAAAACATCATCTACATATCTCCTATATATCTTAATATTTCCCACAAATATAAATTTGTTTATAATCTTTTTTTTCATAAGACAAAACAAAACTACATAACTGTGCCACCATCGGTAATCCCGTTAGCCATCCTTTACTCATTTTATAAAATTTACCATTAAATGCTGCAACAATATTTTGTTCAATGAAATTTAAAGATTTCATCACAAAACATATTAATTGATTATCAATTTTTTTCCAATAAAGCTTGATAAATTATTTTAATTTAATCGACTCTATCAATAGAGCCATACATGTCAGTTATATCCAATGATACTAAAATATCATCACAGTCCAAATTTAAATTTTTATCAACAAAATCAAATGTCACTACAGAATATTCTCCAAACCCATGTAAATCCTGTAAAATTTTAACTATATATTTACTAGTCTTTTACATAAAAGACCCTCCAAAATCCAAAATTATTCTAAGCGGATAACCTTTTTATGTAGTTTTACATTAAAAAATACACGTGGACAAATAGCACTTGACGGATATAATGAATAATACACATTATCACTTAGTCATTTTTTGCCTTTAATAAAATGTTATTAATAAATTTCATTCTCTCTGAATCAACATTGCATTTATCAATTAATTCAAAATGTAATTTATCCATTTGTCATATAACTCCTCGAACATATTCATTATTTGACATTAAACACATCTGTAAATCTTTATCTTCCTTTAAACAAATCAAATTATGTTTTGTTAATTGCCTTTTAAATAATCCAATAACTCATTAATAAGTATGATAATTCATTGTAAAGAGTTATTGGATTATTTAAAAGGCAATTAATAAAACATAATTTGATTTTTTTAAAGGAATATAAAGGTTTACAGATGTGTTTAATGTCAAATAATGAATATGTTCAAGGAGTTATATGACAAATGGATAAATTACATTTTGAATTGATTGATAAACATAATGTTGATTCAGAGAGAATGAAATTTATTAATAACATTTTATTAAAGGCAAAAAACTAATAAGAATAATGTATATTATTCATTATATTCTTCAAGTGCTATTTGTCCATGTGTATTTGTTAATGTGAAATTACATGAAAAAGTTATCTGCTTAGAATAATTTTGGATTTTGGAGGGTGTTTTATGTATAAGACTAGTAAATATACAGCTAAAATTTTACAGGATTTACATGGTTTGGAGAATACTTTGTAATGCCATTTGATTTTGTTGATAAAAATTTTAATTTGAACTGTGATGATGTTTTAGTATCATTGGATGTATCTGAGATGTATGGCTCTATTGATAGAGTGGATTCAATTAAAATAATTCATCAAGCTTTATTGAAAAAAAATTGATAATCAATTATTATGTTTTGTGATGAAAGCTTTAAATTTTATTGAAGAAAATATTGTTGCATCATTTAATGGTAAATTTTATAAAATGAGTAAAGAATGGCCAATAAGATTACCAATGGTGGCACAGTTTTATAGTTTTGTTTGTCTTATTACAAAAAAGATTATATACAAATTTATATTTGTGAGAAATATTAAGATATATAGGAGATAGGTAGATAATGTTTTTTATATGTACTTTTTTAGAAATTATTGATAAAATTTTTGATAAATTTAATCAATTAAAAGGTCTTAAGTGGACTATGTAAAAAGAATATAAGAATAGTATTAAATATTTAGATTTAATGATTTCAAGGAAAAATGATATGATTCAGCATAAATTGTTTTTTAAACCTATTGAAACCTGAGGTTATATTTAATATTTAACTAAAGTGCCACATAATTATAAAATGGCTGGATTTAGATATTTTTTACATAGAAATAATATTTTGTATAAATATTTGTGTGATAAAAGGAAAAATATTGGAAATTATGTAAACAAATTATTAAGTGTAGGTTATAATATAAAATAAATTTAACAGGTAATTTGTCAATTTAATAAGAAAATTAATAGAAATGTTGGTGATAAAAATTGATAGTAATAAATGGATTTCTTTGCCTTTTTATAATATCAATCAAGTGAAATTTATAAAAAAAAATTATAATGAAATACATAATGTTTCATTTTATGGATGGTAATTTAAATAGAATAATTAATAATTCAAAAGATAAGTTAGGAAGAAATAATTTGAGTAATGTAATTTATAGAATTTTTTGTGGCTGTAACTTATCATATGTGAGAGAGTCTAAATGTAATATGGAAAAGAAAATTAGGGAGCATAAATTGATGTGTAAGAGAGTTTTGAAAAATGTACAGATATATAGTGATAGAAATACTAAAGTGAATTATATATTGAATCTGTTTTTTTTATGATCATGATAGAAATTGTAATTTTAAAATTGATTTTGATATAAAATAAAAATTTTAGAACAAGAGAAAAATAATGGAAAAAAATAAGAAGGCGATTTTTATTAGTAGATATAAAAATTTGATAATAAATAGACAGTCAGCAAATGTTAAGATTAATGAATTATGGAATATTTAGATCGACATGTGTTTCCGATTGGTAGTAGATGTTTCCATTTTGAAATTTGAATTGAGTTGATAATGAATATAATCAAAAATATCTCTCTATGATTTTTATTTATATTTTATTATAATCGTTTTCCGTTCTTTGGAATAAACTTCAGTTTTCTTACTGTATTATTAATACTAACAGATATTATATTTTGTTTTAATATATATATAAACAATGCTCAGTTTATATTAAGATAGCAAATATTCAAAGTTTAATGAGCAGATAACTCTTCAGCCAATCATATTATTCAAAATCTGATGATAGAATGTTCAAAGTCATTGTCAACATGAGTTACGCAACAATATTGGTATCAACAAGAGTTTTGAGCATTTCATCATCAGATTTTCCATAATATGGATGGTTGAGTAGTTGGAGGATGGAAAGCAATCATTAATCTGAGCTGATGGTGTTTCTTGTGCATTATCATATTTGCAAAAAAAATATATTTCTTATTTTATCAATTGTGCAAGAAATTTGGATCTTTCATGATACTATGATTTGCCAAAGTCAAACATTAGTTTCAGCAGAGAGTAGTCACAAATATGAAAATGCAGAAGGAACATTATCAATTCAGACTAATAATTGACTTTATAGGAGCTTACTGTCATGAAATATCCAAATTTGTCATGCAATTATTAAAATAAAAATAGGATTTGACAAACATAATATAACAGTCATTTGAAATTGCAGACATTATGAAAAGCACCACAACTTCTAATCAACAGACAATAACCTCCTTTGATATATCAAACCTTTATGGATTGTTAACCACAAATAGTGAATAAAAATAATCAACGAATTATTAAAAACAAAAACACAAACACATATAAAGAAGAATTTATTATAGCATTCTTAAGTAAGATAACGACATTGTAACTGTATACAAAGGGCAATAATATGAGATGACCGATTCACAGCCAATGGACTTATCCATTAATGCAATTGTTTATAAACAGACCCTTGTTTATAAATAAACAAAGATAATAAATCCTATATTGACACAGTGAAATTGTATATACATTATGTTATGTGGGGAAATTTATATGGGATTTTTGTAAGTGCACCACATGTTCAGAGAATTTAACATAAATTCAGAATTGAGTTGAGCATTGAACTGGAAAAAAATAATCAAATCCAATACCTTGAAAATTAAAATGAATACATAATACACTTCAATATAAAATGATTATAATTTCCCCCTTCCTCATTTCGGAGGATACATGGATAAAAAATCACATGTACCCACATCTCATAAATTTGCAGATTTGAAAAAAAACTTTTTATACTTCAATTATTGTTTGCACAAATCTAATAGAACTGAGAACATGAACCATTACATGATTACCTTAATAAAAGCAGGATATAGTAGGAAAGCACATACACTGATATATAGAGCATTTCAAAACTAAGATAATAAAACTGTCATTTGCAGAGATAGTAATAAAATCTGTATTTTCTAATTATATTTATTACATATGGGTAATAAAATCATTCAAATCTATTCCAACCACCATAATTTTAAATAAGCATTTTAACAACACAAGGATGAAATTGTCATACTGGACCAGACAATGTGGTCTATTTTGTAAACTGCTGCCAAATATTGTCCATATGTATACTTTTATGAGACTATGATGAGATGAGGGCAAATCTTAAACCTAGAATATCTCAACATTAATTAATGAATAGAAAATTTATACAAAGTTTGATGCTTCTAACTCATCCATAAATTATAATCATAAATGAGGATATGACCATAGTTGTGATCCAGTATTATTAAAAGTTTTTGTGAAGAAAAAACATGATCGCAAATGGAAAATAATAGAGGCATGGTTCATTGCATAAAATAAATACAATGATTAATCAAATAGCATCATATCAGAAAAATTAATATTATCAGCATACTAGCCTTGAATACGACACAAAAGCATTGAAAGTATTATTGGTGCAATAAATGTTAATAAATTTTCAATATTTAAATCTGACTTAGCATTTCTTTTATATTAAAACTTATAAATTATATATTCCTCTATACAAAACAGAACTATTTTTGTCTTAAACACTAATCATCATGATTATATCTTTGCAAGCTATGTATCACATGTCATGCTATATATATATATATATATATATATAATTGAAATAATATTTTTAAACGGTTTATAAACAATTCAAACAATCTTTAAATCCGCAGAAGTACTTTCGGTTACTTTCAAACCTGCCTCAACTGCTATTAAATTCAAAAACTAATAGCAGTTGAGGCAGGTTTGAAAGTAACCGAAAGTACTTCTGCGGATTTAAAGATTGTTTGAATTGTTTATAAACCGTTTAAAAATATTATTTCAATTATAATTACAATATTATTTTTAATTAACGGATATTTTTATTTATTTTATATATATACATATATATATATCATGAAGGTTTAAATGTCATTTGTCAAAGTTGCTATTTTCCACATATATTATTCCTTTAGTTAACCATTGCTGTTTTAACAATTTTTTGTGTACAATGGATAGCATTAAATGCAGATTTCTAGTTTTTTATGGGGTGATCTATTTCAGAGATATTATCTGATTGGTTTAAGGATTACATAGAAATTCACGTTTTGTACTCAGACCTTTTGAAACATCTTGTTTGGTTCAGAAACATAGATGACATGTTTGTACTTTGAAGCTATGCAAAATTGAAATTATATAATTTCTCATATAAACAATTTCCAATCTCATAATAGGTTTACACTAGGAACAGGGACTAATGGAAACTTCACTTTCTGGATGGATATATATATATATATATATATATATATATATATATATATATATATATATATATATATATATATATATATATATATATATATATATATATATATATATATATATATATATATATATATATATATATATATATATATTCCTGTGTCAAAGCATCGGCTGAGAAGAAAACCTGCAAACCCAGAACAACTAATCATAAGCACTCCACCACCAATACATGACTCCTGGATATAGTTTCTACCAAAAACAGACTAATCTAATATATTTTTTTATTTCAGAAAAAAACTAACACATGCAGAAAAAATATCTATAATTTACATCCCACCATTATCACCTAGTTCAGATCTTTTCTACAAGCAAATTTTTTTTCAATAGAGCAGTTACACTTTCATATAAATTACATTTAGAAGAAGACGGAGATCATATAAATAAAGTAAATCATTTATATAATGTTAGATTGATTAAGGATTAAGATAATGAAATTATGCAGCAATTCTTAAGTAAAACTAAAAACTGTCATAACAAGAAACCAAGAGAAAAAGAAAAAATCTACAAGAGTTTCTGTTCATAAAAGAAACTGCAGAAAGTATTGGAAATGATGTAAAAACACTATAATACATAAAGAGATATATTATTATCCAAAAACTTAATAACATTCTGTCCAAGTCTAAGGATTCAATTCTTCTTATAAAATTTCATGTGGGTTTTGTGAATTTTTTATATGTTAGAAGACATGAACATGCTAATGCAGTTAAGCCACATTCATCACCATTTGTACTTTCACTTCATGCTAGTGATATGGATCATAATATTAATTAATTAACACCAATACCTAACAAATATGATACTATCCACCACTGTAAATTAGAAAAAGCCATTGAGATGTTTAAGGGAACACTATGCATCAATAAACCTAATGATATATACAAATTATATTCTATTTGGAAAACCCATTAATCTAAATAAACTGATTTTTTTTTCTTTCACCAGTCATCATTAGATTATTAAATTTTTCGATTTCTATTCTACATTGTTGAAACTTATCGTCTTTTTACACATCAATGCTTACAATTTCTCTACATTTAGTTTTTATAATATTCATTAGCTAGTTGATGCTATGTCCGGTTTGGTCCAGCCAAAAATGTCAGGATAATATTTATATAAATCATACATGAATGAACTCAGAAAATGTCATATATATATATATGAAAAATACTAAGACCGAGTTTAAATATTAAAAATTTAGTACAATTTATTGCATCAAGTAAAGTTACGATGCTTTCGCATCATATTCATGTTTAGTGTGCTGAGGAACAAGACTAACTGTAAATAAAACATGAAAGTTACAAAGTATACTTGGTGCAATAAATTACACTAAATTTGTAATATTTAAACTGTGATTTTGTATTTCTTTTACATTAATAATTATATGATTAAGTATCAAAATATAGTTATCTTTATATATTATATAATGAGCTTGCAAAATTTGCTAAATTACAGCATGTCAGATCTGACTTGATTTCTTTGCAATCATCAGCATCATCATTGCCAACCATATCAATCTACTGCAGGATGAAGGTCTCTCCAAGTTCAATCCATCTTTTACCGATATTTAGCTTCTCTTCTCCACACTACCCTTGCACCCTTTCTTTTTTCATCTATCCATCCATCTCGTATGTGGTCTGTTTCTGGGTCTTTTACAATTTCTTAGAATCCGGTTTAAGATATCGATTGTCCATTTATTATAAATTTTTCTAGTAATATGTACATCCCAACTCCACTTCCACCTTTTAATTTTTTCAATGAGGACAGTAACACCTGTTTATTCTCTTATCCATATATTGCATTTTCCATCTCTTCCTGTTACTCCCAACATGCATCTCTCCATACTTTTTAGTGGTCTGAAGACTCTGTATTAGTCTTCTATTAAGTGTCCAAGTCTCAGATCCATAAGTAATGGTAAAATATATTTATTAATAATCTTTCTTTTCAAGCACATAGGCACATTTCATTTTAATATCAAGTTATTTGTACCAAAAGTGCTCCAACAAGTTTAATTCCACCATTAATTTCATCCATTATGTTTCCAACTGTATTAATAATCTTAGTTGTTAACTTCATCTCACTCATCATAATCAATGTTTATGTTTATATTTTAAAAAAAATGTATTAAACATTACCTTAGTCTTTATAACATTTATCCTTAGTCCTACTTTTCTACTTTCATCTGATAACCCCTGCAACATTACCCTGCAGTGCTATAGCATTATTTGCAAAACAAC
This sequence comes from Epiperipatus broadwayi, assembly GCA_028023455.1. Lineage (NCBI taxonomy): Eukaryota > Metazoa > Onychophora > Udeonychophora > Euonychophora > Peripatidae > Epiperipatus > Epiperipatus broadwayi. Next base: position 4,312,698 of record JAQFVV010012442.1, read on the forward strand.
TACATCATCTATAAAATCGAAATGACTTAAATAGTCTCCATTTACTTTCACTCCTTTAACTTTCCATTTTAATCCACAAAATACTTTTTGTAGCACCACTGTGAAAATTTTTGGAGGTATGGAGTCACCCCCCTTACACCCTTCTCAATGTTGACTTTCCTCATGTCATTATGTAATTTAATTATTGCTGTTGCATTTTATAAATATTCTTTAAAACTATGACAATATCTTGAATCAGTACCTTGATGATCCAATGCTTTAATCACTGAAGAAATGTTTATAGAATCAAATGCCTTTTTATAATCTACAAATCCAAAGCATAAAGACAACTCATATTCATTTGTCCATTCTATAACTTCTCTCAATATCTGCATATGATTTACTGTACTAAAACTACTTTCAAATCCAGCATGTTCTCTTGGTTGGTGGAAATCCAATGTTTTCTGTAGACAAGTTGTAATTATCTTGGTAAAAATTTTGTATAAAACTGATAGGTCTGTAATTTCTAATATCTTCTTTATCACCTTTTTAAAATATTAATAGTAATACTGCATTCTTCCAATCATCTGATACATCTTTATCAATTAGACATTTGGTATATAAATTTGCTAAAAAAAATTATTTCTTCACCTGTTTCTTTTAATATATCACATATAATTCCATCATTATCGGGAATCTTTACTTTCTTCATAAATTTAATTGCATGTCTCATTTGTTCATTTAAAATTCTGAGCAATTTGGAATATATAATAGATATAAAAGGTACTTGTTCTTTATTACTATATAATTCTTGATAGAAGTTTTCTACCCATTTTATGATGTCATCTCTCTTTTTAGTAATAATTCTATCTTTCTTCCTTGTTGCAGATATAAATTTCCTACCAATACCAAAATGTTGTTTTTCACTCTTGAGACTTCTATTCTCTTGTACAGCTTTCCTTGCTAGTTCACAGTTATACTTTCTTATATCACTTTCAAGTCTTTTCCACATAATTTTAGAAAATTCAAGACATTCAATCCTTTTTAATGCAACATTTTTCTATATCTTCATATTATTTCTTCTTAAAATCTCTAGTTTCGGTTGTTATTTTATTGGTCAATTGCTGCTTTTCTGTACCAGCTATCTTTGTTGCAGTTTTTAAAAGTGTATCAGTTATTTTCATATTAATTTTATTCAAATCCGAATCATATTCAAAATCTACTAATACTTATATTAACAATATAGTTGTTGCAAAGGATGCATTTTTTTTACAACCATAATGTAAAATACTGTTTATATATTATAAAACTTCTTAATACCTAAAGATGTATGAAAATTGAATCTTATAATAAAATTTTACTAAGTAATTAGATTATAATAATATTTTAATATATTTATATTAGCTGTAAGAATGGTATGTTTCTGACTTGAAACATTTTACTTACATTACAAGTATGATCTAATAAATTTAATTGATATATTATTAGCTTTTAATACTTAAAAAGTTAATTAATAGTTTTGATCATTATATTATTAATTTAAACATATCAAATAATATAGATTTAGGAACTGACATTATTCATCCTAAAGATCTTCACTGAAAATGTCTGCTACCCGGGATCAAGGTTTTCCTTTGCAAGATACAACCCAAGATAATCTATACATTTTATTAAATGTTAATTCATCAATTTTATTAAATTGATAAATTATAAATTTTACTAAATAAAGTAATGTCTATATATAGTAAAAAAAACAACAACTTATTAGTTATTTTGATCAATGCACACACACGCGCACATGTATATATATATAACATAGAAATTCCTATAACACTACAATACTAACCAAAAGAAAAAAAAATATTAAAATTATTACGCAACCTTGCTTTTATCTATTAACAAATAAACCTCAAATTATTTGTAATACTCATGTATTATAAATAACATTTTCAATGTTAAATCTTTTTGTATTATACCTTATATTAGTTAGTTTTTTGTTTAAATCGGCGCGGCATTTGATGAAATCATATTATGGCCTTAACAAAAAAAAACTAATATACAGTATAAACCAAAAAAATTACAACTCAATGAGTCTTAGCAATATGCTCAAACACATAATAAATCATAATATGCACATAAGATTATAAGAGTTATGAAAAGAAAAGAGTTTATATTCTTAACAATTATGAAAATTTAATTAACCGATGTAACTTTTTTTAAAGATGAAAATTTGTTATTTGGACACATATTTAAATGTTATGAATAACTTCAACAGTATAGTAATGTTATATATATATATTAATACAAAGATTTTCATGGGTTGCACATATAAAAGTCATCTTTTGAGGGTTCATCCGTGTTAAAACTTTTTTATCGTGTTAAAATTTTTTAATATTAATGTACGGACATTTCGACTTGATCACACAAGTCGTCTATCTATTGGGTGATAAATGGTAGAAAGACGGTTGTAGAGGCGCTACAATCACTGATTTGAAAAAAAAACAAAAACGTTAAAGTTCCACCAATACCAAAAATATTAAATTGAAATATGTTTTTTTTCAAAAATCTTTTCAAATAGGAAGGAGTTTGCATGTATCATCTCACTTATTGATACAATCTGGATTTTTAGTATCTCAATGGCTTCTCTGATTTCATACTGGTAGAGATTATGACATCTGGGCATGATCCTGGTACTAGAAAAAACAATTTTATGACCTGAATCTATAGTATGGAGTGAGAGTGCTGATGATGATGAGTGTTGTCTAACTGTCTTAGCAGGTTAATCTTTCCTAACACTGATGTGCACAGCTACTCATACTTATATAAGAAGCTTTACAATTATCATATGAGATTTCATAAGCATTATGAGATTCAAGAGTCGTTAGGCTTGGTTATTATATTACTGATTTTTTGATGAGTAGAAAATGCTGTATTTATATTATAGCGTTTTAATATATGTCCGATACCATCTGTGGTTTCTTTTACATATCAGCCACAAATTCTAATACCTATTCTATCTTCTTTTTGTTTCCTATTGTGGCCATTTTGTGCTTGAATTAAGGCTTTTTAAATAAATTTATCATTATAACTATTTGCTAAAAAAGCCTCAATTCAGCCCAAAATGGCCAAAATAGGAAACAACAATAAGATAGATCAACTACCAGAATTTCTGTTCCATATGTAAAAAGAACCACAGACAGTATTGGATGAATGTTAAAATGCTATAATATAAATACAGCATTTTCTACTGATCAAAAAATTAGTAATATAATAACCAAGCCTAAAGATTCAATCCTCTTGAATTTCATGGCATTTATTAAATCTCATGTGATAATTGTAAAGATTCTTACATAGGTATGAGCAATGTTGCATCAGTGTTAGGAGAAATGACCATGAAAATGCAGTTAAACAGCATTCATCATCAGCAGCACTGTCACTTCATACAATAGATTCAGAACATAAAATTGATATTTAAAGTACCAGGATCATATCTAGATGTGATAATCTCTACCAGTGAAAAATTAGAGAAGCCATTGAGGTATTAAAAAGATGAGATTGTATCAATAAGTGGGATGATACATGCAAACTCTCTCCTATTTGGAAATATTAAAAAAACATTTTAACTTAATATTTTTGCTATTGGTGGAACTTTAACATTTGTTTTCAAATCAGTGATTGTAATGCCTCTACAACTGTTTTTTTTTTTTTACCATTTATCACATAGTAAATGACATGTGTGATCAAGTTGAAACGTCATAATCATTTTAAAAAATATTTAACCCAGACAAACCCACAAAATATGTCTTATAGATATATATATACCTTGTAACAGCAAATAGAATGTCAGCTTGGAAATTAATGATGTATGGAAGGTGCGAACATGAAGAATACACCGATAAAGATTTTAGAAGAATGCAAAAGGAAATGTTATGGCATCAAAACCAATATAATCTAAATATGTTGAACAATGAACGTCCAAATTTAAGTCTAATCTAAATAATTATAATTAAAATTATATAAATGCATATAAATATATTTTATTATAACTTTATCTATGCATTTCTTGATAATATGTTATTCTTCTATATCTCATCTAAATCTGGAACCTCTAAATATATATGTGCAATATGTGTAACTCCAATATCCAACATCAGAGGGCACCACTATAAAATCTAGAATGTGAGAAATTACTGTTGAGGAAATTCATTATCAATGCCAACACAGCTATCCCATTACACATAGACATTTAATGTTGCTTCCTGATCATGGAAAACAGAGATTCTTTAGATATATAAATTGGCAGAATAGGTAACAACTAAACACTAAACTAATAATAAGCAAAACATAGTTTATTAACAGTTCAGTATAATGCAGTTCAAGTACAAATATATTTGATTTGTAATTGTCCCTTTTGTCTATTAGCACATACTGCATTTGATAATTGGTAACTTTCAATATTAATAATAATAAAATTTTACATTATAATGCTGCATTGTCTCTGAAAAATGTAACTATTATTTATCTGATTCTGTTAGATATGTGTTAAAATTAAGATGTGCAGAAATACTGAGCCGATAATTTTGATCGGCTCATGTTATATTTTCTGTGTATGTAAATTACGTATATAAACATATGTGTATTAGGTATAAAATAAGGAATAAATGCTGTGTGTATAGAAAGTTTTTTTGGGTATTATTTATTACTTTTTTTTTTTTAGTAGGATTTTGGTATTATTTATTAGTTTTCTTTTATTGGGATTTGAATAAAAACAGAAAGAAAAGAAAAGGCAAAATGGTAGATAAATTGTTTTTTTTTTAATTGGATTGAGAGATTACATAGAAAGTGACATTAAAAAAAAATATATATATTTGTTTTTGCAAAATCATTTTAATTAAATTTTCTAATATGTAGGGAGGGGAGGGGGAAAACAATTGTAATTAATTCTATTGGCATGGCTTATAGTTCGAAGGTGTTAAAAACAAAGAAAAGAATTAAAGAAATGGAATGACTGGCTGGGAACACAATCCAATAAAAAGGACAATGGATAAAAAAGACTATAAATGGAGAGAAAAACCCATTGTATTAATCATTAGCTTATTAGTTTTTTTTTAATAAAAAAGAACTATTATCTAAAGAAAATGAAAATAAAAACAATTGAAGGCTAGATGAATAAAATCCGTCCCCAGCTGGGACAGTGCTCGATTCCTCGATATTCATCGAACCGAGAAACCACCTCATGGAACACCAAACCACATAGGATAAAGCAAGCTAGCCAGGGAACAAACCTTGCTGCAGAGAATCAACTCCCAAGGAATAAGGAGAAACTCATATGGATGTACACTGGTTGATCAGGGTAACAGAAACTTTGTTATTGATTGAACTATAGGTTGGTGAACTTAAAACATATCTATTTAGGATTATATTTAATCAGCCATAAACTATAAGTTGTGACAATGGAAGGGGTTTTTGTTATATATGCTTATTATGTTTATGCATACATCACCTAATTAATTTATTTAGAATATGTAATTTATTTATATTTGTATTTCTAATATTTCTTTACAGAGGGTTCTTTTTTTTTAAACTAAATTTTGATGAAGTTTTTAAGACTATTAGGAGAGGGTAAAAATAATAATAATCCCATGAATGAATCCCAGAAATTTGTTATCAAAAGAGAATATAGAAATGATTTAGAAAGTAAAAATGAAAAGTTTTAAGGGTTAAGTAACTATTGAAACAGAAGGTAGGGGTTTAGGGTAATAACTGACTCTTAATTAGTAAGCCACTTAGTCTTTATCCTGGTCTAGATTTGGATCATTTTTGGATGCTTATATATATATATATATATAAGCATATATATATATATATATATATATATATATATATATATATAAGTAAAAGTGCATGTTCCTTCAAGAATGAAATACATAGATTACTCTTCACCTTTGTTTTTTTTTTTAATTTATAAAAAGAAAAAAAAGAGAAAAAAAGAATGATTATGTTAGTTATGCTAAGAGTATAGAAAGGAGGAAGGTAGAGGGAAAATTATTAGTGATTTGTTTTACAAATAGTCTTGAATAAAAGAAAAGTAAATTATAATAAAGCATATTATTAATTGAAACTTAAAGTGCACTTGTTTGTTTCTTTAGCATTTATATGTGATAATAAAACCCATTATCATATAGTATCTGTACATATTCAAAATAGAATGGTAAAGGGGGAGTTTTTCTGGGTCTATATCATACATTTACAAATTAACAGCCCTGAGTATAAGATTCTCTTACTTTTGTGGCTCTAGGTTATTCCTAGTAGTGCCCTCGTATGATAACAATTCCAGCTTTAATTAAAAAAATTTAATTCCCAGCATATGATCTTTAAGATACGAAAGGTAGTGGCACAGAGGGGCAGGTGGGAGAAAGATAAAATATGGTTTAAGATACGAAAGGTAGTGGCACAGAGGGGCATGTGGGAGAAAGATAAAATATGGTTTACCCAATGTATTGGGGCTTATGAGAATAATAAATGGCTGGAAATAGGAGTTATGAGATAGGGGTGGTGGGATTTTTAGATGAGATCAGAGAGTTGGTGTCTTGGTTGGTGGAGGCTTTTATGCTATATGAAATAATTTTGTTTAGATAATAAATAACAAAAAAAATCTGAGACAGAATAGAAATAAAAATTTTGAAGGAAAAGAAGAGGAGACTTTATTTGAACACATAGAGAGCATAGAAGAGTGTTTCAAAATATACAAAGTAGGAGAAAAAGAAAAAAATAATAATAGCATGTAACCATTTGGTAGGCATAGCACGAGATTGGTGGAGAGCTATATATGAGAGGCCAGACAATGTTAAAAAATACATTAAAGCATTAATAAAATACTAGTTTTTTACTTCACCTTTGATTAGTAAATAGTTTAGATTGCGCGTTATGCAAAAAAGTGAAGCTTGTCTCAATCTTATTACAAGTTATATGGCTTAGCGCTTTCAGAGACCTTGTGTCTCCATAATCATAACCTACTTTTAACAAATCCATATTCTTCGAGCACCAAAAAACAACAGGCCATGTGTTTAAACCCACTATGGCAAGGGCACTGTGCATGGAATGCAATGATATAAAATGAAAAATTAAAGAAGCGTGCTTTATTGCAAATGACAATTGTGCAATAAAGTGGAAAGAATCATGCTTTGCAATCTCCAAAAATGGTCATTATAAAATTTTCATAAAATTTTACATAAACCAAAACTAAACTTCAGTTAAAAGTAGGCTATGATTATGGAGACACAAGGTCTCCGAAAGTGCTAAGCCATATAACTTGTATTAAGATTGAGACAAGCTTCACTTTTTTATGTAAAGTGCAATCTAAACTATTAAAGCATTAATGCAAAGGGATGTAGAAAGAGAAAAATATACAAAAGAAGATGGGATGTATACACAGTTTTTTCTGAAACAAATAATGAAGTTAAAAAAGGTAATCAAATACCCGATCTCAGAATACCAGATGATGAGTATAGTAAAGAGAAACATGCCAAAAATATACATGATAGACTAGCTACCTGTATCTATAAAGGATAAGAGGAGGTATTGGAAGCACTTCAAATAGTGGAAAGCATAGAGGAACAAGGTGATCAAGAAGAAACTAAACCCAAAGTGTTAAATGTAGTAATAGAAGAAGAAAGAGTACAGACAATGGCTGACCAAACATGTCCTGTAATCATAGTAAAAGTACAGAGTATTCAAGTGCAAGCACTGTTGGATTCAGGGAGCCAAGTCTCTATAATTTTGAACAAAATACTAAACCAAATTAGGAATCAGGAAGGGAAAACACACATATTACCTCTAAAAATCAGAAATAACTATGACAAATGGTAAAAGAGTTAGGCTTGATCCCATGCAGGTATATGGAGAAATAAAAGTGCGTCAACAGAAGATACAACATACACTATTATCAATGACAAATTTAATAGAAGATATGATACTGGGGTCATACTTTATGCATTGGACTTGCACAAAAATTAATTATTGTAAAAAATAGCAATAATAAAAAATGAAAGAATTCCATTTAGTGAATGAAGTAGTCAAAGTAATAAAGTAGCACATATGATAGTAGAGGATATTTACAAGGAAATAGAGAACAAAGTAAACAAGTTGGAGAAAAATAATAACAACTGGGAGAACTGACTCAGAGACTACAGCAGCACAAATGAGTATTTGCTACGAACCCCAGCATATAAAGGGATATGTACACTGGATAAGAGTAAAAGAGGAAACTCAGTTTCAGGGGAGATCATACCCTATTCCAGTTAAATATAATACTGAAGTAGACGGTCAAATACAACAGATGGAACGATGGGGAATCATAAGAAAAATGCAGTCTCCTTATATTAACCCTCTTGTAATTGTAAAAAAAAGATGGCTCCATGAAGGTATGTTTAGACACGCAGCAGTTAAATGCTATTATGAGACAGACACAGAGATGTACCACTTAATATAATATATTTACTGTTAGAATTTCATGGAAAGAAACACTTCTCATCCTTTGACTTAACCTTGAGTTAGTGGCAGATACCACTTCATAGAGATCAAAAGTACACCACATTTAGATATGAGGGATATACGTCTGTGTTTCAATGTTTGCCGTTCAGGCTGGTTAATAGCAGATCCGGTTTGTTACACTGTTTAGATCAGATATTATTAGACAGGGTGAAACAGTTCATCATATATTATATGGATGACATTGTAATAGCTTTACATTCCACTCAAGAGCATTTAGAAAATTTATCAGTGTTTTTACAGTAGTGTCAAAAGAAAAACATTACGATCAATTTAAAAAAAGTAACATTTTGCAAAAAGAAATTGTATTTTTAGGTCATCTGGTCTGCGTGCAAGGTGTAATTCCACACCCTAATAAAATTGAAGCAATAACCAATTTTCCTCAACCTAAGAATAAGAAACAAATCAGATCATTTCTCGGCATATGTAACATTTATCAGAGATTCCATGAAAATTTTTCCGGAGACACAAAAATGCTCAGAAAAAGAAGTCAATGGGAGAGGGGTGAAAAACAATGTGTAGCATTCAAAAAATTTAAAGAAAACATTCTAAAAGTGGTTACACTTGCTTATCCTGATTTAAAAAAAAAAAAAAAAAAACATTTTATGCTACAAACAGACAGCAGCAGAGTCAGGTTGGGGGCCATTCTATTTCAAGAAAATGAAGAAAGAAACTGCAAGTTCTGTATTTTTTAAGTAAAACTCTAAATCAAGCAGAAAGAAATTATACAGCTACTGAAAGAGAGGCACTGGCCATAATTTGGGCATTAAACAGACTCAAACATTTATTATGAGAATCGAGATTATCACTATCATGGACCATAAGAGTTTGGAGTTTATTAACAAGTGCTATTTAACAAATGATAGACTTATAAGGTGGGCCCTATATCTTCAAAGGTTCAATTACTGAATAGTACATTGCTCAGGAAAAGAAAATGTAGTATCTGATATACTGAGTAGAAATCCGTCCCCAGACAAATGTGAGAATCTAACACTAGTGGGAGCCTGATTAATCCCACTTGTGATGGATTCAGATAAAGTGATGGAAAGTGATATGAAGAGAATAAGTTTTTTCAAGCATCTGATTTTACATGCAAAAAACTAATACAAGGCTGTAATAATATCAAACAGACCAGACACCACATATGAGGTAATAATAAATTACTGTGGTATAGAATGATGAATGGAATGTTCATGTTTCAGGTTAAGTGGGGAATAGATTGCTGGAAAATAGTTATACCTCAGACTTTAAGGGAACGCTTGATAAATTATGTACTTAGGACCTATGGAAATTATGGATCAATTAAGATAAATAAACTCATGCAAAGATGGTACTATTGGCCAAATATGTACCATTCTGTTGTGGGCATGATACAGAAATGCCATGAATATCAACAAAATAAACCTGCGAATAAGAATTATGCTGGGATACTTACAGCTATTATATACTTAAAAACCCAAATGAGTTATTGGCCATCAATTTCTATGGTCTTTTGCCTGCATTTTGTCAATACAGATACATTTTAGTGATATATGATATTTTCTTGAAGTTAGTACAAGCATATCCTTTGCGTAAAGCAGACACGAAGTCATCGATCGCTGCACTGACAGACAAACAATTTGTACAGATGGGTAAGCCTAGTGCAATTTTGAGCGATTATAGTATGCCTTTCATGGCCAATGAGTGGAAAAAATGGCTTCAGCAGAAGTTATATCATGTTTTAACCTCAATTAGAAACCCTCAATCTAACCCTTGTGAAAGGGTTATGAAAGAATTGGAGTGTTTATTCTGGGCTCAGTTGAAAGGAAACCACAAGCAGTGGTTTAATGTACTTCTATGAATGATCAAAATTATAAATTGTATGTACCATGAGTCCACCAGCCTGGTTCCTGAAAGATTACATTATGGCCAGATTAACCGTCTCTTCTCAAATGTCCAGTACCATCAGAAAAGGAAATAGTTAACATGGTAAATGATCGATGTTAAGCTACAGAACAGTTAAAAAAGAAAGCTGAACAGAGAAAAAAAGGGTTGTCATATGATCCTTTGTGTCAGCCATGAGATGGCACTATTTCTAGGTTGTCATCTGATCCTTTGTGTCAGCCATGGGATGGCACTATTTCTAGCTAAATTTCTAAAAATATGCCATTTCCACAGCCGCACCCAAGCCTTTAGGCATTCTTTCTAAAATAAATCCTAGAAAGATTGTTAACTCAGAGTTAAGTCTTCTTTCATATGCTAAAAGGTAAACTGTTAACTTGGAGTTAAGTCTTTTTTTTGTATGATAAAACCTAAAAAGAGTGTTAACTCAGCTTAGGGGCTAATGGTGTGGCTTTTTCCGATGCTAAAAGCAAACAAAAATGCCATTGTTGTTTGTGTCATGCACTACATCCTAATGCTGAGTTATGTATTTTATGTAACAATATCATATGAGGGTGTGTTAACTTGATCGGGTCAAAATTATTTAAATTTTCATTGGGCACTCTTTTTTAAGATGAATTGATGTACTGTTACATTTTAACAATTTTAACAGTGTCGTGATTGTTCCTCATAAAGCTATAAACCTCCTAAATTCTCGATATGGGTGGGGTAGCATAAAAATTTTTAACAATCATGCTTTGAGTCATGTTTTAGTGAGAAATTTCCGAGACCAAGAAGATGGGTATTTCCAAACATAGAAAACTTGAAAAGATGGGAATTTCCAGATACAGAAGCTGGTGCTTGAGTATTTTTACAGCAGAAAAAAACACATTTTGCTGCTGAAAGAAAAGATTGGATTGTGTGGCAAATATATGCAGATTTGAGGTCCAAAAACATCTTTTGACTTTCATTTGTATGTTTCATTGTTGCCGATGGAAATGTTCACTTTGTAAAGGGCAGCTTATCAAATATAAAAAATAAAAGAAGTAACTTCACTTTTTATTTAAACATACATCCCTTCTCCCAATAATTGTTGTCATCAGCAATCAAATGTAAAATGAAAGAAGTAACTAAAATTTTTATTTAAACATAGCCCAAAAAACCCTGCTTCTCCCAATAATTGTTGTCATCGGCAATCAAATGGTCAAATAAAAGGAACATCAATTATTCTTTAACCATATAAAAAAAAAAACCTCCCACTAAATGTTGTCGGCAATCAAATGTAAACCAATAAAAGTAAGACCGTAAATTATTTAAACATAACCCAAATTACTATTTTAACATACACCAAGAAAGACTCACTCTTGTCAATAAAAATTAAAGAAACAATTATGATTGTCCCATTGTCAAACCAAATCTTATTTCGGAAACCAAATAATTTATAAATGAAAAAAAAAGAAAGTCAAACCAGTTGTCAATCAAATGGTAACCAATAAAGGTAACTTAAATTTTGATTTAAACATACACACAAATAAAAAAAAAATGCAAACCCTTTCTCCCAATAATTGTTGTCGACAATCAAATGTAAAACATAAAAGTAACATAAATTATTCTTTAATCGTACACAAAAACACCCTTCCCACTAATTGTTGTCGGCAATCAAATGTAAAGCACTAAAAGTAAGGTAAACCAATTATTTTTTTAAATGTAACCCAAATTACTATTTGAACATACACCAAAAAAGACACTCTTAACAATAAAAAAAAAAAACTATTATTGTCCCATTGTCAAAAATATTAGGTTTTTGGGAAACCAAAATGATAATTTATAAACGAAAAAAGTCAAATCGATTGTCAATCAAATGTAATCAATAAAGTAACTTCAATTTTTATTTAAACATACACAAAAAACAACCCCTTTCTCCGAATAATTGTTGTTGGCAATCAAATGTAAAATAAAAGGAACGTAAATTAGTATTTAATCATCACCCAAAATCACCCACCCCTCCCACTAATTATTGTCAGCAATCAAATGTACACCACCACTAAAAGTAACATAAACTATTCTTAAAACAGTTACACCCCTTCTCCCAATTATTGTTGTCTACAATCATACACAAAAAACATCCTTCCCAATAATTAGTGTCAATCAAATGTAAACCAATAAAAGTAAGACCATAAATTATTTTTTTAAGTGTAACCCAAATTACTATTTGAACATACACCAAAAAACACCCTCTTGTCAATAAAAATTAAACAAACAACAACTATTATTGTCCCATTGTCAAAAATATTTATTTGTAGAACCAAAACCATAATTTATAAATGAAAGGAAGTCAAATTGGTTGTCAATCAAATGTAAAACAATAAAAGTAACTTAAACTTTTATTTAAAACACACACACACACACACACACAAAACACTTCTCCCAATAATTGTTATTGGCAATCAAATGTAAACCTATAAAAGTAATGTAAATTATTATTTAAAGATCCATCAAAAAACCCATTCTCTCTTGAATTTTGTCAATCCAATTTTACTAAAACAGTAATACTATTTAAAAAAAACCACAAATTACTATTTGAACATCACCAAAAAAAAAAAAAACCCTCTGGTCAAAAAAAAAATTAAAAGAAAAACAACTATTATTATCCCATTGTCAAAAATATTATTTGGGAAAAATAATTCAGAAACGAAAGAAAGTAAACTTTGTAAATAAAAAAAAGTCAATATTAATAGAAAATCACTAGCTCAGGAATGTTATATTAATGTGTTTTTGGTTAGAATTAGCGCCATCATGTGGCTAACACGAAGGATCCAATGAGAAAGCAAAAAAAGTAAATGTATATCCAAGGCGTTTTGAGATAGGAGACTGGGTTTATGTCAAAACTCAGCCAGTGAACCAGATGAGTGAGAAGCAATATAAAAAATTTTTCCCTTTGTTTGAATGCCCAAACAAAATTGTCCAAAATTGTGGACCTAATGCATTTATGGTGTTAGAAAAAGGGGAAGAAAAGGGACTTATAATGCAAGGTGTTTAAAGCCTTGTAAAAGAGCGAGTTGACAGGGAAGCCTTTGCAAAGTAATTAAAGTTTTTTTATTATTTTTTTATCAGGAAAAGATGCAATGAGATGATAATTTAGATCGGCTCATGTTATATTTTCTGTGTATGTAAATTACGTATATACACATATGTATATTAGGTATAAAATAAGGAATATTGGTGTGTGTATAGAAATATTTTTTTTGGTATTATTTATTAGTCTTTTTATAGTAGGTTTTTGGTATTATTTATTAGTTTTTTTTTAAATTGGGATTTGAAAAAAAAATCAGAAAGAAAAGAAAAGGCAAAATGGTAGATTAATTGTATTTTTTTAATTGGATTGAGAGATTACATCGAAAATGATATTAAAAGAAAATAAAATAAAATATTTTTTTGTTTTTGGAAAACAATTTTAATTAAATTTTGTAATATGTAGGAAGGGGAGGGGGAAAAGAATTGTAATTAATTCTATTGTCGTGGCTTATAGGTGGAAGGTGTTAAAAACAAAAAAAAAGAATTAAAGAAAGGCAATCACTGACCGTGAACAAGATCCAATAAAAAGGATAATGGATAAAAAAGACTATAAATGGAGAGAAAAACCTATTGTATTAATCATTAGCTTATTAGTTTTTCTTTTAATAAAAAGAAAATAACTATTATATAGAGAAAATGAAAATAAAAATGATTGAAGGATAGACAAATAGAATCCATCCCCAGCTGGGACACTGCTCGATTCCTCGATTTTCATTGAACCGGGAAACCACCTCATTGAACACCAAACCATGTAGAAGAAAGCAAGCTAGCTGGGTAACAAACTTCACTGCAAAAAATCAACTTCCAATGGATAAGGAGAAACTCGTATGCATGTACACTGGTCAATCAGGGTAACAGACACTTTGTTATTGATTGAACTATAGATTGGTGAACTTAAAACATATCTATTTAGGATTATATTTAATCATCCATAAACTATAAGTTGTGAAAATAGAAGGGGTTTTTGTTATATATGTTTATGTATACATTACCTAATTAATTTATTTAGAATGCGTAATTTATTTAGATTTGTATTTTCAATTTTTCTTTATGAAGGGTTCTTTTTTTTTTAACTAAATTTTGATGAAGTTTTCAAGACTATTGGAAGAGGGTAAAAATAATAATAATCCCATGAATGAATCCCAGAAATTGTTATCAAAATAGAATATAGAAATCATTTAGAAAGTAAAAATGAAAAGTTTTAAGGGTTGAGTAACTATTGAAAGAGAGCGTAGGTGTTTAGGGTAATAAGTGACTCCCAATTAGTAAGCCACCTAGTCTCTATCCTGGTTTAATTTTGGATCATTTTGGGATATATATATATATATATATATATATATATATCCCACGTATGATCCAAAATTAGTTTATATATATATATATATATATATATATATATATATATATATAAATTATTAATCAATGTCTGTATTCCAATTATAATAAAATATATATAATTATTCAAAACAATACAATAATTAATACAGTAACAATATTTTAAACAAATATATACCAATTTAATAGAAGTACTTTCAACTATCTATGTAGTCGTTGTCAACTAGACTCAAATTGTATTAGAAAAAACCGTTACAAATGTAAACAAAAGCAATACGTCATACATCAATTTTCCCACAATTCATTAATTTTTATATTGGCTGTCTGTCTATTTATCAACTGTTGCTTTTCACTTTTTATTAACATAGCTTCTTTAATTTTGCGTTTATTATTATTTCTTTCAATACACAGAATTTTAACTTTATTAAAATCAAAATCAAAACCATAATTACATGTTACATTATGATCAAAAAATACTGATGGTGATACATCATCATTTCTAACATTCTCTTGTCTTGATTTTTGCACTCGTTTATATAATAACAAATGCTCCCTTGATCTTTTCTCCAATGTACATTGAGATTCCCCAATATATGCCTTTCCACAAAAACATAGCCATTTATATATTGCACAACTTTGATTTAAAATACCACACCTATTTTTTGAATTATTTATTAATCTATTTAAATTAGGAGTAGTATAAAATGCAACTCGACATATATTTTTATATATCTGTTTTATAAATTTAACCTGTTCATTACAAATAAATGGTATTGATATCCAAGTATATTTTATTTTATCAATATCTATAGCATCTAAAATATTTCTATTATTATTAAACTTAGTAACAATATTATAAATTAATTTATGATCATATCCAACATTTAACAAATCCATAATAAATACATTTATGTTACTTATTTTATCAGAACTATATTTACATAATTTATTATTCCTAAATAAAAATGATTTTAAACTGGATAATTTATGTGCAATTGGCACATTTGAATACCAAGGAATATATCCTCTTTTTTCAATATCTTTTATTACCATACAATAATCTAATTTATTTTTATTACGTGTAACTTTAATATCTAAATACTGAATTGACTTTTTTCTTCAAAAGATTTACTCCATTTTAAACCTTCTAAACTATTTAATTCATTGAATAATACATTTATAATATCTAAACTTCCACAAACGAAAACATCATCAACATACCTGTAATAAATTTTAATACCTTGGCAATATATATTAGTATTAAGAATTATATCTTCATATCTTGATACCACAAAACTACATATTTGTGAAACTACAGGAAGTCCCATAGGCCATCCGTAATCCATTTTATAATAATTTTCATTAAATATAGCATATATATTTTTATCAATAAAATATAATACATCATTTACAAATTTTACTTTTTTAACATCAACTTTTTTTAACCTTAAAGCATCTAATATAATTTTTATAGATTTTAATCTATCTATTGAACCGTACATCTCACATATATCAAATGTACAAATACTATCATTATTATTAATATTAATATTTTGAATTTTCTTTACAAAATCAAACGATGAATTAATAGTATATTTTCCAAATCCAAGAACATCTTTTAATAATGTTTCTATAAATCTACAGGTTTCATAGTAAAATGATCCGCCAAAGTCAATCATTAATCTTAAAGGTTTATCTTGTTTATGTAGTTTAATCAGCGTAAATATTTAAAGTGTTTAAATTATTTTATTAATCTTCATGACGTTGATGAATGGTTTAATTATAAAAGTCGATGTCAATATTATTTGAATAACTACTATATAAAAATTTATAAAAAATTTAATCGTAAAATTACGTTTCTATATAATAAAAATGTAAATAGGAGAAAAAATAGTAACTATGTCAATTTATCTAACATGGATATTGATTTTCAACAAGAATATATTTTGAATTATGGTTCTAAATACATTGGTGGTATGTGGGTGGATTGTAATTTAGAGTTAAAAGCTGCTGTTGAACATTCTTTTAGTGTAATTAAATGTTCTCCTGAAATATCAAAAGAATTAATACAAAAAGTGAATGTTAAGAAATTTAAAAATAGAACTAATTGCAATTGGAATTCGCATATATTTAGATTTAAAAACTTTCTTCATGATAACGATCTTGTTTGTTTAAAAGAAGATAAAGGGTTAAGGTTATGTCTTATGTCAAAACTTGATTACTACGATAAAGTTTTAATTCAAATGGAAAAGCTTAAATTTAAACAAGTTGGAAAAATAAACATTGAAAATTTACATGTAAAGTTTATTGATGATATTTTAAAAAAAGCTAAAAAGAATAAATATATAGATGCTCATACGTTATCGTCTTTATCCATCTGCTGCAATTTGTCCTAGAATTTTTTCGAATATCCATCTGCAGCATAAACAAGATAAACCTTTAAGATTAATGATTGACTTTGGCGGATCATTTTACTATGAAACCTGTAGATTTATAGAAACATTATTAAAAGATGTTCTTGGATTTGGAAAATATACTATTAATTCATCGTTTGATTTTGTAAAGAAAATTCAAAATATTAATATTAATAATAATGATAGTATTTGTACATTTGATATATGTGAGATGTACGGTTCAATAGATAGATTAAAATCTATAAAAATTATATTAGATGCTTTAAGGTTAAAAAAAGTTGATGTTAAAAAAGTAAAATTTGTAAATGATGTATTATATTTTATTGATAAAAATATATATGCTATATTTAATGAAAATTATTATAAAATGGATTACGGATGGCCTATGGGACTTCCTGTAGTTTCACAAATATGTAGTTTTGTGGTATCAAGATATGAAGATATAATTCTTAATACTAATATATATTGCCAAGGTATTAAAATTTATTACAGGTATGTTGATGATGTTTTCGTTTGTGGAAGTTTAGATATTATAAATGTATTATTCAATGAATTAAATAGTTTAGAAGGTTTAAAATGGAGTAAATCTTTTGAAGAAAAAAGTCAATTCAGTATTTAGATATTAAAGTTACACGTAATAAAAATAAATTAGATTATTGTATGGTAATAAAAGATATTGAAAAAAGAGGATATATTCCTTGGTATTCAAATGTGCCAATTGCACATAAATTATCCAGTTTAAAATCATTTTTATTTAGGAATAATAAATTATGTAAATATAGTTCTGATAAAATAAGTAACATAAATGTATTTATTATGGATTTGTTAAATGTTGGATATGATCATAAATTAATTTATAATATTGTTACTAAGTTTAATAATAATAGAAATATTTTAGATGCTATAGATATTGATAAAATAAAATATACTTGGATATCAATACCATTTATTTGTAATGAACAGGTTAAATTTATAAAACAGATATATAAAAATATATGTCGAGTTGCATTTTATACTACTCCTAATTTAAATAGATTAATAAATAATTCAAAAAATAGGTGTGGTATTTTAAATCAAAGTTGTGCAATATATAAATGGCTATGTTTTTGTGGCAAGGCATATATTGGGGAATCTCGATGTACATTGGAGAAAAGATCAAGGGAGCATTTGTTATTATATAAACGAGTGCAAAAATCAAGACAAGAGAATGTTAGAAATGATGATGTATCACCATCAGTATTTTTTGATCATAATGTAACATGTAATTATGGTTTTGATTTTGATTTTAATAAAGTTAAAATTCTGTGTATTGAAAGAAATAATAATAAACGGAAAATTAAAGAAGCTATGTTAATAAAAAGTGAAAAGCAACAGTTGATAAATAGACAGACAGCCAATATAAAAATTAATGAATTGTGGGAAAATTGATGTATGACGTATTGCTTTTGTTTACATTTGTAACGGTTTTTTCTAATACAATTTGAGTCTAGTTGACAACGACTACATAGATAGTTGAAAGTACTTCTATTAAATTGGTATATATTTGTTTAAAATATTGTTACTGTATTAATTATTGTATTGTTTTGAATAATTATATATATATATAAGTAAAAGACCATGTTCCTTTGAGAATGAAATATACATACATTACTCTTCACCTTTGTTTTTTTTTTTTTTAATTTATAAAAAGAAAAAAAAGAACGATTATGTTACATACGTTAAGAGTATAGAAAGGAGGAAGGTAGAGGGAGAATTATTAGTGATTTGTTTTACAAATAGTCTTGAATAAAAGAAAAGTAAATTATAATAAAGCATATTATTAATTGAAACTTATAAAAGTGTACTTGTTTGTTCCTTTAGCGTTTATATGTGATAATAAAACCTATTATTGTATCGTATCCATACATATTAAAAGTAGAATGGTAAAGGGGGAGTTTTGCTGGGTGTATATTATACGTATACAAATTAACAGCCATGAGTATAAGATTCTCTTAATTTTGTGACTCTAGGTTATTCCTTGTGGTGCCCTTGTATGATAATAATTCCAGCTTTAATTAAAATTTTTTAATTTCCAGCATACAATCTTTAATATACTAATGGTAGTGGCACAATACATATTTCACTTTTGCATTAAAAGAAGAACTACTAGAAATTCAGTTTAAATTAACTATGAATGTTTACAATGCAAAGGCCATAGACTTATGCACTATGTACATGATTACCCACCACTTCAAATGTAATACCACAATAAATATCCTCTACTTATCTGTTGTACAAAGCAAACTAAATTTCATGTGGAGCAATATCTCTGAATCTGAAGCAACATCAAAATCATTTACAAGACTTGAAGCCGGAATTGTGGCAGATAAAATATCTAAACCATCTTATATAAATTTCACACACACACACCTATTGTACCAGTCAAAATAGTATGCTCACTTAACAAGATTCAAATCTTAAGCAAAAGTGCCTCGAATCCGATCATGCTCGAGATACACAGGTCTGGAGCAATCCTGAATTTTAACCTATTTGCCTATTCTTCGAATCTCTGACCCAGTGAACAACAATTCTGATGACACAGTAAAATTATTTTAAAGCCGTGCCCATAAGCAAAGCGGTAGAGCATAAGATCAGACTGATGGTGATGATCGAGATTGGAGTAGCCCAGGAATTACATTTATTATAGTTATTTATTGATGCTAAGCTCTTAGCTAAAGAAAATAGTTCTAAATATTAACTAGAAAATAATACTTCAAAAACAACAAACCAGGATTTACATGAAATAGATATTTTTAATAAATATTACACAAACGCATATGTATATTATAAAAGATTAAAAAAACGCATGTATATTTTACCAACTAGTTTCACGCTTGGGACAAAATCATTTATTTACAAGACTTGGGACTTTGTTGTATAAAATCCTCTCCATTACTCATTTAATAAATATAATTGTACAGATACAATTTCATATTATTTTGACAAATAAATATAAATGTACGGTCTCAATCATTTATTTACAATCTTAAAATCATTACATATGTTTGATAGGCATTGTTAGGACATAGCGTCTTTAGAATAAGTATACATAAAAAAACAAATGATGCGCAATATTTACGAGAATAAATTATACAAATTGATTTATGTCTCTGGGAATCGATAACGCTTTTTTAAACGAAAGCGGTTTTAAGATCAACATACTGAACATATTTTACGAAATGAATCATCATCTTTAACACATCATTGTGACTTACTAAGATTAGACGGACGGTGATCAAATTAAAGAGCAGAGTAACGGTACTAGCATACGTTAAAGAAATCTGGCCTTCATGGCGATTGTGGATATTTTATCATTTTAAAGCATATTTGAAAAACGAACTTAGAGTTGATATGTCCGCGCATTCTGGCAGAGCGATATTGAAAGAGGGTCTGGGTTTGAGAGCCCAGAATCTGGATGCACTGTATTCTGCAGCACATAATATCATAACCCTCCTAAACTTTACGTTCCACAGAGAGTCTCTGATTACGAACGATTTCGAAAAGTAGGACAGGAGCTTCAAGCTTTCGATGTCTCCAATAACAAAACGATCAAGAAATGGAAAAGATAAAATATCATAATAAAGGAAAAGGTATGCCAGCAACGTTTATATAATTTTATACTATTATTTAAAGTTTGGAAATGGTCTAACCTTTTGTGCAATAATCTATTTTTCAATTCTGAGTCATTTAACTAATCATAATGAATAATAACGCTTTATTTATAATATGATTAAACTAACAACATTTATATTTAAAGAATCGATTCCCAAATACGTATTAACTGGTAGAATTCGCCCTTCAGGCACCAGCAAAAAAAAGAATTGTATTAATTATGTGAAGGTTCATGATTTTTTTTTAAATAGAAATTTAAAGACAAATTCAAAGCAGCCAATTTAGCAAAATTCATCCACAGTAAAAGTTTTTAATTTACTTTAAGAATAATGAATTTAAAATGAAACCAAACTCGCAAGCAATTTCTATTTAATATAAAGAAAACTTTATTGATAAGTTTTAAATAAAGCCCACCCTTTTTCCAAGTAAAACAATTATTTTCCCCCTACTCGCGAATTTAGCGATTTTGGCATATTAAAGAAAATAGATTATATTTATACATTACACAAAATACATAACATCTTAATGGAATCGCCCACATTTATATATATATATAAATTAATTAAGCGTGAAAGGTAAATTAAAATACATGATATTAATAAAAGATTACTGAGAGAGAGTTTAAAAGCAAAATTTAGCAGAAGCTTATAAAATAATATATAAATTAAGATATGAAGGTTGAACTATAGATTACAAATTACAAAAGTATTGACTTATGAAGGCAGTTCTATGTTAAAACATTACCTAAGAAAAAAAAACAGCATAGCGGCATCATTAGCAATCAGCATTCAGAAGCAATCATGTTGTATGGTCAGCTAGATGGAACATGGCAGTGGCAGGCAGACAATTCTTCGAGAGAAGAAGAAAAAAGGTGCTTCTTTTCTACTCACAATTCATAGCACCGAACTTCTCTTGACTTCTTAAAATGTTACAGTCTTGAAACCCTTCTAAAGTAACTGACTGAAAAAGAACTCCACTCAACTAACTAAAATCTCGACTAAAAAAAAAAAAACTCTTTTGTTCTATGGGCCTTTTTTTTATCCACCTTAATCCCGCCAATAATGCAATCTCAGTTGCCCACAGCTATCTCTTAATTAAAAAAAACATGTTTGATTAGTAAATATTTAATTAACAAAATAAAACAGATAAGGCTGGAAGAAATACCATTTTAGCTATTTTTAGAGATTTGAAAACAACTAAAAAAGAATTTTAATTAAGATTTATAATTTTAATTAATGAAAACAATCTGACTATAGATAAAGATAATTTCAGTATTTCAAGCCCTCCCCATCTTTCTTTGTCGTTACATTCCACTAGTTTAATTAAATAGACATATATAAAAAGATATTTACAATTATGTAAAGAAAACATCTAATATCCCTTTCTCCCCCTCTTACGAGGCTCTTCGTTGACATCTGATGTCACTCTAACTCTGCCAGTTCTTATGCTAAAATATTCGTTTGACAGGTTTTGAATAGGTTTTTAAAAGTTCTGTAAGATTGTGCCCTCTTCCGAATTATTTTACAAGTAAAAAATAAAAAAAAATGCATTTAAACCTAAACAAAGAAAGAACATCGGTTGTAATTGGTTGTTAGTGAGCTCTCAGCCGAAAAAGACCTTCTGATTGGCTGGAAAGAACAAAGAAACCGCCTGATCAAAGAAAATAAAGAAAAACGCTGAGATTTTCATTTCGAATATAATTTTAAAGAATATTAAGTATATATTCAGTAATTACAAATGATTTTCAGAGAGAATACTAAAAAACAAAATTATTTTCGAAAAATATTGAAGATTTTAGTAAAAATATTAAAGATTTAGTAAAAAGAAATATTTACTTTTCTATAACGTAAAAGTCGACCTTTTTGTTTATAGTATAGCTTGAATATTTTAGAATAAATAAATAGCAATTTATTTTTGAAAGAACTTTCGTTCTCTTCATAACCTGAAAAATTAGTAATATACTTTTTATAAACGTATCTGAGTTGAATTTAATATTATAGGCGAATATGTTTTAACAATAGGCTTTGTCTTCAGTTTGTGAGTTGGCCAATTAAAAGATTTGATTTTTACCTCATACAACCAATAATATAATTAGCGGTTAAAAGGATATTCAGCAATAAATAAAATTATTGCTTCGTTCATATACATATACGGATCACTCACCCTACTGTTTTACTTTGCTAAATATTTTATTAATGTTTTTGGATCACTATGCATACAGTGTGTGGGAGAATGGCATATATTTACAGTGAGGTCTGAATTGCAGGCCCCATAGGAGGTTAGTGTAGATGGTTAAGCATGAAGCTCAATGATGATTAGACATTGACTGCTTCAATATCTATATACATATAATAATATTTAATTTTTGCAGTTGCTTGTAAAGCAAATAAAATATGTAAGGCAAAAATTTCTATACATTTTAAACAATAAAATCAACTTACTGAATTATTTATATGATAAGTGCACATCACTTTAGACATACAAATATCTTGACTTACCTTAAGCATTTTTGATATCTTCAAAGAGATACTTTTTTTATACTAAATAACTAAATTTGACTTACGTTTTTTTTTAAACTTTTTTTTTAGGAGGAAAGATTGATCTAAAGTTTCATTATTGAAAACACAGAAATGATTTTAAACCTCTTTTGGAGGACAAAAATCTAAGAAATAGAACCGATTTATTTTCTGTCAGGTAATTAAAACAGAAACTATTACAGCAACTTTTAAATAACAATATTTATAAAATATACAAAGCATACCATGATATATAACATACACTGAATTAAATCAAATGTTACAAGTAAATTAATACATAAGATACACACATCATATTCAATTATAAGTTGAGAAAGAAATAAGTCCCTTGTTGGTAATAATATTTTAAAGTTTATTATATAATTCATAAAATAAACAAAGAGGTTATGGTAACAAAAAGATATGGCCCAATAGAAATTGTTTACATTTTTGAAAAGTGAGCTCTGTGATGATTTTCTAGTAGTCTTTCAATTTCCATTCGGTTTATGTTTCCAGGTAGAGTTTGTCTTGAAAATTTGTTATCTTTCATAGTAGAAATGCAAATCTGTTTAACTGCAATTTAACTTATATGAAAATAGATGACTTCGACTCTATGCTGGAGAAGGGTTTTTTTTTTATGGTGAGCAGCAATGCATGTTGAACCTTTTAGTTATTGGTAGAGGTTCCATGTATGTTATATTGAGCAGGCAAAAAGGAATGACCAAAACAGCATATTATTTTCTGAGTCTTTTTATATTATTGCAAACTTTTCAAACATATATTTTTATAATTAGCAAGTAATCAATTATTTTAATTACTCATGTTTACATAATTTTTTAATTAAATAAAACAGTAAATCTTTAATTATCTATGTTTAAATTTTTTTAATTAAACAACTCCGTATGTGTATAGATGATACCTGGCCACCGTAATCCATTAAAAAATATGTCTAATTGAAATTTAAAACATATTCAAAATGTGAAACAAATCCTAAAAGAAATTAATTTTCGAAAAATTTTAATTAATAATAAATAAGCTATATGAGACAAAATTATCTTAATTAGTATTTAATTAAGCTTTGTTCCTATAACGTAAAAAAAATAACACCAAATTTACTTGGAATAAATTTATTTTTTAATTTTTTTAAAACTAAATAAAATTAACTCCAAGCACAGACCATTATTGATATGTGAGTCCTTACATAAAACAAACTTATATAAATATATAAACTTAATCCAATTTATGAAATCTGAGTTTGATTACAATTGCTAACTACCATATTTTAAAAATAAATCTGGTGTCTACATGATTAGATCCTCATTTGAGTTTGGGAAGAAAATCAGAAATGCAGTTTTGAAACTGAGTATCAAAATAAAAGCATTGAATATGACAGAGCTCTATGGCTCTATCAACTGGAAATTAAAACCAAATTAATACGCAATAATTGTTCACAGACACATTAATTTTATTACATAATGTCTGACATGGCTCATATCGATAATATTATGGTAGTGTTTGATGGCAAATGTTTCCACATGAAAGTTGGATGGTCTATGGGTATGCCTATTAGGGAATCATTTCCAGCATTTTCTCAATCATTATGAGAAACAATGTTTACTCAAGTATTACACTGAAGAACTGAGTATTTTATACACATGATATGTAGATGATTTATTTTTAGCCATACCTGAGAACATAACTGTAAAAATTCAGGACAACTCCCAGGTCCACATGAAGTTAATACTGAATAGGGTGTGGGAGGAAGAAAAACAATAAGTGAGATACTTTGGATATACAAGTGCAAAGATATGTGATACAACTTAATAACTGCAAAATAACCAATCCACGTGAAATATGAGGCTACACCAACCGTAATTCAAAGTATTGAAAAACATCTAATTTTGAGGGCTTAGCAGCATTCCTGTTTATAAACCATCATCTCTGTAAATTCAAATCAGACAAAAAACAATTTAACTAACTATGTGAATGACGTGATGAACATTGGGTTTAAGCATGCAGTCATTAACAGGAAAGTTAAACAATTTTATAACAATCTAAGAGCTAACCTGGCCAAAGAGTATAAACCATGTATGCTTTTACCATATATACTTACCTTGGGTAAAAATCAAATTAAAACACTCTCAACAGATTTCAATTTAAGATTTCTCACACCAACATCCACTAATAGACTAATCAATAAGTCAAATGACAAGACCACACCTAACCTATTGCCTCAAGCTGTTTACAAATGATTTGCTCCCATAATGGCTGCACTGTGACATATTATGGGGAAACATGTGCCACAATCACTACCAGAGTATTGCGATTTTGATACTTATATAACAGGATGCGAATCAAATCTGAAGGTAGCTCAATATTTTTTGAACATCAAAGGTTCACTGGCCATATATTTGAACTTATGATGGCTGAAATGGTTTGAACTGAGCACAAAGACACTAAGTACAAAATAAAGAAGGCATGTTTTATAGCAGAAGACCCCAACTCCATTAATAAAAGAAATGATTGCTTTTTATTTTGAAAAAATGGGGAGTCTAGGTGATTTGCATATATTTGCATACATTTAATATTTTATAAGCTAACAACAAACATTATTATTATCAGCTATGAATTTGGGAGCATGAAGTTCCTGAAAGTGCTAAGTATAAACTTTTAATATAGCTGCATGAATGAGTATTTCAAAGGCAATATATAGATTATGAACAATAAGTGAAGTAAAACTAAGCTATTTATTAAATTATAGATTGAAATAGATCACTACCCCAATATACATATATACATGAAAGTAGTCAACACTCAGACAATTTCAATATCATTAACAACAACAATCTCAATCCATTGTCAAAGCAACCTACTATATCATTCAATTCAAAGGACACATTTTTTTTTTTTTTTACAAATCATCATCTTAAACAAACAATATATTTAAAAAAAAAAAATAGCCAAAGATGTAACAAACAAAATATTATAATAAATCCTATTAAGTAGTTATATTATAATTATAATTTATCATCTTTACAGTAACATGGGCAATGGTTAATTTTCAAATTGAAATATTTTACTTAGATTTGCAAGTATGATCCAATTAAATTTAATTAATATATTATTAGTTTTTAACACATAAAAAGACCATTAATAGTTATTCAAATTATATTGTTAACATAAGTAAATCAAATAATTTATATTTTATGAACTGGCACAAATTATCCTAAAAATCTTCACTGAAAGCATCTGGTAACTGGAACCAAGGTTTTTCTGTTGCACAATCCCAAGATAATCCATACATTTTAATTTACAAATTTTTATTAAATTGATAATTTCCACATTTTATTAAATAAAGCAATGATTAAATGTAATGACTAAAAATAGTAAAAAAAATAACTTAGTTATTTTTTTACTATAATATAAATAACATTTTCATTCTTAAATTACTTTTGAATTATATTTTAAATTGGTGACTCTCAACGAAATCATACTTAGCCTTCTCAAGATCTTAAGTAAGAAAGTAATATGTAGTATTTCTCAGCAATATGCATGAATATATTTCATCATGCATCATAATATACACAAAAGAATAAAATAAGAATCATGAAAATTAAAGGAAATAATATATATACTTAATAATTTGGGAAATCCAGTTACTCATTTGAAGAAACGGTTCTCATCTGATCCTTCATGTCAGCCATGGGATGGTGCTATTTCTAACCAAAAACCATTAATATAACGTTCCCAGGTTAGCGTGTCTCTATTAATATTGCCTTTTTTTTTTGTTTACAAAGTTTACTTTCTTTCGTTTCTGAATTATTTTCCCCAAATAATATTTTTGACAATGGGATAATAATAGTTTTTTTTTTTAATTTTTATTGACAAGAGGGTCTGTTTTGGTGTGTGTTCAAATAGTAATTTGTGTTTTTTTTTTAAATAGTAGTACTGTTTTTGTAAAATTGGATTGACAAAATTCAAGAGAGAATGGGTTGTTTGATGGATCTTTAAATAATAATTTACGTTACTTTTATAGGTTTATATTTGACTGCCGACAAAATTAGTGTGAGGGGTGTTTTTGTGTATGATTAAATAATAATGTACATTACTTTTATAGGTTTACATTTGATTGCTGACAACAATTATTGGGAGAAGTGTTTTTTCGTGTGTGTGTGTGTATGTTTAAATAACAATTTAAGTTACTTTTATCAGTTCACATTTGATGACAACCACTTTGACTTCGTTTCATTTATAAATTATGGTTTTGGTTCTAAAAATCAATTTTTTTGACAATGGGACAATAATAGTTGTTGTTTGTTTAATTTTTATTGACAAGAGGGTGTTTTTTGGTGTATGTTCAAATAGTAATTTGGGTTATGTTTAAATAATAAGTTATGGTTTTACTTTTATTGGTTTACATTTGATTGACACTAATTGTTGGGAGGGGTGTTTTTTGTGTATGATTGTATGATTGTATTCTTTTAAAGAATAGTTTACTTTACTTTTAGTGGTGGTGTACATTTGATTGACAATAATTAATGAGAGGGGTGGGTGTTTTTGTGTGATGATTAAATACTAATTTACATTCCTTTTATTTTACATTTCATTGCCAACAACAATTATTGAGAGAAGGGGGTTGTTTTTTGTGTATGTTTAAATAAAAATTGAAATTACTTTTATTTGTTACATTTGATTGACAACTGATTTGACTTTTTTTTTTTTGTCATTTATAAATTTTGGTTTCCCAAAAACCTAATATTTTTGACAATGGAACAATAATAGTTGTTGTTTCTTTCATTTTTATTGACAAGAGGGTCTTTTTTGGTGTATGTTCAAATAGTAATTTGGGTTACATTTAAAAAATAAATGGTTTATCTTACTTTTAGTGCTTTACATTTGATTGCCGACAACAATTAGTGGGAGGGGTGTTTTGGAGTACGATTAAAGAATAATTTACATTAGTTTTATTTTTTACATTTGATTGCTGACCACAATTATTGAGAGAAAGGGTTTGCATTTTTTTTTGCTTGTGTGTATGTTTAAATCAAAATTTAAGCTACTTTTATTGGTTACCATTTGATTGACAAGTGATTTGGCTTTTTTTTTTTGGTTTATAAATTATTTGGGCTTTCCAAATAATATTTGGTTTGACAATAGGACAATAATAGTTGTTTCTTTAATTTTTATTGACAAGAGTGGGTCTTTTTTGGTGTATGTTCAAATAGTAATTTGGGTTATGTTTAAATAATAATTTACTGTCTTACTTTTATTGGTTTACATTTGATTGCTGACAACAATTAGTGGAAGGTTTTTTTTTATACAATTAAAGAATAATTGACGTTCCTTTTATTTGACCATTTGATTGTTAATGACAACAATTATTGAGAGAAGCAGGGTTTTTTGGGCTATGTTTAAATAAAAATTTTAGTTACTTCTTTTATTTTACATTTGCTTGCCAACAACAACAATTATTGGGAGAAGGGATGTATGTTCAAATAAAAATTGAAGTTACTTCTTTTATTTTTTACATTTGACGAAGGCCACTTGGAATCCCTCAAACAAGCTGCCCTTTATAAAGTGAACATTTCCGTCGGCAACAACGAGAATTGCAAATGAAAGTCAAAAGATATTTTTGGACCTCAAATCTGCATATATTTGCCACACAATCCAAATTTTTCTTTCAGCAGCAGGATGTTTTTTTCTGCTGTAGAAATATTTGGCAGCACCGGCTTCCATGTCTGGCAATTCCCATGTTTTCAAGTTTTCTGCGTTGGAATTAGCCATCTTCTTTATGTCTCGAAAAATTTCTCACTAAAACATGACTCAAAGCATGATCGTTAAAAATTTTTATGCTACCCCATCCTAATCTAGAATTTAGGAGGCTTATAGCTCTATGAGAAACAATCACCACACTGTTTAAATTGTTAAAAGGTAACAGTACATCAATTCATCTTAAAAAAAGGCTCCAATAAAAATTTTAAATAATTTTGACATGATGAACTTAACACACCATTGTATGATATTGTTACATAAAATATATAACACAGCATCATGATGTAGTGCATGACACAAAAACTATGGCATTTCCCTCTGATTTTAACATCAAAAATAGCCACACTGTTAGCCATTAAGCCGAATTAACACCCTTTCTAGGTTTTGCCATAGAAAGAAGACTTAACTCTACATTAACACTCTACCCTTTTAGCGTAGAAAGAAGACTTAACTCTGAGTTAACAATCTTTCTAGGATTTATTTTAGAAAGAATGCTTAAAGGCTTAGATGCGGCCATGGAAATGACATATTTCTAGAAATTTAGCTAGAAATAGTGCCATCCTGCGGCTGACACAAAGGATCAGATGAGAACCGAAGAAACTTTTCTTATATAAAGGTGGATTTGTTATTTTCACACATATTGATCTGTTATCGATATTGTCAACCATTATATATATATATATATATATATATATATATAAATATTACAAGCATAAAGCTAAACTAGTCAATATATCAAAACTACCCCAAATCCAAAATTCAACCAGACCAGCATAAAAATAATATTAAAACACTACCAAAGGTTTCACTGCTACAAGCAGACTTCTCAAGTGTAAAGAACTACAAAAACTACACAATATACATAATATTAAACATTACCCACAAATCCATTCTTTTCCCATCCATACTTAATATTAAAAGAACTCTTAAATAAATTAATTGCTTCAGAATAATAAATTTTCAGTCAATATTTTGAACCTGCCTTAATTGTCATTAAATTAAAAAAAAAACAACAAAAAAACAAAAACAAAGCAGAAACAAATACCATCAATTCAAATCCCACAAATCTCATATTATAATGTTAGCAGCTTGTCTATTTATTAAATGCATTATATTTAGACAAGTTGCTAACATTAAAATATGAGATTCATGGGATTTGAATTGATGATGTTTGTTTCCACTTTGTTATTTAATTTAATGGCAGTTGAGGTAGGTTCAAGAAAATTAACCAAAAGTACTTCTGTAGATTTAAGCATAAATAGTTTGTTACCATTAAATTTATTATTTTTATTATAATTACAATTTTGTTTCAATTAATGCACATTATATATATATATATATATATATATATATATATATATAATATATATATATATATATATAATAAAAATAATAATGTTAATGGTAACAATCTATTATAAACAATCCTTAAATCTGCAGAAGTAATTTCAGTTAATTTCTTAAACCTGCCTTAACTGCCATCAAATTAAAAAAAACAAAAAAAAAAACAAAAACAAAGTGGAAGCAAACGTCATCAATTTAAATACCATGAATCTCATATTTTAATGTTAGCAGCTTGTCTATTTATTAAATACATTTTGTTCCTATTTATAAAAATTGCCTCTATATTTTTTCATTTACTATGGTTTCGTCTGTTCATGAAGAAGTTTCACATTTCAAAATCAAATTTAAATTTATATTTACACGTTTTTTCATGATCAAAGAAAACTGAAGGAGACATTAAATCACCATTATTTTTACTTATTACATGCTTATATAACAATTCATGTTCCTTCAATCTGTTCTCAATACTGTTCCTAGATTTACCTATATATGATAGCATACAATCACAAAAAAATTGATATATAACATTACTTTCCTGCTTGAAAGGTATGACACTCTTAGATTTATAAACTAATTTATTAATACTGTTTGCAATATAGAATGAAATATTAAACACATTCATATATATATATATTGTTAAAAAATTTCACTTGTCGATTTGAAATAAATGTAATAGATATCCATTGTTTACTATTAATATTCATTTCTTTTAAATCATTATAATTTTTTTTAAACTGACATAAATTATTGCTTATTTGTTACATTTTATAACCAACATTAAGCAATTTATTGGCAAATATTTCATTATTTTTCAGTTTATCACTTTGATAAAGACAATTTTTCATTTTGAAACAAAAAAAAAGATTTAAAACTTGCTATCTTATGCATCATTGGTACTTTTGATTTACATTTTATATATTTCCTTTCTTGCAGTGGCTTAATTATTAATTTATAATTTAATATACTGTTATCTCTTTTAATAAATAAATCAAAATATTTAATATTTATGTCCTGTTTCTTTTCAATAGTCCACTTTAAATCATTCAACTTATTTAATTACTCTACAAGCAAATTTATAGTATTAGTATTTCTACAAACAAAAACATCATCCACATATCTTTTATAAATTTTAATAACTCCAAAAGTACACATATTTAAAATACTCTCTCACATATAGATAAAACAAAATTGCATATGAAAGTAGTATTTTAAATATGTGCAATTTTGGAGATATTAAAATTTACAAAAGATATGTGGTTGATGTTTTTGTTTGTGGAAATACTAATACTATAAATTTTCTTGTAGATGAATTAAATAAGTTGAATGGCTTAAAATGGACTATTGAAAAGGAACAGGACAACAATATTAAATATTTAGAATTAATTATTACAAAAGATAACAGTATATTAAATTATAATCTAATAATTAAGCCACTGCAAAAAGAAGATATATAAATTGTAAATCAAAAGTACCAATGATGCATAAGATGGCAAGTTTTAAATCTTTTTTGTTTCAGAATGAAAAATTATTTCGGTACCAAAGTGATAAATTAAAAAAAATATTGAGATATTTGCAAAGGAATTGCTTGATGTTGGTTATAAAATGGAACAAATAAACAATACTTTATGTCAATTTAAAAAAAGTTATAATAATTTAAAGGAAATGAAGATTAATAGTAAACAATGGATATCTATTACATTTATTTCAAATCCACAAGTGAAATTTTTTAAGGATATATATAAGAATGTTAATGTTTCATTCTACATTCCAATTAATATTAATAAATTAGTCAATAATTCTAAGGATGTCATACCTTTCAAGCAGAAAAGTAATGTTATATATCAATTTTTTGTGATTGTATGTTATCATTTATAGGTGAATCTAGGTGCAGTATTGAGAAGAGATTGAGGGATCATGAATTGTTATATAAGTGTGTAAAAAGTAAAAATAATGGCAGTATTGAGAAGAGATTTAGGGAGCATGAATTGTTATATAAGTGTGTAAAAGTAAAAAATAATGGTAATTTAATGTCTGTTTCATGACTTTAAAAATGTAAAAATTCCTTATGAAGAGAGAAACCATAGTAAAAGAAAAATTAAGGAGGCAATTTTTATAAATAGAAAAAAAGGCATTTGACAAATAGACAAGCTGCTAACATTAAAATATAGTAACCTGACAAGCCTTCCAACATTTCCCTTACTTTTATTTCCTGATGAGCATATTGCTGGAAAGTACTACCGATTAGCATTCCACAATGTCACCCCTCAACAACAATATTTCCTGCTCATCAGAGGATGTATCATGAAAGAGATTGGAAACATATAGAAATTTATGTGTTTGGTTTCCAAATAGTACCACTAGACTTCCATCTCACTACAACCTTACTTATTTATGTCATGTTATTCTGGATATAGCTCAGGTGACATGAGATTCTTGTGAATCAGTGTATTAATTGATGGGTGATATAAATTTTAATGAATAAAATGTATTAGTTTTTTTTTGTAACAACAATTCATTTAACACTAATAATATTGTGTACTAAAGTGTAAGAAAACAAGTTTATTGACTGTCTCTACTCTGTCTGCTCTTGTATCCATGTGTGTATCACAGTTCTTCTATATCCTCAATGAATGGGAATTATCATTCTTGATTGATGTTCCATCATGTCCACAGATACATATTCATGGGTAGAGAAGCATTTGATTTTAGTCCATGTCTATAGAAGCATTTGATTTTAATTCAAGTTTTCAGAAGTATTTGATTTTGATCCAGGTGTATAGAAGCATTTGATTTTAATTCACATAAATATTAGCATCCATTTTCTGCAGACAAGTGGACATAAATTTTGTAGAAGTATCTTTAACTTTCTTTCACAGATTATGTAGATGTGGTTTTGAATTATTTTTGGAGCATTTCCATATTATATGAATGCAGGTTTGAACCATTTATTTAGAAGTATTTCATTACAACTTATTAATTCTTGTGTATTGTGTATTCATGTACATACCCTATCATTATTATTTATTGTTCATAATATATCAATTTATATTCATTATTATTCTTGTACATAATATATCAATTTTACTTTATAATTTTTTAATTCATGTTTCAAACATTTCACTGATTTATGTGCCTGTGGATTTACATTTAATTCATTCTATCATAGCATTTTGTAAAATAATAAATGTCACTTTATGATCACTAATTTCATTTTATGTAGACATATACTAGTATGAAGTTCATTATAGAATTGTTTTCACATCATTTTTCAGACTTCAGTTTATTTTTTAAAAGCACTCATATTCCCCTATTATTCCAGTTTGTCACATTTGTAAATTAACCATTTACAATAAATATATTCCCATTTCATATTATTTGGAAGATGGCATTTCATTTCTTCATACATCATTTCAATAAACACATTTTACTAAATATGTTCAATTCTCTTATCACTTCAGAACATTCTATTTAGAACTGTAGTCATTTAGAATGAATAAGTTTTCATTTTGCATTCTTTTATAAACAATCAATCCAGAAAGTAGCATTTCATTACATCATAAATTATTTTAATAAACACATTTTACAAAATATTTTCAAATATTTTCTTATCTGAAACTTCATCTGTTAGAAGTTCTCTGCAAATATTCGAATTAATAGGGGTTTTCTGAGAGATACATAAGTCAATGTTCAGTTAACTGGTGTATTTTCATCTTATTTCCAATGCTAAATCAGGTGACAGAGGAGAGTGAAATGTTTCCTTTTTAGCCACACATGTGAAGGTACCCCATTTTAATAATATATTTCTTCATTCTTTAGCTATGCAGTAATTATAGACTTATTCTTTGGTTAATGTTCAGGGTGATCCAAGCTTTGTTGGGTTGATAGTCATATAAGCTGCATTTCACTATGCAGTACTAACAATGATTAGTTCACTAGTAATAGTCTTGATACTTCCAAAGTAAATATTTGTTGATTATCCTTTAAGCAATATCTACACCCCTACTTATAGCCTTATGTTTTTCTTATCAATGATGCTGCAGTTTGATATAGGACTAATTCTATTGGTGATTGTAACCTTTCTCTGTGGCCCAGGTCTTCATTTGACTCATTATTGGCAACCCACTTTTATTGGGAAAAGATTCAGATAACTCATATCTGATATTTTTTTGAAAAATATCTATTAACTTTCCTGCCTAGGGCAATATTTTTTAATTAAATATTAATTATAATTTATACACATTCAGCTCTACAAATTATTCTGTGAGCAATATTTTAATTTCACTTCTTTTTTTAAAATAGTAAGGATTTATACTCTCTTAAGTGTGTAATTTTAATTTTTTAAAATATATATTTTTTCTTAATTTTTAACCACTTTGTGTTTGATAATGAACATGAAATTTAATTCTAAATCATGGTCACTTATTGATCTCTTCCTTTGACAGTTATTCCTTGAAGACTGCATCAGCCCTTCATTTCAATCTCAACAGTTATTTAAATGAGGAGTGGAGAACTTCAAAGTATACACATGAAATAATGTGTCCTTTTCATATATATATATATATATACTATAAAGAAAATATTCTAATAGACATGAATAATGTTAATGAAGCAACATCATTTCATAAATAGCAATATTTTCTTAGGAGACAAGTCTAAACGTAAAGGAAAACGAATACCAAAATATAAATGTAAAATAAGTGTTTTTCATTAAATAGCTCAACACAAGATCTTTGTTCAATATACTTTATGATAATGAATTTCAATTACCTCTACAATAAATTTTTCCACACATAGTGCAATCATGAATATAACAAAAAATATTATAACTGAGCAGGGCTAGTGGACTTTCAAGTGCCTCATAGATTTGACAATTCACATATATTAAGTAAAATCATGAAGTAAGAGATTTTCTACACTTATGCACTAAATATTTGGCCTTTCTGAAATATACTTCATAAATGTTGTACTTAGGAAACTAAAATATAACTAATAAATAAACAAATAAATGAATGAATCCATAGATTGACTCTATGATAGTTTGGATTTACATCTACAATGGACACATGAAATTTCTAAGAAACCGATGGTCCATAATAAGTACATCTTCTTGGCAAAGAAGATAAAGTTCATTATTTGCGAATAATAAAAAAAATTAAACTTTATGTAAACTTTCCAAATATAAACAACTTGTTAGTAATAATATACAAATACACAACACAGGTTAGTAATTACACAACATTTTGAGTAGTAGTATTCTTTGCTCTGCTTCAGGCATTGCTGGCCTATATGTACAATAAATAATACTACTCGAAATATTGTGTAATTACTAACCTGTGTTGACTATTTGTGTGTTATTAAGAAGTTGTTTATATTTGGAAAGTTTGCATAAATTTAATTTTTTCTATACATTCAACATTCATTCTTGGATGATGGAAATAGTCCAACATAACACATCTCATTATATACCATCATTACAAACATTCAGACAAATAATATTTTAGTTGTTAATGAGCTATAGTTTAGTGAAACAGTAAGATCTGTTCTGCAATCTTCATTTCACCTTTCTTTATTTTCTTACCAAACCTCATATCCTAGTTTAAACCTTAATCCTATTGCAAGGGTATGAAGTGTTATAATCAGCCAAGATATATGCACATGTGAAGCACACACACACACACACACACACACACATATATATATATATATATATATATATATATATATATATATATATATGATAAACGAAACAAGTTATAATTTTCATAACCTGCTATAACTTGCATTTTATGATCACAGATAGAGCTTTACCAATATCTCTGTACAAGCTTTGTTTACATAAACACACACAGAGAGAATTCAAAATCTCTTTCCTTGTCTCCACCTTCAGATCAGCTAATTTTAAGCTAATTTGGCTATCATCAGTGAAGGGTAGGGACTAGACACTAGATGTAAACACTAACTCTACAATCAGAGTTTATGAAACATATTTCTATCAGTTTGCAAGCATGGATTTTTTAGACACATAAATATCTTCAAATACAGCTAAACAAACTAGACAGCTATATGAGTCTGAAATCAGTTCAGTTTCACCACATAGTAAAAGCTTCTGCAACATATACCATTGCAAAAACCTTCAAAGATACATTTATGATAAATGAACCAAGTTATAATTTTCATAACCTGCTATAGCTTGCATGAGTACAAGCTTTGTTTACATAAACACTGAGAGATATAGAATTCAATATCTCTTTCATTGTCTCCACCCTCAGATCAGCTGATTTCAAGCTAATTGGCTATCATCTGTGAAGGGTAGGGATTAGAAACTAGATCTAAACACTAACTCTAAAATGAGCATTTATGAAACATGTTTCTATCAGTTTGCAAGCATGAATTTTTTAGCCTGTAAATATCTTCAAATCCAACCAAACAAACTAGACAGCTATATGGGTCTGAAATCAGTTCAGTTTAACCACATAGTAAACGCCTCTGAAATATATATATATATATATATATATCATTGCAAAAAACTTCAAAGGTACATCTATGATAAACAAAACAAGTTATAATTTTTTAACCAGCTATAGCTTGCATTTTACGATCACAGCTGGAGCTTTACCAATATCTCCGTACAAGCTTTGTTTACATAAACACTGAAAGAGATAGAATTCAATATCTTTTTCATTGTCTCCACCTTCAGATCAGCTGATTTCAAGCTAATTGGCTATCATGAGTGAAGTGTAGGGAGTAAAAACTAGACATAAACACAAACTCTACAATCAGCATTTATGAAACATGTTTCTATCAGTTTGCTTGTGTTTCTGGATTTGAAGATATTTACATGTTTAAAAATTCATGCTTGCAAACTGATAGAAACATGTTTCATAAATGCTTATTGTAGAGCTTGTCTTTAGATCTAGTTTCTAGTCCCTATACTTCACTGATGATAGCCAATTAGCTTAAAATCAGCTGATCTGAAGATGGCGACAATGAAAAAGATATTGAATTCTATCTCTCTCAGTGTTTATGTAAACAAAACTTATATGGAGATATTGGTAAAGCTCCATCTGTGATCATAAAATGCAAGCTATAGCAGGTTATGAAAATTATAACTTGTTTAGTTTATCATAAATGTACCTTTGAAGGCTTTTGCAATGATATATATTGCAGAGGCTTTTACTATGTGGTGAAACTGAACTAATTTCAGACCAATATACCTGTCTAGATGGTTGGCTGGATTTGAAGATATTTATGTGTCTAAAAAATTCATGCTTGCAAACTGATAGAAATATGTTTTATAAAAGCTGATTGTAGAATTAGTGTTTAGATCTAGTTTCTAGTCCCTACCCTTCACTGGTGATAGCCAATTAGCTTGAAATCAGCTGATCTGAAGGTGGAGACAACGAAAGAGATATTGAATTCTATCTCTCTCAGTGTTTATGTAAACAAAGCTTGTACAGAGATATTGGTAAAGCTCCATCAGTGATCATATATATATATATATATATATATATATATATATATATATATTCTAACAAATGAATTAATCTTTATCTAACAAAATGAATTACTTCACGCTTATTAGGAGATTGAAATGTTTAATATGCGTCCATATATTCTAACAAATGAATTAATCTTTATCTAACAAAATGAATTACTTCATGCTTATTAGGAGATTGAAAT
The DNA here is from genome assembly GCA_028023455.1 of Epiperipatus broadwayi. NCBI lineage: Eukaryota > Metazoa > Onychophora > Udeonychophora > Euonychophora > Peripatidae > Epiperipatus > Epiperipatus broadwayi. Next base: position 4,350,874 of record JAQFVV010012442.1, read on the forward strand.
GTTTAATAGGCGTCCACATTGTAGCCAAATCTAACTAAAAGATATTTTTTTTAATATTGGTTTTTGAAAGATGAAAATTTTTTTAAATATAAATTAACAAAAGATGCACTTCTTCAGTATCAATTAAACATGCGATGTATAGATTAAATAATTTCTCAAGTGCAATGTATAGATTAATATATTTCATAGTATACATTAAATATAATCTATTTCATGCGACGACGTTACAAGCCAATTGTAACTCATTAAAAATCAATTCAAACAAATGAAAAGTTATTCTTTATTTTGTTAACTTTATAAAAACTTATTAAATTAATTTAAAATGCATTTTGCAATCTCTCGACCGGTCGTCCACATTGTATTTCAAACAGAACTAAATGATTGAGAGAGCTTACAAATATCACATATATTATTGGATAGTTTAAGCTAATTAAAACTTTATTCTAACCAATGATAATTTTATTCAAATGATCGCACATCCCATTATGGATTGATTGTACTATATTTAAATCTATATAGCATTTACACACTTCTGCCAATTACAACATTTTAAGGATGGATCGATGGATGTTTCATCATTCCCAGCTGACACTATTTCTGAAGCCTACTGGGGTGATGATGATGGTACAGAACATCTATAAGCTTGATTGCCAGGGCGCCAAATTGCAACCTTAATCAAATATAAAGGTTAAATCTCAATTCAATATTCTTAGTGATAATATTTCATGAATGGGTTAAGACATAATCGATTTAGAGAACACTGAGAATGCACTAAAATTGACAATTTTAATATCTTTAAGAATTCCAGGTTATTCTCAGCACATTCCCCATTCACTATGATTAAAGCTACAATTAAATTTTATTCTAATCATAGAGTTCTATATTCATCTCCAGCTTCCTGATCCACCCCTCCATCAACTTCACATCCATATGTTTATTACACTATTATTTATTTGACTATTAATATTTACATTTTTTTACTAGCTCATTTCTCTCATTTTAATCTATTCTCAGGGTTTTTTCGAATAATTAGATGTAAAAATCGAATAAGCTGCGATAAATTATTGGTGATAAACACTCCTCTCATGATCGCCTCCAAGGTGATCTTGGGTTGTCTTTAATGCAGTTTAATATCTATTTACATTAAAGCTCAATATTTTAAGCCTGATAAAATATTTTATAAACACATCATAAACCTATTTACTATTATAATAAAATTATAAAAAGTGCGTCTAGAGAGGGGTTTGAATACAACAGATGGGGAAAGGATTTTATGCCTACCCCACTGCACTCGCTATCACTCAATAACTATCTCTATTTACAGTTTATACTTCAACAATATTAAATTATATGGTAATTTTCAGTATCTGAAATTAACTTTTTAAATAATTTTTCTAAATATTAGTTATGTACGTGATAATTCAAATATTAATAATAATATATTGATGTATGATTGAATTGGAAATATCTAGATAATAATAACCCACAAAAACATGAAGACATACGCAAATTTTATTTAAAACAAATAACAAATTTTATTTGACAAACTACAATTTCATACATAAAAATATACATTATATTTACGCTTTCATTTTATCTTAAATATAGTAAATACCAATTCCTTCCCGTTTTCAATGCTTTCTTTTTTATTACTGATTTATTTTAGAACTAATTTCTCCCCTAATTAAATTTAATAATTTTATTTAACAAATCTAAAATGAATATTCCCTCACAAATTTCTTGATCTTACCCTATCATCCTGATCAAACATTCTTTTGCCCCAATCTTTACAACAGAGATATCTTAAAATAGTGAGACTAAGTCATTGCAAATAAATTGGCATCAAACCCAACCATCATCACAGTGCACACACTCTATATTCATGTTCTTATAACATAATAATATTTTAACAATATTATCTTTCCAGCGAAGTGCTCAGCTGGCCATGTAAATATTTATTAAATAAATTTATATACGCATTGCTTATGCCTACACTTAAACATTCATAAGTTTTATTTAACCCTTAATTTTCCAATTATCAACATTATTATTTTTGGCTCCAATGATAAATTAAATCTACAAAACAATATTCAAAACACCAATCACACATACATTATCTGCATTCATTCTGACATTAAATTGAGTTTGCGACCTGGTATCCAGTACTTATAATAATGCTTATTATGGCTATCTCTCATACACACATAAGGAATATCAAATATTAATATGAGGCAGGCAGTGACCCGAATAAGAGAGAACCTTTTCACTAAGGTTGAGATATGCTAGGATTTTTATTGCTAGTCATACAAAAACATAGGTATACCAAATACCTCTGGCCATCAAAATAAGAAACCTTCTTACAGTGTAGAGAATACTCAAGTGGGAAAACTCTTCCACTAGGTTCAAATACTTTATGAATACAGCATAAATCTTAGTGAGCTAGAATTCACTGGCTTTGTGGAGATCATTATCTATCCACACACATACAGGTCGAAACATCAAAAATATACAAGTAAAACTTTCACAACTTTAATATTCTTGCAAATTAGTGCACTGGAATATGAGCCCATAAATTTTCCAATCATATATCAGCTTACTTCTGGCCTTAAAACTATGATAATAATAATAATAAGAAATGCGTATAAAATTCTCAAAACGATTTCTATGCCCTTTTGTAAGAAAATGATGTTGTGGCTCAATAAACATGCAATTCATCCATACGACTAAGCATTTGATAATAACTTCTGATGCTAATAATAATATCTCTAAGTGTTTTTTTTTAAATTGTTTGTAAAGCATTTTAAATAAGGCATATCAGAACGACATGATATAAATTTCAACTACCCCCAAAATGACAATAATAGCAAAACCATTTAAATAAACATATATAAATTCATCTGATGTCAATATCACATACCCCAATGTCAATATCACATACCCCCAAAATAACACTATTATAATTACAGCATGAATTAATTTCAAAATGGGTATACATACTCCAACATAAAGAAAAATTATCTTATATATATATATATATATATATATATATATATAGATATATTATATATATATATATATATTAAATGTCCTAAGTACATTATACTGAATAATAAAAAAATATACTTATATAAAGTTCTTTAGCAAGTGTCCTACAATTAATTAATTTTAAAATAGATATACATACTCAAACATAAAGAAAGAAATTTTCTTTTTTATATATTAAATGTCCTACATACATTATAGTGAATAATAATAATAATAATAATAATAATAATAATAATAATAATAATAATAATAATAATAATAATAATAATAATAATAATAATAATAATAATAATAATAATAATAATAATAATAATAATAATAATAATAATAATAATAATAATAATAAAATTATACTTATATAAAGTTCTTTAGTAAGTTTCCTCCAAGTTCCTGATTTCCACTTTTCCTTTTTCCATTCCTCCATCGGTTAATAAGAGCACATAAGTCTTTGTAACAAAAAGTTCTTTTGATAGAGTTTGGTTCTTCTGCCATCATAAATACAATTTTTATTTTGCTGAACCATGTTCCACATTTCCAATTCCATGCAGGTTACAGTTAAACTTTTTAATTTTATGCAGGTTATAGTTAAACTTTTTAATTTTATGAAGATTTCAGTTGAACAGCCTTTGTTTAACTTTTTCATAATATAAGTCTGTTTTTGATTGTACTTTTTCATCTTTGAATTCATTTTATATATTTAAATTGACTTACATATACATCAAACTTCTGAGTTTTAAATTTTACTATTTGCTGATACAATTATGATTACTGGGCTAACTTCTGGAGATTAAAGATGTGTGTGCCCACTTATAATTTATTCACTACACATTGTCTTTTCTTAAGACAATGTTAGATTTAGCCAAGTTATTCTTAAGAGACAAAAAGTAACAATACATGATTTTTAAAATTTATAGCAGTTTTCTTTAAGTCAATGAAAGAAAACTTGCAAAAAAAGAATGTTTTTAAATACAAAATAGCTCCTCCCCTTCTGTTAACACAGATTTTATAGAGAAAATCCATCTGGTCATCTGGTGACTTTCTTAATTAATTGACTTGTTCCCTTTTCTTTTTTTAACCTTTTTGCTCTTTTAGAAAAACAGCCAAATTCCAATCTGTATTTTAAACAGATGACCACAATTAATTCTACAATTCAACATCTATAATTGCCAATTAATTTTTGACATTTCACAGACTATCATCATTAATGGTCTAAATTAATGGTCCACGTAAATAAATTGGTGAAACTTATATTATTTAAAGACTCTGATAATTGACTGAGTAATGTAACACCAATGAAACCCATATGAAAAGTAAATAACAAAAAAAGCTTTCTTACTTTTTCCATTAAATAATAAAACTAATATAATTTGTAGCTCAGTTTCAAACTCAGACTTTGAATTAAATTTGGATGCTAATATCAAACTTATTAAAATGATTTAATTTCTTATTTAAAGATTGCTTTACAACATGCAAGGAATAATTATTAATTGTGAATTTTACAATTGAGATCCACAACTAGATTATATACACACATCACAGGTATATAATTTTTTAATTAACTTTAAATGCTTTAATCCTTAATTATAATCCTTAATTATTATAACTATATTATTATTGTTTTTTCATTTACTCTCATGAACTATTTATTTCTAACTTAGCATAAAATAATGTCCATTCATTTTCACTCTCTAACACCATTTTAAGAGTCACACATCTCTTCCCTTTTCTCAGTCAACAAATGTATATATTTTGCTTTACTAAATATATTTTTAATATTAACTTGACCCATAAATAAAACTAAAATAATCTTTTGGATAGAAACATCTTAATAATAAATTTTTAGATTGCTTACTAAGTCAAACATACGCAATCCCTTTAAATATGGGTTCGAACTTGGTCTTTTCTAAAATCTTATTAAAGAGGAAAAAATACATACATTATGAGGAAAATTTTTGTTGAACGCTATTTTGCATATTTAATTCCAAAACAGAAGTCTTGGACAAATCCAAGGACTACAATATATATATATATATATATATATAAACATTATATATATATATATATATTCTCTGAAATGAAATATAATCAATTTATAAAACAACTATACACTTATATAATAAATAAATAATAAATTTATTAACATCTAATTGATTTTTGTTCAAAAATGAACCTTGTCAAGATATTATAACAATTCAAAAAATTCATGATTTGCATATTATCTTAACACACCATCTACTGGTCAAATTTAATTATGAAAATGTTTTTATATTTTCCAATTTTTATTTAATGACCATTTTCCTCCTAACTTTACTGACCCTTGTAGTAAATTCATACATTTCTCTTTATTTTCTTGTATATACAATGTTTCATATACTTTTCTTTCTTTATAATTTATTGATAACTTCAATACTTTCTTTACAATTCATAATGTGTTCTGTTTCTAAAAAATGGCAACATGGTCCTGATTTAATATCTTTCCTATTTATTGCTCTGTCATGCTCTTTACCCCTTTCTATCATACGTTTTGCTGACTGACCTATGTATATCATCTTGCATCTTTTACAAATGATTTTATATAGTATTCCTATCTTATCATTTTTATCATTCCTCATTTAAGAATTACTTACTAGTTTTTTTAAAGATTTACTATTTTTCCATCCAATACCTATATTACAATTCATTTTTTCTTTTCTATCATTTAGAATTTTATATACCTCCTTGGAATTTGGAATAAAAATCCATTTCTTATTTTTGTTTCATTTTTATTGTTAACTTTTTTATATCTATTATTATTTCTTAAAATATTTCTTACAACCATACTATTATATCCATATTCATAAATATTCTTCTTGGATTTTCAATTTTTGCTCCATTGCATCTTTATCATTTAATGTAAGCCTATAATTATCCCCCCATTTTTTGACACCAAGGTTGATAAGATTTTGGATGTATTAGTCCTAACATTTTTATTTTTTATGTAGTGCTTTATGTTAATTATTCCATTTTCATCCTTTTTTATTAATAAATCTAAATATTTTATTTCTTCTTCATTATTTTCTATAGTAAATTTAATATTAAACATCTTTTTATTTAGTTCATTAAAAGCTTTCATTATGCTTCTTCCATTTCCTACAACTAAAATGTCATACACATACCTAAAACACTTTATAATTTCTCCATTTTCAATATTTTTATCAATTACTTTTTATCCCATTATCCATCCTTTGTCTATATTCCAAAATTCATTATTATATTTAGCATATAAAGTCTCATTAATCATGATTAAAAGCTCTTCTATGATTTTTATCCCTTCTTTTGAAATTATCTTCTCATCTTTGATTTTTATTAATACAATTTTAATGCTTTCTATCCAAGAAACACTTTGATACATTTTTTTTCTATATCAAATGATGCTATATTACCATTCCTATTTAATTTAACTGTATTAAAACTTTTTAGTACTTCCTCAGAATTTTTTATACAACACTTTTCATATCCCATACTATCCACAAGTTTTCTATATATAAGATTACACATTTCTTTTAATATATATCCATTAAAATCCAATATTAATCATACAGACATATTTTCTTCATGAGTTTTTACATTTCCAAATACTATATAATATTCATATGCTATTGGATATAATAACATATATTAATTTTCATTAATTAACTTAGTTTTTGTCATTCTTTGTAATATTTTTCTATATTTATACTTAATTATATTACTCGGATTTTTTTTTATTTTCACAAAATCTTGTTTAACCAAGTCATTTTTAATTTTAGCTTCATAATCTTCTTTATTTAATAATACAAACCTAGATCCTTTATCTTCAATGGTAATAATTAAATTTCCTTTTTTAACTTTTTCAATAATTTCCTTAATTGTTTGTAATTAATAATATGCTAATGCATTGCAGTGAAACTTTTTTATGTAATAATTTGTAGGTTTTTTATATATTCTAATTTGCAGACATAGCACTTTCAGAACCATTGTTGCTCAATATTCATAGTCTTTTCAGATTATTAATGTTATATGCAAATGTATGCAAAATGACTCCAATATTATCCATTTTTTGGAAATGGCAAAACAAGTGTCTCTTCCTTTCTATTCATTCTTATTTATCGGTCAACTTTTCTTATTAATTATATTATTAATTTTTGACTGCAAATTAATTTTTTTCATATCTTTAATATTTGCTGCTTCAATATTAACTCCTGTTTATTTTATCTCTATCCATATCTTTAAATGGTATATACTTTGGTCCTTTGTCCAACATCCTTATTTGTTTAATTGAAAATTTACTTATTGATATATTTACTAATTTATTATAATTACTATCATTTCTATTATAATCAATTTTCTTTTCCTCATTTTTTCTTTTTCCATATATTCTTTTATCTTTATATAATAACCATTTCCTTTACTTGTGATATTTTAATTTAAGTTTATCTTTATAAATTCATTATGTTCTTCTAGTCATTTTTTTTGATAAAACATGTCCAATGATAAATTTCTTTTTATAGTATCCTTATTTCTTTTATTAATTGTTATTAAGTTATTAATTTTCCATTACGTTTTTTAAGAAACCATTTCAATATTGTTCTTCTTAATTTATGCATTAATTTATAATTAGAAGTAATTTTCATACTACAAATTTTTACACTGCACGATCTAGAAAAACGATTCTCTTTTTTACATTTATTTTTAAAATGTTAACTGGCACATTAATTCTTCAATTCTTTTATTATCATTCCACAAGTCTTTAAATAAATTAAAAGATAATCTATCTACTGAATTATATAAAAATTTCCACTTATCTTTAGTAGTCTTAATTCTGATATCCATTTCACTCTTAAATATTATTAACAAATATTTCAATCACGTTCCAATTCTATATAATAATAACATTTTATAAATTTCTATATAAATATTTCATATGATGGTATTATAAAACCATTATGTTGTCTCCCTAATATACTATTCTATGAAATGAAATATAGTCAATTTATAGGACATCTATATACTTAAATAATAAATAAATAATATATTTATTAAAGGCTAATCGATTTTCCTTCAAAAATGAACCTTGTTAAGATATTATAACAATTCAAAAAAATTCACGTGATTTATATATTATCTTAACACACCATCTACTGATCAAACTTAACTATAAAAATGTTTTTATATTTTCCATTTTTTATTTAATGACCATTTTCCTTCTAACTTTACTGACCCTTGTACTAAATTCATACATTTCTCTTATTTTCTTGTATATACAATGTTTCATATACTTTATTTTGTTTATAATTTTTACAATATTTGATAACTTCAGTACTTTCTTTACAATTGTGTCATGTTTCTAAAAAAATGGAAAAATGGTCCTGATGTAATATCTTTCCTATTTATTGCGCTGTCATGCTCTTTACCACTTTCTATCTTACATTTTGCTGACTGACCTATGTATATCATCTTGCATCTTTTACAAATAATTTTATACACTTTTCCTATTGTATCATTCTTATCATTTTATATTTTAGAATTACTTACTAGCTTTTTAAAGATTTTCTATTTTTCCATCCAATTCCTATATTACACTTCATTTTTTTATTTTCTATCATTTAGAATTTTATATGCACCCTTGGAATATGAAATAGAAATCCATTTCTTATTTCTTCTTTAATTTTTATTGTTACCTTTTTTATATTAAAATTGTAGTAAGAAAAATCAAAGATGAGAAGATAATTTCAAAAGAATCAATAAAAATAATAAAAGAGGTTTTAATCTTGATTAATGAGTCTTTATATGTAAAATATAATAATGAACTTTGGAATATAGAAAAAGGATGGATAATGGGCTGTTCGATAAGTGGAATTATAGCATCAACTATGGTTGATTGGATTAAGCAGAAAGGAATTTATAAGTATATTGAAAATGGAGAAATTATAAAGTATTTTAGGTATGTGGATGATGTTTTAGTTGTAGGAAATGGAAGAAGCATAATGAAAGCTTTTAATGAACTAAATAAAAAGATGTTTAATATTAAATTTACTATAGAAAATAATGAAGAATAAAAATGTTAGAGGAATGATATATCCAAAATCTTATCAACCTTGGTGTCAAATAATGGAGATACTAATAGGAATAAAAGAAAAAATGATAGACTTACATTAAATGATGAAGATGCAATGGAGCAAAATTGAAAATCCAAGAAGAATACATTGAATATGGATATAATAGTATGGTTGTAAGAAATATTTTAAGAAATAATAATATATATAAAAAAGTTAACAATAAAAATGAAATAAAAATATATTTCTATTCAATTTTCCAAAGGTGTTTATAAAATTCTAAATGATAGAAAAGAAAAAATCAATTGTAATATAGGTATTGGATGGAAAAATAGTAAATCTTTCAAAAAACTAGTAAGTAATCTAAAATAAAAAAACGATAAGAATGATACAATAGAAAGTTTATAAAATTATTTGTAAAAGTTGCAAGATGATATACATAGGTCAGTCAGCAAAAAGTAAGGTAGAAAGGGTAAAGAGCATGACAGAGCAATAAATTGAAAAGATATTAAATCAGGACCATTTTGCTATTTTTTAGAATCAGGACACATTATGAATTGTAAAGAAAATATTGAAGTTATCAATAAATTATAAAGAAAGAAAAGTATATGAAACATTATATATACAAGAAAATAAAGAGAAATGTATGAATTTAGTACAAGGGTCAGTAATGTTAGGAGGAAAATGGTCATTAAATAAAAATTGGAAAATATAAAAACATTTTTATAGTTAAGTTTGACCAGTAGATGGTGTGTTAAGATAATATGTAAATCACATGAATTTTTTGTATTGTTATAATATATTGATAATGGTTATAGTTATATATATATATATATCGGTTTTTATAAATAGGTGAGTTAATAATCTAAAGGAAAGAAAATTGATTAATTGAATTTATAATTGAGATGTATGACCATGTATGGATATATGTATAAACACATAAATCAGGTATGCTGATAACATACACACACACACACACACATATATATATATATATTACCTTTAACACGTATATTTAATAGTATTATTATTCTCTCTTATTTTAAATATTTTAAAGATCATGCCATAAATATTTTTAATTAGAAAACTAAATGAGGGATGGAAAGCTGAACAATAGTGTTCACTAATGCAATCCTATAGGAATGCATTAGTTACTTAAGTAATTAGCTACTAAAAGAATAACAACATTTTGACCAGTTGCACATGTTATCTACAAAAAAGGGCCATCTTAAAGCATTTGCTTTATAATTTTTTTTTTAAATCTTATTTTGTAAAACTGTAGAAAAAGAATGAATGTAGTCAGGATATCTGAAAATAATATAACAAAAGTAAATATACTTGCAGCATCCTGTTGCAGCTTTTAGATGGTAAAGTAGATAATAAACGCATCAGGTGTGTCAGAAGAAAATATGTTAATGGATTATTTCACCAGAAGGTAAGCAGAGTGGGAACTTTATAATTATAATAAATATAATATAGCACTGTCATGTTTGTCCAGGCACCATGAATATGAAACTTAAATGTTGGAGCAGAAGTAGGCCAGGTGCTTATTTCTTACCAAGAAAATAGTCATGTGGGCCTCCTACTATATGAATAAGATGTCCATGACCCGAAGCTGCCACTATTCAGACCAGAAATGCTGTAGCTAATGCCATAGTGAGGACTGCCACTGCTGGAGTCAACATAATGATGCAATTGTAACACGAAAGCCAGCTATCCTGCAATATGGATTCCAGTGAACATTTTGTAACTGTGATCAAAACCATTAAATATATTAACAATGCTACAAATGACAAAGCTAAGGTAACATTTCATTCCAAGATCTCTAAAACATTTCTATTTAATTTCCTTAAGCTATGACTAAATCTGAAACAAACCATATCCATATAATTAAATTGTAATGTACTCCTACATGTGTATCTAAATTATATAATTTCAACCTATGTAACTTTTGGCTAATTTATTCTTTAAACTATACTATCATGTTAGTGTGAATGGTCTTGAATTTTATTAAATTATGTTTCTTTATTATATTTTGCTATGATAATATGTCTAAATAACCTCCACATGAGAGAGTGAATCACATTCTCCTTATAATAAACATGCCTGTACATTTCCATATGGGTTAGTAGTATAATGGCAAATATTCCATACCAAATTCCTTTCCTACTCACTAGCTTGGATGTTATCTTTCAGTTAATATTACTGCAGATTTGGTGAATTGTCTTTGTGTTTCATATAATAGTTAATTCACCCAGAATAATCTACTTAGGCTATTTCATGTATTTATTTGTTCATTTTAAGTTAAAGTATAATATGCAGGTGTAAGTATGAAATTATAACTATAAATATATCTTAAACATGCATGTTTAAACATTAAGTTTCTAAGAATTTGCTCATCATGCACACATAACCCATATTAGTTATTATTACAACAATGTTGAATGTAGTTACTCGATTGAAATTATAAAATCTACCTTAATTTTAAGTCAATAAAATGTAGATTCATTTAAAATCATTTACGACTTAAGTATTTAAAAACCCCAACTGTTGCTAAGTTCTAAAGCTTGATGATGATCAACTGCCCCGAACCTGGCTCATGTGCTGTAAACTCCTTTCTGCATGGTGAACAAAGTTAAAAAAATGAATAATAAAAAAATAATAAGATGACATCTGATAATCTAGGAAAATTAAATAAAATAATCATTGATCTGTTCTGGAAAAGTTAATAGAATAATAGTTTATAGTTTCTATTCTCCAGACCAATGATTATTAAAATAATAATAAAATTATAATATTAAAAAGCTTCTTCTCCTTAGGATCCTTTATCGGCTTGGTGATGCATCATATCCTGGTAACTTGACTGTGGACAATCTGGATAAAACGTTTTTTTCACAATTTTAAAATATTTCCATGGATTTAATAATTTCTGGTCACACATAAATTCATGATATTTAGGTTTATACATCAGGATAATTTACCATTTCTTATTCAAGTATAGCTATTTTTATTATAGTACAAATTATTGGTTTTTTAAAAATAAATTGTAGCAAACATGTATAACCTTATATAATTCAGGTTTTATCACATATGCTTTAAATTGCTTTCATTCAGATATTATTTATGACAGTTTTTTTTCTTTAAAATATTCACAATGTTTTCCTTCAAAAAGGATAAAACATTTATCTCCATAGCATTATTTTTTCATAAAATTATTATAAATTTGCCGTATTAGTTGTCGGTCTTGAATACAACTATCTCGATAATATAAAAATGCATTGTTCACGTTTAATTTACAAGTAGCCTTTCTGTTAAGCTTTCTGCATAATGTCCAGTATAATTCTTTGGTTAATGAAGTAGTTATCCTCATTGAAATCACTAATATTAAATCAACAATTACGAATTTTACCTTTAAAATTCTTTTAATTAAGCACATATTATTGGTTGGCATTTCCATATTTTTTTACTGTGAAGTCATATTAAGTTTTGATGAAAAATCCTGGTAAAGGAAATTTTAAATTTAGCACTGCATCCTATTAATAAAACTTATTAAAATTTATTTATACTATGCTCTCTTTGCAAATACTTAAAATTAATATCCTTATTAGTTTGCAAAATAAATTATATGAGAGAACTAAATTGACTAAAATAGAAATTTTAAAAGAACTATAACTTTAGAAAATTACAATCACACCATAGAACTAACCATGCAGCAGTATTAATACCCTACAAAATACCTTATCTTATTGGTGGATTTTTGCTTTTTTTTATCTGAAATATTACTGAAAATATTAAACTTAAATCATTTTCTATACTTTATTAAAATTAATTAAACATTTCAAAATAACTTTTAAAAAACAAAATGTATCAATTTATTCCACCTTTTATATTTAAATTCATCTATTTTATTTTTAAAAAAATATTTAATTTTTTTTTATTAACTGCATTCATTTTATAATACTATTTGAAACACTTTACAATGACTGATTTAATATTTGCTTTTTTGATTGGTAAATAAATATATCCAATTCTATAATGCAATTCTTAAAAATATTTTGAACTTTGTTAATACAAATACTAGTAAGCATGTGTGCATGGCTATATTATACAAGTCACATGATTTACAACTGAGACAGGTGGATCCAAATTTCTGTTTGAAAATCAATGATAAATTGCAACAATTATTATATTAAATAAATAATATAATAATATAAAATTTGGAATAATAATTTGGAAAATATAGAACTAAATATAACTTTTCCTACCATAAAGCTTACTTTTAGAATATATAATATTAATTATAATTATTAAATAATTTATAATTTTAAAATATAGCATTTATTTAATTACAAGTTTTAACTATTAGAATTTAACTATTAAAACATATTTTAAACATTTATTGCTGCATTATTTATTATGGCCAGCTTTTCCAACCATATGTATTTAGTATTTTTAGCTTTATTTAACTGTTTTAAGGTTATTCATTGTAATTTTAGGCATTACATATTTTAATTTAGCTTTAAATTTAACCTTTAAAATATTATCAATACAATATAACTATTACACAAAGAGAAGATATTTTAAATTTAATTTTTTTTAGTAATTTGCTGTGATGAACTAATTCTGACCTACAGAAAAGGCACAATCTATCTATCTATCTATCTATCTATCTATCTATCTATCTATCTATCTATCTATCTATCTATCTATCTATCTATCTATCTATCTATCTATCTATCTATCTATCTATCTATCTATCTATCTATCTATCTATCTATCTATCTATCTATCTATCTATCTATCTATCTATCTATCTATCTCTCTCTCTCTCTCTCTCTCTCTCTCCTATATATATATATATATATATATATATATATATATATATATATATATATATATATATATATATATATATATATATATATATATATGTCAGGTTTCACTATTAAATCTTTTTTTAGCATATACCATTGTAACATGAGAGTTTTGAACCATTATATCCCACATATATAAATTTTATTTTTAAGTGAAATGTTTTTTCAATGTCTGTGGTAATAATTTTATATCATGCATAGATAATTTCCCAAAACTGAGTAAAATATTTATTGACATGACTAGGGGATGCTAACAATATATAGGTCTTTGCAACTGATGGCATGGTGCCTGGAGATGACCTAACTGAATGGAGTCATTCCTAAATAAATATTGTCATCAAGTCAGGAAGTTTTCTTCTGTTAATGTTAAGGCTGAGTGAGGTGTTATGAATCAGATTTAATAGGATGAGTGAGGTATTATGGATCAGATTGAATAGGATGTAATAGAACTATTAATGAGTTGAAAGAAGTGTAGAGTGGTGTCTATTAGTATAGAAAGTGATCAAATAAATATACCTGGATCTAGTGAATCTTTCAGATTAAAAGAGTCAATTGGAAGACAGGAAAAGAACAGCCAGCATGGGTAAAATATTTTTTTCTTATTATTTTATTTATATTATATTCATTGATGTAAGTTTGATTAGTATGCAGCAATGATATTAAAGGCAGAAGCAAGGATAGGAAAAAGGGGAGTAGGGCAATAGTAGAAAGGTTGTATGGGATGACCATAATACAGATGAAGAAGAATAGTAAATAAGCCATTAGCAAGAATAGCAAATTAGACATCAGCAATAATAGTAATTAACCCATTAACAAAAATAGCAAATAAGACATCAGTAAGAATATCGAATAAGCCATTATCAAAAATAGAAAATAAGGCATCAGCAAAAAATAGCAAATAAATCATTAGTAGGATAGCAAATAAGCCATCATCAATGATAGCAAATAGGCCATTAGCAAGATAATAAAGAAGCCATTAGAAGGAATAGTAAATACTAAGCCATTGACTATGTGAAGGAGGTAGGCATGGAGGAAAGGGATATTGAAGATAGCATCCAAAGTATGCTGGAACATGAAGAGGAGTTCACTTTATTATATTTTTTAAAAAACTCACCTAATATTATTAGGACCCTATATCAATGTCAGGACTGGGAGTCTTCAACTTAAAAGTTTATAGAGGAATTGTTCATTCAAAAAAGAAGTGAGAAAAAAGTATGAAAAAGCTAAAAAAAATGAAAAAAATAAGGAGTTCAAGAAATTATTGATGCTACAATTGGAAAGTATAAGAGAAAAGTGTATAAATGCCCAACTATAAACTAAGGAAGAATATACAAAGAACATAAAAGATGTGGATGAGAGGATTGAAAAGACAGACAGAGAGATAAAGGAAGTCAGTGAAAAGATAGAAGAGAGCATGGATATTTTAACAATAACACATAAAGAGAAAATTGCTAAAATCACAAAAAAAAGGTTGTGGAAAAAGCTGTTAAAGATACAAGTGCACAGGAGGAACTCAAGAAAGATGTTTTATAAATTGAAAGAGAACTGGAATCATAAATATGTGGTGGTAAGCAGAGAAAGAATGGGGTAGAAGACCAGCATCCAGGATCTATATGATATAGCACAGAACAGGGAACAGCAAAAACCACTGGAGTTAAAACAGAAAGAAGGAAGCTATATAAAAAATATCAACAAATAAAAAATCCTTCTCCTTTTTTCTTTTCAAAAACTTTATTTTTTATCTCAATACTGAACATATATATACATTAATATACAAAACTCCAACGTTTCAACTGTTTTATCTCATACAGTCATTTTCAAGGATCTGCAACAATATTAAATACATATCAACAAATAAACTTCAATTACA
Source organism: Epiperipatus broadwayi (assembly GCA_028023455.1). Classification (NCBI taxonomy): domain Eukaryota; kingdom Metazoa; phylum Onychophora; class Udeonychophora; order Euonychophora; family Peripatidae; genus Epiperipatus; species Epiperipatus broadwayi. The sequence goes on from JAQFVV010012442.1 coordinate 4,366,737, forward strand.
TAAAAACTTTCTCTTACATTAACATAATAACAAACATATTAAACATATAGAAATATATTTTACTTACAGCTTTCTCCCACTGCTATATTTTATTACTCTTTTTTTTTTATTTACATTGTTTAATTACAATATATCTTAAAATCATCCAAGAAACTTTCTATACAAATTTAAATACCAACTCTAATTTCCAAAAACCCCCCTTTCTTTAAATTTTATCTAAAACCCATCTTAAAACTACATTCCTAAACTATATATTTAAATGAATATAAAACAAATTTAAACATTCCCCCCTCTCTCTCTCTTTTATACAAAAAACTTCTAACAATTTACCTAACCCATTAAGCATTTATTTTAATTATACAGTAATTTATATTCCTTATCTCTCCATTAATTCTATTTAGAGTAGGATTATATTTTTATATAAAAAAATTCTTTAACCATCCTTTCCTTGTAATTTTTACCCTTTCTAACATTTTAATACTAAATTCTTTATGACCTAAACCTTTAAATGAATGTAAATATTTGAATTTTTGTCATACAAATGTTGTCTAAGTCTAGTTTTTAATTTATTCTTAGTTGTCAATATATAAACCTTACCCCCTCCCTCTTACAATTTAAACATTCAACTAAATATATTCCATTCTTTTGTCATTTTATATTTTTGTATCTTTAAATTTCCTATTATTCTTTTTTATCTGGTTTAATAATTACTCTTTCCCCTTTTTTTTTTTTTTTTTCTTTTAATTTTTAAAGATTATAAAAAGTATAAATAATAAATACAAAGGAAAGTAGTTATTATTAAACAGTATATAAAAGAAATTAATTTAGAATTATAATATACAAAATATAGAAATGAAAAATGAATAATTATTTAGTTGAATGTTTAAATTTAAGGGGAGATTTATATATTGGTAAATAAGAATAAATTAAAAACTAGATTAAATTTGTATGAAAAATTAAATATTATTCATTGAAGGTTTAGTAAAGAATTTAGTTAAAATTTAGAAAGGGTTAAAAATTACAGAAGGATGTTAAAGAATTTTTTATATAAAAATATAATCATCTAAAAAATTAATGGAGTAGATAAGGAATATAAATTATGTATAATTAAAATAAATTTAATGGGTTTAGGTAAATTGTTAGAAGTTTTTTGTATAAAAGGGGAGGGGGTGTTTAAATTTGTTTTATATTCATTTAAAATATAGTTTAGGAATGTAGTTTTAAGATGGGTTTTAGATAAAATTTAAAGAAAGGGGAGGTTTTGGAAATTAGGTTGGTATTTAAATTTGTATAGAAAGTTTCTTGGATGATTTTAAGATATATTGTAATTAAACAATGTAAATAAAAAAAGAGTAATAAAATATAGCAGTGGGAGAAAGCTGTAAGTAAAATATATTTCTATATGTTTAATATGTTTGTTATTATGTTAATGTAAGAGAAAGTTTTTATGTAATTGAAGTTTATTTGTTGATATGTATTTAATATTGTTGCAGATCCTTGAAAATGACTGTATGAGATAAAACAGTTGAAATGTTGGAGTTTTGTATATTAATGTATATATATGTTCAGTATTGAGATAAAAAATAAAGTTTTTGAAAAGAAAAAAGGAGAAGGATTTTTTATTTGTTGATATTATTGTAGAACATATATATTTTAAAAGAAAAAGTGGATGTACCTTTGCTGTGTTATTATATTTTATATATAAAAAATAGAATTTGGAGGCAAGATAGGAATGTAAAAAAAGGATCCCAGGTCCAGAGAAATGTTTTTGACCACACAACCAATGCTAGGAAAGACAGCAATACAAACCAAACATTAATATCAGAGACCATGACATGGCAAAATAAAATACAGTATGGAAGTGTCATGAACAGTCTAAAGGGCACTAAGAAATACCACCAGAGAAAGTATGGGTAAAGATAGAGGCTCAAGCCCACATGGCCAAAGTTACATACAAATCAATATCTTCCCAGGAGAAGTAGAAGAAAACCCTCAATCTCACTGAGAAAGCCTTCCTTTATTTTTATAGGAGGGTTGAGAGAAAAAAACAAAGGGAGCCATCATAACAGTTCAGAGTAGTATATCAAGTATGGGTAAGAAATCCAAGGCCAAGTCACAAGAACAGGAAAGAACAGAAAGGAATATAAAAAAATTTTTTTCCACCATACCAAGGATGTTATGTAAGACATAGAGTATGCATCTGAATGTGTATCTTTTAAAGAACAAGGGCATATTAAAAGGAATGTATAATGCCAAGAACTTCAAACCTTTCAGAAATCATACACCTGACCCAAGAAAAGAACCACAGGAAGGTATATAGTTGGCTAGTGAGATAACAATGCAGACTTAAAAAACTTGAACCTGCAAGTTCCCAAAAGTAGCAATGGTATGACTATGTGTTACCAAATATTAAGAGTACCATATTATTTAGGAGTAGAATACTCAAGTAGGAAACCTCTCTTATGTAAACACATTTTAGATTTTGTATATTTTTATTAGATCACATTTATAAATAGAAATGTAAATAATATTCAATGTATTCACTAAATATCAAAATCATCTTGTCAAGTATGCAATCCAGGCATAAAATTCATTGCTTCCTATTATTTGATTTCATTTTATTAATTGATGATATTACTATGATCAATCATTTTAACATGTGTTAATTTATATCACTAGATTTATATGTTTTTTTCATTTATCATGTAAAAGCATTTTCATTATTATTTTTTTAACTATGAAACAGTAAGGTTCACATGTTTGGTTAACAAAAGTTAGGGTCCCAGCAGAATACAGAAACTAAGCATACTTAGCAGGGAAACCATCCCAATGAATACTAAGTCTTAACCTATTTTTCAACAGTAATGGTTAAAAACATGATGGACCTAGATGGACTTTCCATCATTCAAATCATGGCAATTTTAGAGCTATGGTAAAGATTTTACCCTCATTTGAAAGTTTATAAAAAGTTCCATAAGATGCTGCCCTCTCTTGAATTTTTTTACAAATAAAAAATCAATAAAACTGATGTCAAAATACTAATAATACAAAAAGGGGTTATATTCTTTTTTTCTGATTGGCTCTTAGTAATCATGGACAAAGAAAATTTTCTGTCAATAACAAAATCACTCTGATTTCTATTTGTTTAATTTTGAAAATGATAAACGAATGTTTTAGACCATTTTAAACATATTTTTTGACAAATTATAAATTATTTTGATAAAATATGCTAAAAATAAAATTATTTTAGAAAAATAGTTAAGAGTTTAGCAAAAAATATCTATTTTTAAGTACTGTAAAAAAATAACTGACATCACAAAATGTTAGCAACACTATTTAATTGGTGAATAATGTTCGTTTAAAGATTTGCATTATTGAATTTTTTTAAAAATTATAAATAAATATTTATTTTTGAAAAGACTTTTGTTAACTTTCATAACATGACAAATTATTAATATACTTTTTACAAATTAAACTAAAGTGAGTATAATATGAAAAGATGAATATATTTTGACAATTGAGTTTGTTAATTGATCAATTAAAAGTTTATACTTTTTCCTCACTTGGTCAATAAACAAATCAGCAATAAAAGGTTAACCTATTTGCCTGTGCTCCACAATCCCCACTACATGAGCTAGTAGTTGTATGACTTCCTTCTAGTCCTTGGCATCAGGGAGAAACAACATACCCTTAATAATAATGAGAACTGCCCTAATTTCACTAACATAATATTAATACATATCTATAGTGGTATATGAACAAGTAATATTAAGATATTTAAAAACTTTTAGAAATGCATGAATGAAAGTGAGATAATACTGTATGGATTTTATAGAAATGCAACATCACATATAATTTAATTTGAAATTTAATAACCATCAAACTTAATATAATAAGTTGGCTACATTTATTATAGAATTACATAGAAAACAATGTAGTACCTGATATTAGAGAATATGTATATGAAAAGTACTACAATATTATTTAATTAATGATAAAATATTTAATGATTTGAGGTTCTATAGATTTATGGGTAAATGTAGGTTAAACTCATAGATCAATATGCTTTACTTAAATGTCACCCAAAATGGTTAATGGATGAGAGTTCAATCAATATAAAGATTAGAGCATTACAGCCATAGAAATAATTATGTGATTATAAGTAAGTGACATTAGTAATGAGATTTATTAAGCTAATCACCTGATGTATGTGGAATTAGCATCATAAGAATATTGGAAGACTCATCATTTATAACTATATGAGATTGATATATGTAAGAATATGAAGAAATGAAGTAATTTGTAGCATAAATGCTATACATAAATATGGAATTATAGAACTTAACTAGTGATCAGTGGTGCTGGTAGAGAATATGTAAGTGGACACTTATTGTTGGATGGTGCACTGAATCTCAAGGCATTTGAAGTAGTCATATTATAAATGAATATAATGATATGTGAACCGGGTACTAGATTCAAACCTTAATTATTTATGAATTACTCTATGTTTTGATTTTAATAATTTACTAAATTAATTATTTTAAATGTTACTTATCTTAGATATATTTTAAAAATGTATTTTGAGGTAGTTAAACTACTGCATTAAGTAATTTATTGTTTAAACAAGTTGATTGTAAAGTTTATAATAATGTAGACTTTAGCCAAGAAGTTGTCAGCCTTGGATGGTGACTTTACATCCTCCTGGAAATAAGGGGCTTGATTTATTTTTGTCTGTCATGATTGTATATATTGGACAAATATTGTTAAACTCAGAGATAAAAATCCAAATTACTCATCATGCTGACTAATGCATGTTGGTGAGCAGCCCATCCATATTCATATACTATATAAATAATCACTTAGTAATAACAGCTGCACCAAAAAAAACTTATGGCATGGTCATTAAAAATTTGCCCTGCTCGGATCATTTAAGACCTTCAAGAGAAATCAAAGAGTCTCCTTTCAGTTAAGAGCAAACTCCTTTCTGCAGCCTATATATATATATATATATATATATATATATATATATATATATATATATATATATATATATATATATATATATATAATGTCCGTTAATTAAAAACAAAATTGTAATTATAATTGAAATAATAAATTTAACGGTTTACAAACTATTACAAACAATCCTTAAATCTGCAGAAGTACTTTCGATTAATTTCTTAAACCTGCCTCAACTGCCATTAAATTCAAAATCAAAAGTGGAAGCAAACATCATCAATTCAAATTCCATGAATCTCATATTTTAATATTAGCAGCTTGTCGATTTATTAAATGCATTTTATTCCTGTTTATAAAAATTGCCTCTTTAATTTTTCTTTTACAATGGTTTCTCTCTTCATGAAGAATTTTCACATTATCAAAATCAAATTTAAATTTATATTTACATGTTTGATATCAAAGAAAACTGAAGGAGATATTAAAAAAAATAATAATGGTGAGACGTGTTAAAGCAAATTAAGAGAGACGAAAAATATTAAAAAAACAATATTTATTGTTGATATTCCTAATCCCCAGAAACGTAATAAATTTAACTTAGAACTTACAAATCAGTTTCAATTATTAGTAGATTTTGAACATGATTCCTATTTGAATGAATTTAATATGAAAATAACTGATACACTTTTAAAAAGTGCATTAAAGATAGCTAGTAGAAAAAAGCAGCAATTGACCAATAATATATCTACTGAGACTACAGAATATATGAAGAAAAGAAGGAATATGAAGTTTATAAAAATGTTGCATTAAAAAGGATTGAATATTTCAAATTTTGTAAAATGGTGTGGAAAAGAGTTGAATATAATATAAGAAATATAATTGTGAACTAGCGAGGAAAGCTGTAGAAAAGAATAAAGTTCTCAAGTGTAAAACACTATTTTGGTATTGGTAGGAAATTTATATCTGCAAGCAGAATAAAAAATGAAATTCTTACTAAAAAAAGAGATGACTTCATGAAATAGGTAGAGGACTTTTGACAAGAATTATATAGTAATAAAGAAGAAGTACATTCTTGTAACAAAACATTTTGTTACGCTCTTAAATTTCAAGAGATTGCAACATATGGTGGCCGTTCGAGGGCGCCACTAAACATTTCTGCCTAGACCGTATTATAAAATTTCTATAATAATGGTTAATTTATTTACGAACGGCAAACACTAAATGCAAACCTTAAAATAATTTCCTTTTTATGGACCAAAAGATTACAAAATGAAATATAATAATTAATTATAATAAATAAAAAGAAAGAGATCGACACTTCACTGTTGTTGAAATATTTATTATACCTTTATTCTATTTGTTGTTTATTCCCTTCCCTCGCACTTGCCGAATCAACCCCTCACAATTCTTTTTCTTTCTAATCAAGAATTAACATGCATCATCTCGAAGGACCATGCGCCATCACTCTACCAATATTTTCATCAAAAGCATGGTATGTAACTATGAGTGAACTCAAGGGCAACTTACTATAAGAGTGTGTTTGTTAAAACAAAATCCACTCAAACCTCCTCTTTCTAATGTTAAATCTTATCCTCTTAAATTTTACTTGCCCTTCGATCGAGTATACAATCTTCTTATTCATATCTATACATTATCAGAACAACAATCGCAGAAACCAAAGGTAAGTTTACTTAATAAAACATAACATAAAATATAATGTGGATTAATTTGGATTAGTAAATACATATACTTAAAGACTACATATCCCCCTTTCTACTGCTGAAACTTTGGGATATTTTGAAGTGAAGGCTTTTTTTCTTTCTTTTAAATTCTATTACACAAATGTCTTTTGAAATTATAATAAAAAATCTATTACCCTGATCGATCAGTGTAGGTCATGTGTGTGTGGAATATTTCACTTTATATTCATCGTGGTTTGTCCGTGATTTTCTTCCAGTCTGTTCTTCCCGACTAGCTCTCTATGTCCGGCATTTACAAGGCAGTTCCAGATGGTAATAGGAAAAGGTTCCCAAAAGGGAAGGTTCTGTTAGATCTAGCCGCTCAACATTTTCTCCTTGCGCTTACTTCTTTTTTTTTTTTTAATGTAAGTTTACGATTTTTACTATTGACGAGTCTGAGCCGAATTGGCATATTGATTAGGTATTGACCTCAGCAGAAATCCAATTAATTTAAACAAAAGGAAAGTCCTTAATTTATAGTTTTTTTTCAAAGTCTCAGTTCACACCTTTAATATTCTCTTATTTTATTTCATATTTTATTTTCAAATCCCAAAGAAACATTCCAATTGATCAGAGTAATAGATAGCATAAAACTGCCTTCACTGTCAAAGCCCCAACAATAGAATTAATTGCTTTCTTTTCCCTTCTATATTTAATAATTTTTTTAAAGACTAAACAAAAGACAAACTTTTATCAAAAATGTAAGATTTTGATCTAATTTATTTCAACTTCTTAAAACTACATTTTAAAATTAAGTGTTAATTTATATTTCTTTTCTTAAAAATTATGTATTATAAAACGATATTTATATTTTAACAAAATATATATGTGTATATATATATATGAGCTGATGAAAAAGTATGTGTTTATTTATTTCTAATAAAACAAGTTTTATTACAATGTATATATTTTATTTTTACAAAATATGTGTGTATATAAATATGTGAGTATGAGCTGGCAGAAAATACCAGCTCATCCTATATCTGTTACGTCTTCAGAAATGCCCAGAATTTTAAATGAAGAAGTGAGATATGCAATTAAATTTATGAAGAAAGGAAAGGCTTCAAGTAATGATGGAATTACAATTGATATATTAAAAAAATCATGGGAAGAAATATTTTTTTAGCAAAGTTATATACCAAATGTCTCAAACGATAAACACGTACCAGATGATATATATATATATATATATATATATATATAAGACTAGCTCATTTATTACTAATAAAATATGGTTCGATTAAAATACTAATAAAAGTTATTAGACTTGGTTGAATATTAAGAATATATCCCGAAAGATACACTCCCAATGGCATAAGAATATTATGTCTAACTAATTTATTTGTAATATTCACATGACTCACATAAGACATAAAATAAATTCTACTTAAACAATTATAATATTCATGAGAAGTACTAAAATAATTACTACTCCTTTACAAAACATATACTACTAAATCCAACCCTAAACAAAACTCCTAAATATTATTACTTAATCTAGCTCTTAAAATTTATTAAGATCTCTGGTTCATCTTCTTTCATAAATTACATATAAAATAATATAGCTAAGTAACCATAATCTTCATCATCTTCAACTATTATCAGTTCACTATAAGATGAACGTCTTTCCAAGTTCAATACATCTTTTCTGATATCTGGCTTTTCTTCTCCACATCACCCCTGCACACTTTCTTATTGCATCCATCCATCTCATGTGTGGTCTTTTTCTGGATTTTTTTTACAATCTCATTGGATCCAGTTTACAATTTCAATTGTTCATCTATTATCTTCTCTTCTAGTAATATGTCCAGCCCAACTCCATTTCAGTCTTTTAATTTTTTCATTGAGGTCAGTAACACCGGTTCATTCTCTCATCTATATATTGTGTTTTTTTATCACTTCTTGTTACTCCCAAAATGCATCTCTCCATACTTCTTTCAATGGTCTGAAATTTCTGTATTACCTTTTCTATTAAATGTTTAAGTCTTAGATCTGTAAGTAAGAACTGGTAAAATACATTTATTAAAAACCTTTTGTTTTTAAACACTTAGGCATATTTCCTTTAGGTATCAAGTTATTTTTACTAAAGGCACTCCAACAAAGTATAATTCAATGATTAATTTTATCCATTATGTTTCCCTCTGTATTAATAATTTGATCAAGGTATTTGTAGCCGTCAACTTCTTCTAACTCATGATAATCAATCTTTATTTTCATATTTTGAAAAAACCATTACTTTAGTCTTTTTAACATTTAACTTTTGTTTTACTTTCCTATTTTCATCTGATAACTCCTGCAACATTTTCTGCAGCTCTAAAAAATTATTTTCAAAAACAACTACATCATCTGCAAAATCTAACTGACTTAAATAATCTCCATTTATTTTCAATCCTTTAGCTTTTCATTTTAATCCACAAAATACTTCTTGCAGCACTGCTGTAAAGCGTATTGGAGATATAGAGTTATCCTGTCTTACACCCTTCTCATTGTTGATTTTCCTAGTATCATTATGTAATCTAATTGTTGCTGTTAGATTCTTATAAATATTCTTTAAAATATGACAATATTCTGGATCTCTACCTTGATGATCCAATGCTTTAATTACTGAAGAAATGTTTACAGAAGCAAATACCTTTTCATAATCTAAAAATCTAAAGTGTAATGGCCACTCATTTTCATTTGTCCTTTCTATAACTTTTCTCATTACCCGGATATGATCTAATGTACTGAAACTACTTTTAAATCCAGCTTGTTCTCTTGGTTATTGGAAATCCGACGAGTTGTAATTATCATGGTAACAATTTTGTATAAAACTGATAATAGGCTGATAGGTCTGTAATTTCTAATATATTCTTTAAAACCTATTTTAAATATTTATATTACTTGTGCATTCTTCCAATCAACTCATATATCTTTATCATTTAGACATTAGGTATATAACTTTGATAAAAAAAAATCCTAGCGAAGTATAGTGAGAGATTTTACATATCCTCAATCATACTTCTAAAATAATATTAAACAAAATAAACTTTTCTAGACACTTATGATTGCATATAATTTCTGTCCATCGATAAGACAAATAAAATTATAAAATTTTTATAAACATAATATTAGAAGCTCAATAATATTTTCTTATCATATTATGATATATAATTTTATTATAATTTTATGAGGTACTTGCAGAGATATCACAATATTAATATAATTGCGATGTTATGTAATTTATAAATTGGCATTATAATACTTTCATATTTGATAATAATAATATCTTCTGCAGTGATAATAATAACAACAATAATAATAATAATAATAATAATAATAATAATAATAATAATAATAATAATAATAATAATAATAATAATAATAATAATAATAATAATAACAACAACAACAACAACAACAACAACAACAACAATAATAATAATAATAATAATAATAATAATAATAATAATAATAATAATAATAATAATAATTAATTGATTGAGCACACAGAAAGCATATGTAAATACTTTAAATAAGTTTTAACCTGTATTTAATGCACTTTAAAATTCGTAATAATCAAGCATATTTTGCCATAGAGCGAACCTTCCAAATCACGACACACGATAATGATTTTTATAGCTACAAGAGAGACAGTCTTATTTTTAAACTAAATGTCCATTTATATAGGCAAATCTGAATCATCTTGATTTAGAAGTGTGAAGTAGTTGTTTTCATCACTGTTTAATTTTACTATTTCCTTGTCAAATTATCGGCAAAATATGCTGATTATTACGAATTTTAAAGCGCATTGAATACAGGTTAAAATCTGTTTAAAGTAATAACAACAATAAATGTAACACTAACAACAGTAATAATAATAATAATAATAATAATAATAGAGCGCCACCTGGTTACTTACATTGTTGCAGGTAAGAAAAAAGTCTAGTTTTTTTCAAATTAAATAGCTATAAAAGTGGATTTTTTGCCTTAAATATTTAAAAATGCTATACTCAATGCTAACCCAAGTGTTTTAAGAAATGTGCATGTCCTAAAATAATTAGTGAAGCATGGTAAAAAAAATCAATAATAGCTACGAGTAGTAATTAATTCTCCAGCATGGCGAATAGACGTCAATTCAAACAATTATAATTAATAACATTATTTAGAAACAAAAAGTAAAAAGAGTAGAAGGAAAAATAGCGAAAAAGTTAATAAGATTTAAATTTAAAAAAATAGTTTAAAAAATCAAAACAAAACATTACCTTGTTGAAAAATTACTTGTGTAAATAAAATGGTGACTGCCCAGTTGTCAGATCAAGAAGCTGGTCCTTCACACCACACAAGAAAAACATATGCAACTATCGCAAAAACTTACCAAAATAACGTAAACCCAGGAAAAAATCCCAGATTTAGGAAAACCACATCAGACAATCTTAAAGACTTGGATCTAGTAAACCAAAATGAAATTGAGATCTCCCCCCCCCCACACACAATGGACAGATGAAATGCTGGAACAGATTGGGGTCAGATTCAATAATACAATACCTAGAACCCTTTTTTCAACATTCAAAAGATTTTTTACTGAAAAATCAATAGTGTTGGTGGTAACAGACAATCACTGCACTCTCTACCATTTCCCCAAGGAGCTACTTATTGAAGCACTAAACAAAAATAATTTACTGGAGACAGTACAATGCATAGGTGACCATCCAAATATCAGATATGTAGCGGTTGAGTTTTGTGAAGCTGCACAAAGGGATCAATTCAAAAATCATATTAAAACTCTAGGTAATTTTGCAATCGTACGAGTTGATGAAAACAGATACAAAAACATCACCGGAGTATTAAAAAATGCCTACTTCGGATATAGCTTTGACGATTTCCAAAGAATGATGAATCCATTCGGAAAGGTTTTTTTTTTTCAGCAGATATACCTCAAAGAAACATCAGTACCCGTATTCACAAATAGTTTTGAATACAAAGTCAAGTTAAACAAAGAAATAGACCCAGAAAACATTCCAACACACATAACAGACCAAGAGGCAATGCTATACTTATATATCCGAGGACTAAAGCCACGTTGTTTCACCTGTGGCAAAAGAGGCACATAGCAATGCAATGCAATGAAGAAGTAAATCTAGTGGAAGAGAATAACCACTCCTCACAAAGATTAGAAGGGAAACCAGATAGAGCACACAAATCCACAGAGCAGGAAAACATAGAATTCCCCCACTCAAGTCAATAATATCAAAAATTAATAAAAATAAAACTATAGACCATCCCCCAAGCAAGTCAATGGAAATAACAATTAACACAAACATGAATGAGGAAGAGGAAAACTTTGAACCCCGGGCAAAATCACTTAGTGATAAGTTAATAGAAAATGAAAATAATTACATGCAAAAAGAAACAAAAGAACTGCCAAATGGAGATAATAATCAAGCTGAGCAAACAATTATAAACAAAACGACAACTGAAGTAATGGATACCATCACACAGTACCTTCCAGTGATGGAAAACACACCTCCAGAAAGTAAAAGAAAACAAGCAAAACCAAAAAAAAACTAGAGAAAATAAAAAGATTAAAACAAATGATCTGGAATATAGCCAATTAAGTTCAGTAAAACTACTAATAGATGAAAATATGGAAATAGAATCAACCTCTCAAGAATCAAAAGAATCTGAAAATGTCAGAGACAGTTTCTCGATTAAACAAATATTTACACAACCAATAAATAATTCTAACCCCACTTCAAGCAAAATAGACATTCAAAAGGTAAAAAATGAAATTCAGAAACTTTAGAAAATTGTGAACCCCCTCCTTCTACAACATTAAATAATATGAAAATAAAAATAGCGGCACATAACATTCGAGGTTTAAACTCCACAAAAAAAATACAACAAATTAACAAATGGATACAGACAATGCAACCCAGTATACTGGGGCTATTAGAAACAAAAATATATAATGGATCCCAAATCAACCCAGCAACATATATGAACAAATTTGGTTTTTGCACATGCTCGAGAGACACATCATCACCATCAAGTGGGACAGGTATATTTATCAATCAAAAATGCCCTTTTACATCATTTAAAATAATTTTCATAGACTCCAATCTTTTGATAGCTACATTTAATCACAAAAGCTTTTCAATTAACATAATATTTGTATACATTCCCCCCGGTCCGATTGTAATTAACAGAATAATTTTAACCATTAACTCCATGTTAGCATCCAATCCCTACCCCACCAGACTTGCCGGGGATTTTAATATGAGCTATCAAAAGTTTGTTGCAAAATGGATAAATCAACTTGCAATACTGCTTATGAGTGGTGATGGTTTTCTCCCACAGAACTCAGTGTCATTTTATAACAATCACCACGGCACTCTCATAGATCTTGTTTTTTATTCTCCAATGTTACATCACTCAATTGACATAAGTCTCTCCCTCTCCCTGTTTTCTGATTATGCAGCACAGATAATAGAATTAAATTTAAACACATACCACAACCCAATCACTAATATACAAAAGCCAATAAGAATTCTTCTACCAATCAACACTCCAGAGTTCATCTTCTCTGAAACATATATCATGATAAATAAACTCAATCAAATGCAACTTGACCCAATCTCTAAATATATAGCATATACACACATACTCTCATTTAATATCAATCATATTACTCAAAAATCAACCCCCCTCTAAACTAATCACGTTAGCAGATGAGCTACACAAAAGAATCAGCATGTCAAAACCAGTCACTCACAATCAAGCAAACATAATAAAGCTGATGCAACTATATAATCAAACATGCAATAAACTAAAGCAATATCTAGCAATTAAAAAAAAAAGAATTTGTCTAACCCAGCAGCACACATGGACCCACGGATATATTCGATGGGCATTAGGCTATCCATCCACAAAGAGAGTTCCCATGGCACTAGAATGGGATGGGAAAATCACAGCTGGACAAAATATGATACAACCAATATATCAGCACTTCAAAGAAAAACTAACAAAGCAAAAACAGTTCAAACCCACAGAAAATTTTTTTGGAAAACCAGAAACAGAGATACCATTTGAAATAGAACAGTTTGCACACATTCTAGCATCAATTCCAGGTACATGCCACCCAGGACCACCAGGAATCCCACACTTTGTTTTGTCACATCTCAGCCGATTTACAAACACATACCTGTGCCAGCTTGCAAACCAACTATCACAAAAGCTATATAATATACAAGGGCTATATCCAGTTTCAATGGTCCCCTTCATTAAAAAACAAGCACCAATTACCACAGTCTCCAATCTAAGGCCAATCTCAATGGAGCCTTTGGGAATAAAAATTCTGGAAAAAGTTTTAAAAGAAAAAATTGAACCATATATAATAAAACTAATATCACAACATCAGTATGCAAAAAAGGGATCATCAACAGGTCAAGCAGCACTAATATACAAAACAATCATTAACTCAGTAATTAAAAAGAAAAAAATATGCTCCAATGGCCGTGCAACTAGGCTTTGAAAGCGCATTTGATTCAGTGCCAATCAAAACACTATTAATTCAACTAAAAAAAACAGAAATACCTTGCACAATCTTATATACAATCGCCAACCTGCTACTAAACAGAGAAATTCACATCACCCTCAATGGCAGAGCTTCATCATCCTTCTACCCCAGCCAATCAATCCCACAAGGATCTCCATTCAGCACACTATTATTCACATTATATATAAACCCCCTGTTAGAGCAAATACAAAAAAAAAATCCAAGGAATTTTAATTCCAGACACCAACACATACATACCATGTATAGCTTACATGGATGATGTCACAGTATTTCTAAAATGAAAAAAGCAATTATTACCTATACTGCAGGAAATTATAAAAAAATATACAGCAAATTTCGGGCTAAAAATCAACACCAACAAATAAGCTGCATGGGCAATATTTACAGGTAAATTAAACACACAGATATATCAAGGTAAACCCAGTATGTTTCTGGGTTTCTCTTTCCACTTGGGCATGAATCAAATGAGAAAGTCAATACAAAATAAACTTAAAGCAGAGGCAGAGAAAATCACGGAATCACTCTCAAAATCCTATCTCTCAATCTACTCAAAAGTATCTTTATACAATCAGCTTATTATGACAAAGATCACTTACTATTTGCCAATAATAAATTTCACAAAAGCATTTATTTCAGCAATTAACTCATTGTGCAACAAGCTGCTATGGAAAAGGAAAGTAGTAGCAATCTCAATAAAGCAACTAAACCAACCAACAAAATGGAATGGCCTTGGACTGCATGCAATACAAACTTTCTACACACAAAAAACAGTAAATCTACTGATTGCCATATTTAAACGGTTTCCAAACA
Organism: Epiperipatus broadwayi; assembly: GCA_028023455.1. Lineage (NCBI taxonomy): Eukaryota > Metazoa > Onychophora > Udeonychophora > Euonychophora > Peripatidae > Epiperipatus > Epiperipatus broadwayi. The sequence continues at coordinate 4,381,800 of JAQFVV010012442.1, forward strand.
TAGAGCAAAAACTAGAAATCATACCCACTGACCGACCCCCTCCCACAGATAATTATATAAATACACTATTAGTAAGTATTGGAAGCATTAAAAATAAAATAACACTTAAGAGCCCTATTAAATACACTTATTGGCAAATACATGATTTTCTATCTCAGAACCAAGAAGATAATAATAAGCTAACAGTACTGGGAATAGATAATAGCCAGCTACTCAAAAAATACAAAAGATGGTACCTAGAACCAAAATTTTTTGACTTCATTCTCAAATTGAATCTTAATGCATTACCTACAGCACATTTCATTCGCTTCAGAAGATTCTACCTAAATGTTGATCCAATATGTTCTTTGTGTCATAGGGAAGAAGAAACACAAGAACATTTGATACACTACTGTAGAGGCCTAGAAAAAGTTAGACAACTGATGTTAAACAATTATAGGAAAAATGATACCACAATAGAAAAAATGCTGAAAACATTCAAGGAAAACAAAATACCAACAATCCGTGCAGCTACTTTCAGCTTATATGCCTTATGGTGTACCAGATGTACATTTACCTTAGGAAACAATACAAGAAGACATCCTAACACATATCATAACAAGCTAGAAAAACTTAAAGAAAGGGACAATCTTCTTGCACCACCAGACATTTTTGCTGCCACTTGGTCTCTCTTCAAAATAAGAGCAGCATTATAATGGAAACACAAAACATAACCTCAGAAAAAATGGAAATCCAGAATGGACCAACAGTAAGAACTGAACTATGAAAACAATAACAAGTACTAAAGACTCTAATAGAAAAAAAAAGTGTTTCTTTCTGTAATTAATGATATCTCCTAGTTTGTTAATATATTATACAATGTACAACCTGATATGATGTAACCTATTTTTGCCTAATAAAGTTTACTTTGAAACATAATAATAATAATAATAATAATAATAATAATAATAATAATAATAATAATAATAATAATAATAATAATAATAATAATAATAATAATAATAATAATAATAATAATAATAATAATAATAATAATAATAATAATAATAATAATAATAATAATAATAATAATAATAATAATAATAATAATAATAATAATAATAATAATAATAATAATAATAATAATAATAATAATAATAATAATAATAATAATAATAATAATAAGAAGAAGAAGAAGAAGAAGAAGAAGAAGAAGAAGAAGAAGAAGAAGAAGAAAAAGAAGAAGAAGAAAAGAATAATAATAAGAAGAAATGTGTTGCCAGTGTGGTCACACAGTCCATCTGCTTATGTAGTTCATTAACCAGATCTCATAACCTGGAAGGGGGATTTTTCTGATGATCTGGTCAATGTTAAATAAAGGCTTTTTATACATGCCTGGCAGTGGTGCAATGAGCAAAGCTGTAATCTTTCACGTTTGCAGAGCATAATACATGTTTGTAAAAAAAGGAAATTCTGTAGTGGATGCAAAACGTAAAATTCTCATTGTTTATCAAGGAGTAATGCAGTTGGATGAATTTAAGCTAAATTGAGTGTTGCTGTTTGTGCAGAGTGGTTTAAGAATAAAGATAGATTAAAATTTATGCTGATGTAATCATGTAGCATTAGCAAATAAAAGCCAATTTCAATTAACTATATGTGAGGTGTTATGAAATGATACTAAATTTAATGGCAGAAAACCTTTAGCACTAATGAGTGGTATCAATATATGATGAAACCGTTTGGAAAATAAGTATTTGTACTTTATATTAAAATCTTCTAATGGATATGGTTGGGTAAAGTGTTAAAACTAAAAGTGAGTTGATGGTTAGCATACTATTGATAATGGTGAAAATTATATTGAGAGTGGTTGTATGGTGATGAATGGTTACTATTAATTGGTTTGCATCAAAGTATATAATCCTGAATGATATGAATCAGCAACTTGAGGTTATAAGTAGACCAGTCTCTCTAAAGTTGTTGATGTGTCCCTGAAGAAATCAATGAAGCCCTCACTGTAAAGATGATATATTCAGGGTTAATCTACAATCCATTAGGTATTTTGTCTCCAAAAGCCCTAATATCTGTATTGTGTTATTCTAGTCCATTGTTTAAAGTGGCATACTTTGTTAGCTAATGTTATACCTCACCCATTAAAAGCTGTTATTCTGATTTTCATTGACATTGTGAGTGGGAGGTGTTTGCTTTCAAGATCTGCTAATGGCCATTTTTCATCATAAGTTATTTTGTACTGGGAAATATATATAAACGCACCCAGGAATGTAACAATTTTGTGTTACTTAAAGGCTACTTAGACATTAAAAAAGTAAAATCAGTCTCATTCAACAGCATACATGGACTACATGTTACATCTGATGGGCCGTCGGCTACACATCCTTAATTAGTGTCCAACACTCTTTCAATTGGAACATTCACACATGGAGCACATATTATGATTAAATTTATATATAAGCATTTCAAACAGAAGCTTCAAACTCATCAACCCTAAATTTTATGTCAATACATTATGGACTATCTAAAACAAATACACCTATTACCATTACTCAAATTGCAAACAACCTTGATACTCTGCCTAGGTCATGTCATACAAGTATTCATGGCATAACAAAATTTGTCATTAAACACCATAGCTGCTCAGCTACTAAACTGCTGTGTGACATTTGTGAACTATCTCTCACAAATAACTACAACATTGAAAACTTGGATCCAATTGCAAAAGTACCTTTCAACTAAAAACCAGTAAGCATCACATGATCACATTTCCTATACTAGCACATTAATTGTTGATACTGTATGGAGAGTTTTGCTCTGTTTATTAAAAACCAGTATGATTAAAAAAATCTTACATATCATTGACTTATCTCCATGGACCCACTAGGCAACAAACTTATGGAAAAAACTTAACCATATGATCTGCCTATGATTTTACAATATCAATTTACAAGAAATCTATCACCAGCAGGACAATAAGCACTTAGATTTGTGGCAGTTTAGTGCTCAGTGCAAGATAAAAAATATGCTTGACTTGCAGATCAGGCAGATTTCAAGGCATCTTCTGATTTTGTGACAATAAGGGTACTAATTGACATTTTGGCTACTACTTAGTTTCTTGTACACTTCTGCATGTTCTAATTAGCATGCTGCTAAATCATTAAATTCATATCTTAGTGGCAAAACTTTCATACTATTTACTTCCACACATTCCATATCCCAATGTTCTCTGTTAAGTTACTTCCTCTTCATTTTCTATATCAACCAACTACTAGTAAAGATCTAGCAAGCATCCAAATATCAAACACATATTAGCAGGCAACATGTATTGCTTATATGGATGATATAACTATCTTTTTTATACAAAACCATCTACCAGCCTTACACAGAATACTACAAAAATTTAAAGTGAAACATAAACTCAATGCCAATCTAAATAGGACTGTTGTATGACCTTTTTATTATACAAAACCATGTACAGAAATATATGTGAGAAAGCCATCTTTTTTTCTGCATATTCCTTTTTATATGAGTGTAAATGAAATGAGGTGGGAAACGGAGAAAAATTTCAAGAAAGAAATATTATTTTCAAAAGTATATCACTCCATATACTCCAAGATCCAGTAATATAACCAGCTAATCATCACCAAAATCACGTACTACTCCCCAAAATTTCTTTTTCTAAAGGTTTTACAAACAAAATCTCTTCTCTCTGAAATAAGTTTTTATGACAGAAGAACAATGTCCATATTTGCAAAACAGCTTAGCAGACTACTTACCATTAATCGACTTGCTTTTATATGATTCACAATAACTTTCATTTATTAAAGGCCACAAACCTAACAATAGCCACATTTAAACACTCCAATGCTTTCTCCAAACAACACCAACCAAGAGGCTATCATGCACACATAACCAATTCCATAATCAGCTACACAAAAAGCACTTACTCACAGATATCTCTTCAAACTATGTACAAGTATTTACATTGGAAAATCTATTCATTGATCCATTCAAATAATTACGATTATTGCAATCTCCCCATGCTTGAAATCAAAAATCATTAATTATTTTGTAAGATCAAAAAATGATCTCTAAAACTAAACGACTTCAACTTCTTACTAAGATTAAACTTCACATTTTTCCCAATTCTTTTTTTCTGAGGTACCAGCACCTTGTACAAAAATGTGACTTTCTTGCTCTCTATGTCATAAGTCTCTCTATGTCACAAGTCAGAAGAACCACAACAACAGTTATTGTATCATTACTAATCATTAGTCAGAATTTATTATAATAAGGGCAGAGTCTATAAACAACTTTACATAACCCCAAGACAAACATTGCTGCATATCACAAAGGCTCTGTATGCATATTGGTGCGTTCATTGCAATTTCACCTTAGGAAACAATACAGTTTGCCATCCATCAATATCGATAACACTGGCAAAATTAATTGCCAGAGATAATAAAATTGGGCATCCTGATATTTTCACAGCCACCTGGTCAGATGTAACACAGCAATCAAATGTCTCACTGATCACCATACACCCACTAATCAATATACTCATCAACAGTTCTTCCAAAGAGATGGACTATTATACAGAAACTGAATTAAGGATAATTTTCCTTTCACTAGACACGTTTGATCTCAAGTAACAACAACACAATGACGACACAATCACTGAATTGTACACTTAAATGACCACTAACTGCCATGATATCTAACATTTGAAGCCTGAGATTCCATCAACTGTTACTCACAAATATCTATCAAATAAAATGAACACTAAATGTCATTAAAATATTTAAAAAAACAACTATGTAACATATACATATATACGCCCCTTTCAAAAGTTAATCAAAGACAATTATATAAAACATATCCAAAGTGAAAGAGAATATGAATATTGTGGCCTACATTCCTGCTTCACTGTGTAAAATTATGAAAAAATACCTCAAAACAGCAATAACACTCTGACAACCCCAGTCCATATTCTTGATGTATGAGCACATTTTTCCCTTTCATTTGCAATGTAAACATATATATTTGGAGTGACTCATATTAATAAAATTTTCTTTTGAATAATAATAATACTAACAACAACAACAACAACAACAACAACAATAATAATAATAATAATAATAATAATAATAATAATAATAATAATAATAATAATAATAATAATAATAATAACAACAACAACAACAACAACAACATAACAACAACAATGGCAATGATGATGAAATGACTGTATTGGTTGGGATTTTATAAAATGTTTGAGCATTAGAAATGAGATACAGCTTGAGCTTGCTCTAAAAACTATGAACTCTAGAATCTTCACCCTGTCACTTTACTGCTCCAAACCATGTAGCACAAATATCAAATGGTTTATTGCTTTTTAGTTTGCAAACAATTGTAGAAGTGTCTGAAATGGGTCATAAGTGTGAACGTATATCTCCAAAGGGTAACACATTCTCATTGCACTATTGCATATAATACATGAACCAAATGGTTTATTTATTTAGAATTTATAAGAATTTTAATCACCAGAAGTCACAAATGAGTGGCAAGTTTGTTATACTATCAGTATCTCACTTCATATAGGTCAAATATCAAATGATTTATTGTTCAGGAGTACATAAATGTTTAAACACCAAGGAAATGAAGTTGGATCACGATCCATTGCCTTGTACTATATACTCTGACCCGTTTTACAACCATAAATTAGGCACTTGAGTCAAATATATTTAAATATCCTTCAAACACAACATAAAATGCCATTGTTTCACTGAGTAGCAATCAAAAGTAATATTTTCTAAATTATATTGCTATATACTTCTGAAGCATGCTTAAGTGCCATCAGTATTAATCATATATGTTTTCCATATTCCTGGCTCTTGTATACAATAAACCATATTTTTTTTTGTTTATTTAGTTGAGTTATTGTGCTGGGCATTTTTACACCATGATGTAATTTTGGAAGTGGGTACTAAAAATTTGTTGATTAAAATTTATACTTGTGATGTTTGAAATATGACATGGTTTATTAAGAAACAAATTGGTTAATTGTTTTCTATTACAACATTATTTAGATAACTGTAATGTTAAAATAATTAAGATGTAAAATAGTAGTACATTATTCAATTTGTTGGAAGATTGGTGACATGACACCTCAAAAGTATGACCAAATGTAGTTTTGACAATTATTTAGTAAAATTAAACCAATGTTATTTTTCCTTTGTTTTTTGATATATAACCACCATTTCAATTTTACTACATCCTAACTATTTATCATCAGAGAATCTTAAAACATTATCTTATCATGAAAGCATTGCATAATGTAACTCCACTTGTCACACAAGCCAGACATTTCAGAAACTAGAAATAACAAGACTGCATTAAGATCAATAATTATTTATTATAATCATCACCCTTTTGCAATAGAGAGAGACGTCGAAGAATATTTATTCTTTTCTTATTTTATTTGTAATTCTATATATAAACGTTTTATTAAAAAAAAAATTGACATCTAAATTCAATATTCTATTATAGAAAATCTCTAGTTTGTTGAACATATATTCAACCTATACGATCTGATTAGTAGCAGGAACTGACGTATGTCAATATCATTATGTAAATCTATCAATTTAAGTATTTCATTTTTTAGAAAGCATGATATTGGAATATTTTTATTGTGTAGTGTGGAAGTCTTTAGCGATATGCCACGCCTTTTTATTTTTTTATTTCTATCATTACCCTCTAAACTTAGGAATATATTAACACTTAGTACTTGGTAAAGGTATATAATCATGGACTGCAAATGTCTTGTTAAATTCTTTTTACTGTCTACATTATCATATCATACTCACGTAGTAACCATCTATTAGTGCTAAAACTCAGATCTCTAAAGGATGTTTATAGTTATATAAACTTGAAACTTTTATTCCATTTATGCTAGAAATGAGACATTTAACATTGCAAACTATAGCATATTTTACAAAAAATCAAAATAAATAGCTCTGGTGGAGAGGGACAACATTTCTGCTTTTCTCATAATTTCGGTTAATATGTTTTTACTTTTAGATAAATAATATCAGGCAAACTTTGTTGCTAAAAAGATGAAAAAAAAAAACAGGATAAAATTGTTATTGATAGACATTTTGTGTTTAACATATGGCTTCATGAATTAGAGGATATTAGGATTAGGTACAGTAAATATTACTGAGTCATTTTCTTTGCCAGTTTTCTAAAATCTTACATAAGCAAAAGTTTTGTGGTAAATTTATTTCATCAGCATTAATTCTAATAAATTTTGATGATAATTAGAAGTATTCACAAGTTTTTTAGTTCGAAGTTATGGTATCAGTACTAAACTGAGAAAGATTGTCAACATAGGCAAACTACTAATATTTGCATAACGTCGATAACATCATTTAATGAACATAAATGAACGCATTTTGTAGATATGTTCACAGTTTAACCGTATCATCCCAATTTATAAAATTTCCTCAAGTATTAAATTTTTTTTTTAATCAAACCAAGGGTATAAAATGGCGATCTTTTTAAAAGGTAACTGCAAACACGCTAACTTGTATGATTCATTTTAAAGTCTATTTTTATTTTTACCTTTGTTTTTGGTGTATAACATCTCCTTCAACTTCATTATATCATGACTGTCTATCATCACAAATCTCAAACCATTGTCTCGTCATGCAAGCATTGCATAATATATCTCTATTGGTCAAATAAGTCAGACATGTCAGAAACTAGAATCTCCAAGTCTGCATTAAGATCAATCAATTTTCATTTATTTTCATTCTTTTCATATTTTATTTATAATTCTATATATAAACGTTTTTAACATTTTATCTGAAAAAAAAAAAAAAGAACTGCACGCTTTTAACCTCTATAGTCAGATTTCTAACATTCTTGTTTGAAACTGGTTTGTTTGAATATCATTATGTAAATCTATCAATTTAAATATTCCACTTCTTAGATAACATAAAACTGGAATCTTTTTTATTGACAGTGTGAGAGTTGTTAGAAATATGCCACACTTTTTTAATACTGTGCTTTCTACCATTGCACTCTAAAATAGGTATACATTCACACTTAATACTTGGTAATATTTATATGAGCACTGGACTGCACATACCATTTTAAATTTTTTTTGACTGCATATATCAGGAAAGGCCAAGATGTTATTGACCTGTCGTCGAGTGCAAGGTCTCTGAACGTAGACTGAGAAACTGTCATGAACATTGACAAATGATAGTGATAAATTCAGAGCTGATTTGAATATAAAAATAATAGAAAATAAAAAAAGTAATAATTCAACATTATTTTTATTTAAAAAATATGTTGGTTTTATTGATCTCAGAAATAAAACCTGGTTGCATCAAGCTGAAAACAAATTAGTTTTGTGTAATGCTACAGCTAACATTCTTAGAAACATTTAATTGCCATTTTTCTCAGGTGAAATAAATATAACTTATCCTGGAGAAACCATGATTTTAATGAATTGATTTTAAAACAAATATCTTATGAACATTTTAAAACATGTCATCTAGCCAGCAAATAGTTGCCAAGAAGACTTAAAAAGAAAACAGTACTTTTTCCCATCTACAAAAGAAAATAGGTGTCAAAGCAAAAACTAACTTTGTCTAATTATTTTAAAGACTGTTAGCAAAGAAAATGTGGAGTTTTTCCTAGGCACCGAAATAAAAGTCTTACAAATTATTTTTATTGTTATATATATTTTTTTCTCTAACAATATTTGACAGCATACTAGGAGGGGGAAGGGTGGATGTTTTAAATATCTTTATTCGTACATACTTATTAATTATACAAGTGAAACAAAAACACAACAAACAAAAATTTTAAAAATGATAATCATATACCTAGTTTTTTGGATTATCATTGCATTATATATCATATACTTATTTCCAAAACTATCAAAATTTAATCATGTTATGAGTGTTGCCTTCAAAATTGTTAATAAAAATAAGATCAAAACATGGTAAGTTGTCAATTCTGGGATTTGATAAAAAAATGTGAGCGTGGACATAGTGAATTGTTATTACATAAGATTTTTTGGCAGATACTATAAATAGTCAAAATAAAAGTCATAGATCAATTCATAGATCACATGACCCTATCTCTTAAGCTTGTAATTTATAAACAGTGAGGATTGCCAATTCCTCTACAAGCTTTATGATAAAAGTCTTATGCAATTTTATATTGCTATGACTACTATTATATGGCATGGCTGAAGATCTATCAGCCCCATATAGCTATTTGAGTTGGATAGCTGGGTTTGAAGACATGTACATGTCTGAAAATTTCAGATTTTCCACTCAATAGATAACTTTTAGCTAAGTGCTTAGCTTTGGGTTGGTATTTTTAGATCTAGTGTCTGAACCTACCCTGACACCTCTCTGAGGAGTGCCAAAGCATGAAACCATGGTCAGGGGTTTGGGGAGGGGTTCCTGACAGAGATATTTTAAGTGCTGGCTCTGGCTAAGCATTCATCATAAAGCTTGTAGAGGTATTGGCAATCCTCACTGTTTATAACTTACAAGCTTAAGAGATAGGGTCATGTGATCTATGAATTGATCTATGACTTTTATTTTGACTATTTATAGTCTCTGCCAAAAAGTCTTATGCAATTTTATATTGCTATGACTACTACTATATGGCATGGCTCAAGATCTATCAGCCCCATATAGCTATTTGAGTTGGATAGCTGGGTTTGAAGACATGTACATGTCTGAAAATTTCAGATTTTCCACTCAATAGATAACTTTTAGCTAAGTGCTTAGCTTTGGGTTGGTATTTTTAGATCTAGTATCTGAACCTACCCTGACACCTCTCTGAGGAGTGCTAAAGCACGAAAACATGGTCAGGGGTTTGGGGAGAGGTTCCTGACAGAGATATTTTAAGTGCTGGCTCTGGCTAAGCATTTATCATAAAGCTTGTAGAGGAATTGGCAATCCTCACTGTTTATATTATATAGATGTTTTGGTTAGTATTCATATGTAAATGTGTTATTACTATTTAGATAAATGGATTGCAACAAAATCCCTCTTGTTATTCAATTGTCTAACAGTTATGCATTATTATTAAACAGTAATCGTTATCCCTAAAATGTTAATACATAGCTTAATAATCAATTAGATCAATATTAATATGTGTTTATTGAAATTTATTATATTATAGTTTATTATAAGTATAAGAGAATAAATAATGATATAAATATTCTTGATAAGTATTCAACTATGAGATTATTATGTCAGTCATTGTTTATTATGGAGATTTTCCTAATAATTGAATATGATGTCTGGAGAGTTTCTATAATAGCAATACCATTGTGAAATATATTTTATATACTTTCCAATGCTAAAACCTATGTTTTGTGACTTTCCTGTAGCCTATCTTATGTTGATTGTAGTAATAAAATAATAGAGTCTTAACAATAAGGGTGTGTATTTTTTCATTGTAATGTCGTTGTCTGCTTTTGTTGTGGACGTTTAGAATACATATATAAAATGAGAAGAAAATAGAGACCGATTGTGTAATAGTGAATGTACATTCGTCTTCTATAACCAATATATACATTCAATTTCTGATCAAATAAATTTTACTCTAAATATATTTCAATCAGTCTTAAACCCCATTTAACAGTCTGCTGTTCCATAGCTAATAGGCAAAAGTGGCCAACATTTATCAGTGTATAATTATCAATCTATGATCAATAGTGTTGAAAATACCTGGCAACTTGAAGTCCTGGCGATCAAAGTTTTTTTATTTCATTAAGTCTACTGGCAATTATTTTATATGTGCAGATCATTGTACAGGCCACATACTGCGATATTTAATTTTTACATATAGCAAGATACCATTCCCCAGTCAATATTTAATTATAAAATGGCTTATATGCGGACTGTATTCTGCATATAAAATAGTAACTTTAATTTGAATAAAAGTGTATTAGGTCTAAACAGTGAAAGATTCTAACTATTGGTGATGGAACATCACAAGGGGAGATGTTATCACTGTATAAACACGCCACTCTGTATATATGCATATATATTTGGGACGTATTATACTTATTAAATGACAAATATATACGCTATATTCATAAAAGTTCACAAATATGCGATTAAATCTGCCCTGAAGTCTTTTTCAATTTACTTGTTGCCAATCTAGTTTACTCGGATAACTATAAACAAAAATTTATCATCATAAACATTATTTGCTATCCAATAATTCAGAGTACTTGCATAATCTAGTTTACTAATTTATAGTGAAGTAAAAATATAACTTCTACTTGTTTTGATTGATGAGAGTTCATCAAACTTCTAATCAAAGATATTCCATTAGTTTGTTGCTCTTTTTTTTGGAAGATTTAATTTGCATTTAATTTTTCCTGATCAGGAGTTATATAAGGAGACAGAATAGAGCCTTTGCCATATAATTTTTATTAAATTTAAAATTTTAACCAGACAATATCAAAGATGAGATTTGCAATTTTGGTTTTGCTTTTGTTGACGTTAGTTGCAACCATTCCCGAAATCAACCTAACAGAAGCAGCAGCTCCGGTAATGAAATGATATTATAGTATATATATATATGTATATAAATGTAACGGTAGCAAACTATTATAAACAATCCTTCTGTGGATTTAAGGATTGTTTATAATAGTTTGTTACCGTTAAATTTATTATTTTTATTATAATTACAATTGTTTTAATTAACGAATATATATATATATAATGTTCGTTAATTAAAACAAAATGGTAATTATAATAAAAATAATAAATTTAAAGTAATAAACTATTAAAAACAGTCTTTAAATCTGCAGAAGTAGTTTCGGTTAAGTTTTTAAACCGTTAAATTTATTATTTTTATTATAGTATATATATATTATAAGGCCTAAATTTTATATAATAATTTCAAGCCTAATAAATGATTATTAATAACCATTAATATATTTATCTAAAATGAATGGCATCGTAAGGTATGCAGGCAGAAAGTTTGACACCTGTAAATTAACGTATAATAATTTGTTCTAATATATATATATATATATATATATATATATATATATATAATTTGCTCTATATGTATGTCTTATATATATATATATATATATATATTAGGGGAAAAGGTAAACAAGTATAGAATTAGGTAAAGACTTATGATAAATCTTTTCTGATTGAAACTTTTCATAACTTCAATTTATAATGTCGATACTTTCTTTATCGTCCATCAGTAAAATTTGCATAATAGCTAGAAAAAGATTGTAATAGTTTATTAGAACAGAGTGTTACTACTTAATTTAAAATCAAAATGGCTGTTAATTATTGATTGTTATAATACATTAAATAAAATTTAGAAAATAAATATTTCAAGTCTACAATTCGGCTCATAGACTTAAAAAATAATAATATATATCAAGACGTTCTTTAATATATCTCTGGACGGACATTAAACTTATGGAAGGTAGATCACTCTGGATGTACTTTATTCCCTCAATGTAGCATCATATGAAAATTGATTTCGATAGAGCATTAAAATCATTGTATATATACTTTGACTAATACCTAAAATATGAATGAAAAGTACAAAGGATCTGCAGATAGTTATTTGTCTCTTAAAATAAAATGTAATGATAAGCTATTATTGTTAGTGATTTGTAAACTCAAAGTCTTAAGATAGACTAATCTATTAAAATGAAATTAAATCCTTTAATTAATTAGACCAATCTCTGCTATTGCCTACCAATTTATTACATATAAAAATAATTACTTAAAAACAAGCCAAATTAATATTAAAAGTAATAATTAATATTGCTAAAATATGGGTATGGAACTGTACATAAAAATGTAGAAGCTTTTTTTTTTCTTGCTTTTGTACTTACTGTAGATTTTAGCAAACAACTGGAGCGGATTCCAGGACAAATGTTCAGTCGGTAAAAGAAAACTAATGGAAATCACATTTCATACATTATTATTTATTGAAGCTTTCCGGGTAAATGTAATGTTATTAAAATTGCGGATATAAAATATAATTACATTCATTCCATGTACAATTAAATTTATATTATTCAGCTGTAGAATGGACTTTTTCATAATAGTTAAAGCATTTTATAGACTAATAATAAAGGAACATTTTATATATATATATCCTACAATCATAAGTTATGCTCTGATAAACTGATTTTATACTACTTTAGAACGTACCTTATGGTAATAATAAAGCATAAATCTTGCTTATTTTTTGAACATTGGTGTTTTATTTATTATTGTCTTTAAAAAAATTATAATCTTTTATTTTATATAAGCTTTTCTCAGATGTTTAATAGATTAAATTTTTCTTTTTTTTCTTTTTTTTGCATAATCCAATTTTCTTACTTTTCACAAATCTTATAATCTAAATACCTTGTTTATCAACTGGTTCTTAATTCAGTTCTTTAATTATTCAATTCATTTAATTTTTTACACGCGCGCACACACACAAAAATCAAAATGACTTCCTTTTCCCAATAATGCCACTATACTATTCTTATTTGTGAGAAAGTTAGCAATTATAAGATTATCATTTATACTTGTATCTCAAAAATTATAGAAATAGGGACACTAATAGGAAGTATTAGTAATAAAATCAAATGACTGTCTTAGAAGAAAGTTCATAAACAGTTTGAGCTCGGGAAGTGCCATAAAAAAAAATATCCAAGACTCTATAATCCAGAATCTGAATACTCTATCCATATACCATACGATGAAATATATAATAGATGTAAAAGAGAAGTTTAATTAGGTACAGGCAACAAATAAAAAAATAAAAGGTAGAGCCATTTCTACTTAATTTTAAAATGATATGATTTAAGTTAATCAATGATAGTAAATTAAAAAGTGAGATTGAAATTGTTTGCTTAAAACGATAGGCAAATTACCTTTTGGTTTGTGTCTAACAATGTTTTTTTTTTTTTTTTTCAGTATGGATATATGCATACTTTGCTACTTTAAAAATATTGGTTTTATTTTATCATGTAATCATTTCTATGCATACTTTGCTAATTTAGAAATATATGTTGTTTTTGTTTTTTTTTAATTTTTACTATCTAATCATTACTTTGCACTTATTTCACTATTTTAGTTGATGCTCGAGTTTTTATTGTCATATATATTTTAACATTAACAATGTATTTAGTTGTTTTTATTATTTTAAAATTTGGCTTTATAGACGTTATAATTCTTTTTAGTATAACAAAAGTAGTATGATGTTCTCTTATCATATTGATTACATATTTTTTTCGTTTCGTATTTATGATAAATTGTAGTGCCGATTTATAGTTTTATGCTTTGGTATAGGTTTTGGTGTTCATTTAAATTTTTATTAATCATCTTATAAATAATCACTGATAATGAGAGTTTTATATATATATATATATATATATATATATATATATATATATATATATATATATATATATATATATATATATATATATATATATATATATATATATATATATATATATTAGATGTTTTTCCATGTACTGCCTACTGAACAAACTTCTTTTATTCTGTTCATAAATGATAATATAACTGCACTTTTTGTGTCTCTGCAATAAGTGATCTTGATTTTTTCTGTGGAAGAATCTTTTCACAATATAATCTTGACATATTTTGTATTTGATGTAATTCTATTATGAATTTAAGTGACCGAGATATATTGCTGATATATGTCCTAAATGTTTGTAAGAGTACTTTACTATGTGGTGAAATAGTGAATATATAATCAACACAAAAAAACATACTTTTGCTTAGATGGATACGTATTTGTAGATATAAATTAAAGTTCTTCTATGTAATGATTGTTAATGTAATTGGCAGTGGAGAACTTATAGCTATTTCCACATTTTGTTAAAAAAATTACATGTAGTCTTGGAATATATTATTATTATGGAGAATGATAAGAGTTCTTTTATACTGTCAATAAAAATAATCTACCTTGGGGGATATTTTTCTTATTTAACAGTTTTTATGATTGGACATCGTTGAGTACATTTGTGAAAAAAAATCATATCAAAGTTTATAAAGATACCTATTTTTGTTACTTAATTCTATGAAGTGTTTAGAATTTGGATAAAGGATTGGGTCTAATATTCCAAAAGATTGATAACTCTATACCGAAATCTTAACTACCTGGACATGCTTAAATTTTATAATTAACAATAGATATTAGTAAAATATGATCGTTTTGCATTATATACAAATAATGTGAAATTTTAATAAAATATTGAAGCATATTGTTAATTTATTGTTTTCTACAATCATGTGTTTTGAATAATGTTTGGATCTGTGCTTCTATATGGTGTACACAATTTGTATTTTTTTTTATATAGGAAAACATTAAATCTAAAGCTAATGATTGTTTCTGTATATTGACTGTCAACTGGAGAAATGATTATAACTTTGTCTAGTGTCACAGAGTTAATATATTTTCTTTCAACTTAGTAATAAATTGAGTTAGGTTGCTACTGTTTTTCAAATATTCTTCATATTCTTCTGGTATTGTGATGCTTGTTTTAGGAAAAAAATATTTTTGATTTGTTGCCCTCAGTTGCTTACATTTTATCAAATAATGAGATATTGGATAACGTAATGACGAAAATATTATACTATATTTCAGGATAGTTGTTTCATTGTGAATGTATATATATATATATATATATATATATACATTCACAATATAAATATATATATATATATATATATATATATATATATATATATATATTGTAATCTTCTCCCAAGACCGCTGTACTATAAATGAATCATATCACATGTTTTAGGCACCATAATCACTACTGTACCCTAGCTACAGCCAATTATCATGCCATCCACATTGGTACTATAATCACATTTTATAAACTAGCAACAGCTCATTAAGCTATCCAGTCATAAATAAATTGTGCCCCTAAGTTGTTGGTGCCATAATCGCTACTGTAACCTAGCTACAGCCAGTCAACATGACCCAACCCATCACAAATACTATTACACTGCATCGTGTGACATCCATCCGACCAATCGGCCATCACGCTTGGGTGCCATAATCGCTACTGTAACCTAGCTACTGCTAGCCACCATGACCCAACCCATCACATATACTACTACACTGCATTGTGTGGCCTCCCACCCACCAATCGGCTGTCATACTTAGGCACCATAATCACTACTGTAATCTTCTCCCAAGTCCGCTGTACTATAAATGAATCATATCACATGTTTTAGGCACCATAATCACTACTGTACCCTAGTTACAGCCAATCATCATGTCATCCACATTGGTCAGCATAATCGCAACTGTAACCTGGCAACATCCAGCCTTAATCTGCTAAACAGTCATACCATGTTGGCAAGTGCCATAATCACATCTGTAACCTAGCTTCGTGATCTAGCTGGTCACCAATGAATCATACCACACATTTTAGTGATTAAGTTCTCTTATGGAACCTAATGTACTCACATGATCAAGAATATAAGCATGAAGAAACAAAAATGCAAAACTAACGAAATGATTCCTGGATTAAATAAAACTAGCATGAAACTGTCAATCTAAAGAAGATCACAAGGCGACTAATAAAGATAGAAAACTTCTGGTCAAACCAGCCCTGAAATCCACACAAACAAAATGAGATGAGTTAACTTTGATATTCAGCAAATTAATAAAATAACTAATAATTATATGTCTTGAGTGATTATGAAATTAAACTTATAAATGAAATGATAAGTAAATTATGATGTAGATGACTAATGGATGACGGAAAGAAGTAATAATGGAATAGTGAAATGAAAGGAATCTATGAGTGAAGAGAAAAGAATGACTATGTATGAGAATAATGAATGATTAAGAGGATGATAGAATAATAGTTAATGAATAGTGAAGTTGATAAGCGAATAAAAGTTAATGTATGATTAATCACTTATGAAAATGAATTAATGTCAAATGAGAATGAATAAATAAAAGAATGGATCAAGATGAAATTGAAGAAAAATGTTAATGATGGAGACTGAAATCTTAAACTATCAACTAATATAGTATTAAGTGATAAAAGTAGGGATTTCAAGCTTGACACAACCAGAATATTATCATGAAATTAAAACAAACTATACATTTTATACAAAAAATAATAATTTGCATCTTAAAGCTTAGTTGACTTTGATAAAATAGTGAAATTAATCTATTTTAAGTTCAACTATAATAATTAACAAGATATAAACTTTATTACAAACTTAAATTCTATCTTGAAATTTAACAACTAATTCTTCTTAGGGTTCAAACACTCAAAATTCTTATATAAACTATATTTGGGTCTGTAAGAGGGATTTTACCACTACCCAAACATAATGCGCCTAATAGCTCTCAATGTAACTTAAATTAAGAATTATATTTAGCAATTACACAAAAAATTTATAACTAACATTACTTTAAAATTTATGAATGGAAATGACTTTTTATTAATTAAAATCAATAACTTACCAAATTCCTTTTCTCATATAATGCTAAATCATGTGATCAAGATCAGTGAATGATAGCTCTGCAGATTTAACTAAATCAATCAACTCAATATTATAGTTATCTTTTAATATATTGTTTAAAACAATCTGTACTACAAGTTATCAACATTTTGATTATTGTGTGATAATGCATTAGATGTACCAATAAATTATAAGACTTACCAAAATTATTATGATATAGCATCATAAAGCTAATAGTGCTATATTGGTTGTTGATGATTTCAATTTATAATCTTCTGATCGGTTGATAGCAATAACAATAATAGTGTATATTTGTGGGAATTAGCAATAAGACTACATGCAACTACATAAATTTTTAAATACAACAAACTTTATTTACACTATGTACAAATTTTTAATTCACAGATATGGCATGAAATAAAAGTCATCTATTAAAATAATTTATGGATGGGACAAATATTTATTATCCCCTTGACCATATACTCAGCAAATGATACAACCTGCTTAGAAAATAATATTTAAAATATCATTTGTTACTCTTTGGCATATTTTTAAAAATAAGATACTAAAACTTATTTAAGCTGATGAGCACTTAAATCTATAACTAGCAGTATACCTAGAACTTTAGGATATGCACCAAGTATAAATTTAGGATTCAGACAAAATTTTAAAAATATTGCATTTTCCCAAAACTCTTTCTTTTATCAGAATATGATAAGGGAAATTATCATATTCTGTGCAATTACTAACTTATTTAACTTTGAAATGAATAAGTTTAGTGCATTAAATGAAGACCAGACATTAAAAGTCAAATACACCTAGATCTCATTAAGCATTACCTATGTCCCAAGCTCAACCTTTGAATACATAACTGATCCTACAATTCTATTGTCACATCATTATTTGATGAAAATGAATCCATTCTGCTAATGTGCATCTCTTACTTCTACCTTTAAAATTTTCTACCATTATTAATAGATCTTGGTTCGGTCTGTCAACAACTGATGATGATCCCACAACATCATAAACACTATTTCAATTAAGAAAACACTATGCTAGATGAGTGTTCCTAAATTTAATATTATTTTATACTTGCCATGTGATCTGGACCTATTATACTTCATCATACATGGTGGAAAAAACTATCTCTATATTATCATGAGAAATTTAACCCTAAGATGGGAGACTTTATAAAAACAACATGATAGTTGTGCAATAATATATGGATGATTCTATACCTCTCTATGGGTATACGTATGTGTGTGGGCCTTGCCTCACCATGAAAAAACTAGAATTCAAACCATAGATATCCTTTCTTTTTAGGATTATTTATATTAATGAGCATTAATTACTGCTCAGATTCTATCCATCTTTTCTCTCATGAAATTAGCCATAGGTGACATTCTATCAGTCTATGATCCACATAAATATTAATATATTGGATGCCATTCAATTGGAACATCCTATAACCTAAAAAACTGTCACTCAATATCATAGCAAGACAAAACAACACCAACACTAACAGTGAAAATCTACACTCCCTTTTATAATGTAAAACCATTAATTTATCAACAGCCAAACCAAAATACCTATGTCCAATGATTATTAATCATTTTAGAAGGACAACTATATTTTTATTAAAGAGAGCACAACAGATTTAAACAATAAAGATCAAACCTGTATTTGTATTCAAAGTGGATACGTTCACTTTTATAGCAAATCACAAAATGAAAAAGGTTTATATCAAATTTTCTTTTATATCAGAAAATAATTCAGTCATGCCAATATAGATTTTTTTGATAAAATGTCTGTACATTTACCCTTTTTTAATATACCTTAAAATTAGTTTTAGACTATGAGAGAAGTAAATATTTTTTTATCACTCTCTAATAAATGATATATATATTTTCCGGTTTTCTCTTAATTAAAAAAAAAAAACATACATAAAATAGATATATATTTTACACATTTTTTTTGAACTTAATATATGTGTCTTTCATGCCACTGTAAAACACATATGTTTTAAAAACAAAATTTCTAAGTAACACATTACGTAAGTAATAACACAGCAATAATAAAGAAAAATAAAAGCACATTTTTATCCATTAAATTTTATACTCTGTTCATCCCAGTTATTTATCCTGGTGAGTTACAACAATATAAATGGTTATTAGGATGGGCAATCAGTCCAGATTAAACATATATATTTCATTATCCTATTGGAGGTGTAATAAAACCATATTCAACACATCCAAAAGCAGAAATTATTTAATTGTTTCCATAGCGATAATTAATCAGGCAATTAACATTCATGTTTCCAATTGTAGCAGATTTACAAAAAAAATAAATGTATCTACTTTGCTCTAGATAATTCAAAACAAACTTCAAAACAAACTTATTTAAATCTTTATTGATTTATTCTGCAAGCGTTTCAAATGAAGTATAACAAGAATCATTTATTTACGTTTAAATCAAGATAATTTTTCCTTGAAAAATTAGTGGAATTTTTATTACTTAGTATATTTATCTTTCCTTTTTCTTTTAAAACTCTTTGTGAATTTTATTCCTCTCAGCATGGCAATCCATATATGTGTAGCAATATTTAAGCAGCTGGAGTATATTCCAACATTGTTAACATTATTATAACGACAATATTTCTTAATAAAAATTTACAAGTAAATATTTATTTAATTCCATTCTTATTGGTAAATTATGATGTGATTCTTAATATTAGAACGAATTTATTCAATTATCACTATGACATTTTCAACATTTTAATGAATCTGTAATCATTTAACTTTTTAACATTACACAAAGTTGGCGTGATGAAAATAGGCAGATGAGAATTGAGAATAAAATCACGCAATTATTTGTTTAAACTTTATTAACATTATATGATATAAAATGACTTTTAATTTTATTTCTAATATCTTCTGAAATTTCTTTTTAAAACTATTTTGAATTTATTTTCTTACAATTATGATTTTCAAATGAACATCTGTTTTGATCTACATTTACTAATGGCGCGAAAATATAAACATTATCAACTTTTTAGTCCACGAATAAATAATTGGTGCGTTATTTTTAAAGAAGAAATTTTAAATGTATAAATAATATAAGAGTAAAAGCTTACTTCTTCTTGAAATTTCCTGAGTTTGAAATAAGATTTATGAGAAACAGTTAAGATGCATAAAGTTTCCATTTTTCTTTCTGTACAACTTCTTAGAACTATCAATCAATAGAAGAATGGTGTTTCAATGACTGCAAGGTTTTTTGAGATTTTCTATTCCAGCATTTTTAGATTTCAAGATCTTATAATTTCCTTGAATTAAATTTCAGAATTTTCTGATATTTAGGTTTTTTTTTCTTATTTGAGATCAGACTGGAATTCTGTAGTTACTTAGTTCTTGTTTTCTTAATTAGTCCACCCCCTTACAGCTTTGTTAAAACATATATAGCTTTTATTATATTGCACTCTGGGAGTGAATTGGCCAATGATCTTGGGTATGCATAATTAGTATTACCCCCTCTGGCTTCATTTTTAATAACTATCCATTATTACTTAAGACAGCTTTGTGTTTAGTACTAAAAAAATATGCTTAAATAATTTACTATAATGATTTATTTTACAAGATTTATAAATTTGATTTAATTGTTTATTTCTTTCAATTGCTATTCAAAACTAATAAAATAGCAATGTATTTATCTACCAAATAATACTAATACTTTTAAATTGTTATTTTAGTCTAGTTAGAGCCTAGACTGGGTTTGAAATCTTATCTCCACTCAAGCAAAATTCTCAGTGCATTCAAAACAGTCTCTGTTGAAAACCACTCATTTAAAAATTTAATGCCAAATTATTATCATTTAAAATTTTGGAATTATTAACTACAGTGACCTAAATAAAAGGTCACTATATATATATATATATATATATATATATATATATATATATATATATATATATATATATATATATATATATAATTTTAAGTGATTTGAATTTAATTGTTGTTGCTAAAACAAATGATAAAACATTTTATCCGAAAACAAGGTTTTTAATATTAGTAGGTCTCATTGAATCTCACGTTTGATGAAAGATAATCAAGCATCATATTTATTATTATATTTGCTTATTTTCTGAAAGCTATTTTAAAGAACGTTTATAGCTATGCTATGACAGATAATGTAAAAAATAAAAATAAAAAATGTAATTATCTAAAATCAATAGTTTATAATCTACAATCTTTATATGCTAAAGTACAATATTTGTAGAATGAGAAATACTCTATTCTGGGTACATATTATTTAGAATGCATTTTCTTTGTAACTGATTTCATAAAAAAAATTAAATATATTAAACTTTTTTGTGCAAAATGGATTTCTTGAGTATATAGATGCATTTCACTGGATAGATCTGATATAATAAATTACTTTAACACTGATATACTTTACATATTTTTTTTGTAGTATAGGTAGACAATTATGCATAAATCAATCTAAACCTTCATTATGCAAATACTTAAGGAAAAACTTACAAAATAATGCATATATGCTAAAGGTGTATAATTTTCACAGGGCATTTATTTATGAAAGAATTGTTTAAGCTCATATCAAAATGCATTTATCATTATTTAGTGAGAATAATTCAAATGAATACTGTTTCTCATCAGTGTAAAACATAGGAAAGGCATAATTGTGCATTTTTACATTAAATATTCCATTTCCTAACAAATAACTTTAAATAACATATACAGTAATCCGCATAGAGATAAATTTTTGGAAGTCTTCTAATATCCAGTCATTTAAAAATATTAGTAATATTATAATATCAAGTCTCAATTAGATAATCTAATACCTTATCACTTTAAAGTAATTTTGGAATGGGTAGTTACTTTAAGATATAATATTAAAAGGATTGGGACAAATTATTTTGTCTTTGGGCCAATTCTTCCCCTGATGAAATTTTTCATAAGTATTATAGGTTAAAATGCATTTATATTAAAAAACTTTTCCTGAAATGTCTGGGAAAAGATGTGAAATTAAACATTGCCACTCTTACAATAAAGATGTTATTTGTGAATTGGTTTTATAATTTTTTTAAAAAATAATTTACACTATATTTATTAGATATCAATAAATATAAATTATTAATAACTTATTTTGACTTGAAATACTTCATTTTCAAAAATATAACATTATATGTAAATATGGCCTCAAGCAAATTATAAAATTATAGTTTTGATGTAAACAATCTATGTTAAAATTACAATAAAAATATCTTAATTTTGCAATAAATATTCAAAAAAATTATATTTTTAAAGCATAATTTGTTAGATATAAGAGAAAAAACTAAATATTTATTTATGTTCTTAAAAATAATCAGAAACAAGAAATATTTTGTTGATTTTATAAACTGAAAATAAGCTTTCTAGAAGCAATGACATGTAAAGTCTTTGTTTTGATTACATCCTTATTTTTTAATATTTACAGAGACAAAATCTGAACATGTAAAAATTATTCAAATAGTAAACAAAAATATCTATCAAATGAAGGCAAATTTGATATTTTCTGATAAGTAATAATCATTTTATCATATATTTTACATTGATGTGTGAACAAAGAAAAATGTCAGAAATGCTGAAATGTAAGTGCCATCAGGTTGCATATTGAAATGGTTAATTCCCCATTATTAAATAGTAATTTTAACATGTAATTGTTTTAAGGCACTTTTTTATTTTGTAATTGTTTTAAGTAGTCTTGTAATATTTTTCTAGATGTGAATAATATAATATTCATTCATTTTAAGATAAATTTCTAATTGTCTATCTACCTCTGGTTAGTTGTCTCAATATCTGTTCATCTTTATGTCAAATAATATTTAGTTAATTTAAGGCAACTTCTAACACAATGTAATTTTAAAGCAATCTCACAAAATATTGCATCTTTAAAACAAATTTAAATATTGATCAACTTAAGGTCATTTTATAATGATATTTTGTCACTTTTAAACAAAGTTCTAATACTCTATGAATTTATAGATCATATTTTAATATCCATATATTTTTGACAATGTTCTATTATCCTGTTACTTTTAGATAATTTAACATAGATGTTATTATTATTTTGCTGATCAGTTATAAAATAATCTTGACTGTGAAGCAAACCTGGGCCAGTTACTTGGAAGGCAGCTATGCTAAATGCTAGGTCACCAATAGTTGACAAAATGATATCATTATTATTCTCTACAGCAAACAATACATTCAAGAATTTTATTGAATACATTATTTGCATATAGGAGACTTAATGTACTTTTGGTGAAACAAAAAATATTATTCACAGGTTTATGCATCTAGAAACATGTATAAAATGAATTGAAACAAAAGATGATTTGTTCTAAATTGATTTGATTCAGGCCTTTGATTTATTAATTGAATATATTTATGACACTGATTGAATAAGTTTGTTATCTTACAATAATTAAGAATATTATAAAGTTTATTACTGATGGAAGGAGAGTCAGTGATAGTATTATAGACATAAATCCTGATGCATTTGAAATAAAAATGAGTGTTAATGAAAGATGAAGCATCTGCACGCTTTAGTACATTGATAAAGTGCTAGACTATAAATCATAGCCCTGGGATCAATTTTAGTTCTGTCCCCTCTAATTATTGAACTTCTTATGAATTTCAATGTAATAAAACCATCTAATAATCTATTTAACTAAGGTAAATATAGAGTGAACCAGTACTGAGGTTTTAGCGTATATAGTCGCACATAAATCTATTTGTTTATATAAACATATCGTTAATATATTTCAAATAATGGGCTCATGCAAATAACAAAATAATAAAGGTAATGTGGTATTAGAGTTGCGACATGAAGAATTATAATCGTTTAATCATTAAATTAATTAGGCTATTAAATCAAAAACATATTTTAAAATCTACATTTTAAAATAAACCATTTAACAAAAAAAAAAATACGAAAAGCATTAATGTGAAGAATAGTTAAAATGCATGTTTAAATCAAATTGGGTGTGTATTTGCAGGTGCATATTCTGCATAATATATGTTTACATTGTACAGGCTTACACCTGCATGTAATATATGCATGATTCGAACTCAGACTTTCACACGATCTACAACTCTTAGTGCATCTTATATTGCTGACTCACCTGATCACACATATGTTGAAAAGATAAATAATCACCAATACACTTATTTCGTGCTAAACCATCACTCATTAAAGTATGAAGATTGGTTATCTTAATATAGAACTGAATACTAATTGTATATATGTGTGGAGATGGTAATCTGAACCAACTGATGAGTGCTGGTTTAGCACGAAATACATATATTGGTAATAAGTTATCTTTTCAACATGTGTGTGATCAGGTGAGTCAGCAATATAAAATGGCAATGAGAGTTGTAGGTTGTGTGAAAGTCTGAGTTCGAATCCCACATATATTATATATATAAATTCAGGTGTAAGATTGTACAATGTATTAAAATGGATTATGCAGAATATGCAGTACAAAGATACACTCAATTTGATTTAAACACGCATTTTAACTATTCTTCACATTAATGCTTTTCGTATTTTTTTTTTTTTGTTAAATTGTTTTTTTTTTTAATGTAGATTTTAAAATATGTTTTTGATTTAATAACCTAATTAATTTAATGATTAAAAGATTATAATTCTTCATGTCGCAACTCTAATACCACAGTACCATAATAAATTATTCAGAAGCCACAACTATGTTTTCTGGTTATCCAGAACCCAGTGTATTAATATTATATACTACAACAGAATTATTATTGCATGGCTTATTATAAAACTTTGAAATCTAAAACGGTTTTTATTTCTTTTTGTTAGGGTGCCAGTATAAGTGATCTATTCAGCTAACATGCTGTTTGAATATCTGTTAAATAATCTATTGTGTATTCTCTTTACATTTGGTAAATTTCTCCCAAAGTAATATATCATAAAATAATTAAATATACTAACATAAATTCTTTTTAGCAAAGAAAGAATTAGGGAGATTGTTGAATGCCATGATTTAAAAAAAAAAAAAACACTTAATAAAACAAGAAGAAATAAAAAACAATATAACAGTTTATAGCCTATTCATTTCACAGACCCATTTCATAGACTATTAATACATAAAAGAAAATCAATAATATAAATTCGTAAGTATAAAACATCTATATACGAAAAAAATATTAAATTACATTACATAAATTATTACCATAAAGTACTTTAAAATAATTCATTACAAAGTTTGTATTTAGATTTGTTTTAAGTTCATATGCCCATAGGTTTTTGTTCTCAACATTTTCCTTATTTTGTCTGGAACTCATTGATGAACAAGTAATCATCATATTTCTTGAATTTATTCTTTTATCAGGTTATTTAGGATTATCAATATGGCTGTTTGGTTTACAGCATCATGCCATCAGTAGGGTTATGAGGAAAGCGTCAACAGATGCACATATTATTTTTTTTCATGCATATAGCTTATTTCTTCAGTAAATGTTTGGGTTTTCTTATTGTTAACCATGTCATTCTTAATTAGTATGGAAGCTGATGTCTCAGCAATTGGAGCACGAGTTCCCATCAGCAGCTTCACTATTTTCTATTTTTGAGCTGTGCGTGTCATTACTCAATATATATTTCTGTCTATAAAACTGAGTTTCTGTTTATACATTCTCCTTAAATTCCTTATGCATTTATTTTATAACCCCTTTTTTCTTTTTTTACATTATTTCCATGAGTATTTAGTCCCTCACAATTATTATAACCATTCATTTAGTTTTGTTTTCAAATAGATTATGCCGTCAGCAGATGTTTATCAGTTTCATGTATAGTATGCCTTTCTTGCTATGAAATAAAATACTTTTAACTGCAGATTAAAATGTGCACGTTACAAGCCATATAATAAAAAAGAAAATTATTCATCCTTTTTTTTTTACAAAATTAAAACATTTTTTTTAACTCTAATTAATGTTTATTATAATGTGCAATTTCTGTCGACCTTCTTTAATTTAAAAAAACAAAAAAACAAATTGTCATTATAGATTTGACGTTTTTTGTTTTAACAATTACTTATAGTTACGTTGATTTTTAATCTCTATATTTAATTACACAATTACATTATTCTGTGTGGTCAAAAAGAATAGATTTAATAATTATTATAATATGATAATGAATGTTAAATACATTTATTTTCCGTTAACTTATTTTTTGTCATTTTAATCTCTACCTCTCTTTGTGCAAGCATTTTGTACATATGATTGGTATACTAGTAACTTCAAATTCTTTGTTCTTTGGAAATATTTACAGGTACCTAAATACATTCAGAATCAGAAAGAAATATAAACATGATATGTAATTTAAAGATTGGATTGATTAAAAACATCAAATGAATAGACAATGCCACACCTTATAAAAATGTATGACAAAATTGAGCCTCATTTTTCTGAGTAAAGTAAATCCTGATTTTTTCATAATGATTATTTCAAAGATATTTTATTCAATAACGATATTGATTCTTTTCATTAGGAAAATATCACTGATAACAGGAGATAATGGGAAGATATTCTTGAGTAGGGAGTTGAAGTAATTCATAGAGAAAAGTATACTGTAGAAGTTTAAAAAGTATCACAATAATCAAATAAAGAAAATAATGCTTAAAATATTCTATATGTAAAAGTATTCATGATTCAAGGAGCTAAATTTATCTTTAGGACATTCTTTTTCCTCCTCCTTTTCTTCTTCTTTTTCATATTATCATCATAATCATTATCATTATTTTTATATTATATTTTTTTGAAAAGTGAATATACTTCTTTTGGAATATGCTACAGCTGATAATATAACAATTAGTTTGGTAAATTTAATGGAACTTATTCTTAATCTGATTTAAAAATTATCAAATATCACCACATCTTCTGTAAAATCAGTCAAGCCCTTGCTTAGTAAAAACTAAAGTATAACTATTTTTATTAATCTTAGTAACTGCATTGTTTCATGCAGTATTAGCAGAACAGATTCTGGATCTCTAAATTTATGGATTTCTTACTTAGTTCTAACAATTCCGATGTTCAACCTAGTTATGAACTCCTGTTAAGTAAATTATTTGATTGTTTATCAAGTTTACTCAAGGTGTTAAAACAAATATATTTGGCATTGTGCTGCTTATAATTTACTTAGGTAATCTTTTATCTAAACTTATTTCATTTTATGATAGGCAGGACTCAGTTTACTCACTGCTATGGGCCTCCAGGAGACCAAAACAGTGAAATAATGAGAGATTAATTTTCACTTTGCTTAGTTTTTTTTAAAATTTAATTACATTAATTTTGTGTATGTCTTTCTACCAGGTAACTACTCCTAATTTATTTATAAATAATTATAATCGATAGCAAATGCATTATTGCTAACATTGAAGGTACTGAAATTGACAATTGGGGTCCATGTATTTATTTATTTTAAAATTCATCAAATGATGTCACAACAATCGATTAATAAATACAGTGAAATTTCTAAAACTGATAAATCGTTTGACAGCAGTCTATTTATGCATAGTGAGTAAATCACTACAAATTCTTGTAGTTTATCAACAATATTATCTTTTAATTGATGATAGTTGTCCTCAATAAGTTTGAAATGTAATGATAATGTTAGATCTATAAGTATTGATTAAAAACACCACCGTGTTTGAATTTGTAGGTCATTGACTTAATAGTAAACATAATAAAAATAGTGTAATGGTATAAACAAAATGCTCTTTGTAAAATAGGCTTAGGGGGAAAACAATGAACTCAGAATTGAAAGATTCATTGATTAACATTCATTTAAAATAAGGAAGAAGAAAACTATTCAGTTCATTCAACTAAATGGGGTCAGTATGATAAATTTATCAATTGGAAGTTAAGGTCGTGTGACTTTTAAACACTTATATAATGGCTATTATTACAATCTGCTTTGTTGCTTGAGAGTTTGTTTGGTATTCGATCATTTCAAATGATATATTGATGGTGAATTTAATTACTTTGAGCCTTCATTTCATCCCTCTACCATTCGGTTAAATTTTATATAGTATTATTATTAGAATAATCATAAAAAGAAAAATATATATATATATATGTCCACTGCTTGCAACTATAAATCAAGACAGTTTACACTTCCTTTTGCTAATGTTTATATTCTAATTTAAAAAAAATTGTAAAGAGAAAATTTAATATGTATCCTGCAGTGCTTAACGACCTTATTCATTGAACATATTAAAATAATATCAGTGTGTTTCTATTAAAGAAATAGCTTATCAGTAACTGGTAATAATTAATGATTCAACTAAAGAATTTTTAGTTACTTATTAATCGATTCAATTTTATTATAGTTAGCTGTCAGGCAAAAATTCATCAAGTATATTGCATGATAAAATTATTGTGGTGCACAAACTTTGTTAGTTTAAAGATGGTGTCCAGCAACTGATTCAGTCTCCCAAACCCAAAAAGGACTAATGCTCTTTAATTGCTGTCAAAACTAATCTTTTCAAAAGCCAAATGTTAAGTATGCTATCGTAGAATAGTACTGACAAGAACCTTATTGAGTAAAATTAGCTTGGTGATTGTTATTCTCATATTTAAAAAGCAAATCAGACACCTAGAAATTTGCATAAGAACATTAGGCCATGTTTAGATTATATTAAATGGTCTTGCATCAGATTATAAGAGTTTGTATTAGAACCCAATTTCACCTTAGAGCTCTAACATTACACGATCTCATAATTTTTTCTGTCTATTATTTCTGATATGCCTAGTTGTAGAATGATAGCTTCAACAATGATTGTTCCAATCTCAATCTCTAAGTTTTGGTGAACATGATATATTCCTTTATATAATTAAGCATTTTAGAATTATTGTATATTAATAATATAATTCTATGTTGTTAAAAGTAAAATATTCCAACTATTGTTAAAAAATATAATTTTCTAATAAATGAATTAAAATATGTTTTTATATACATTTGCTTTAGATCATATCAAATCAAGCCCGGGAGAAAACCAGAAATAATGAAGGTGATGATACAAATTCTGGGTCACATTACGGGTAAGAATCAAAAATTATATATATTTAAATGTAAAAATTAAACAGCTTTTAATTAAAAACTGCACAACATTGGTCTCATAAAAAATATTCTATATAAACAAAAATATGATTCATCAGTCTATTCTCAGTAAATTGTGCCATTTTTGAACATTGATTTGATTTTTAGCTAAAAATTTGCATGTATCAATTTACTATTCAATAATGGATGATTACTTAAGTTACTTATTGCTGTTACCTGAAAAAAACCATCCTGATTAAAAATCTATAACACAATCACGTTTTAAAGCTCGGTAGGATGAATTATAGATCTTGTTTTATATGTATATATATATATATAACATTAATATATATATATATATATATATATAACATTAAACAGATCATTTAAACTGTAATGCCGTCATATTATTTGAATACAAATATAAGGTATATAGAGGGAATTTGAACACAATATTACATGCTCCTTAAACTATCCCCTCCATCTTAAATAACCCATAAATATAACCACATACATGTGAAAAAGATAAATGATTTCCAATATACATATTTTGTGGTGGACCAGCATCCATCAGTTGGTCCAGATCAATATTATTCATCCTTCAACTCTTCAGCCAACCATATTATTGGAAATCTGATGATTGTCAACATAAGTATGGCAACAATATTGGAATGGACAAATGCTTTGAGCATTCCATCATCAGATTTTTAATAATATGAATGCCAGAATAGTTGGAGGGTGGCAAAGCAATCATTACTGGGCTGATGGTATTCCTTCTACATTATCATATTTGCAAAAAATCTACTTTTTGTTTTAATGATGGTACAACAAATTCGGATGTTTTATGATAGTTAGCTCTGCAAAAGTCAGTCATTAGTTTCAGCAGACGGTTGTCACAGATATGAAAATGCACAAGGAACATTATCAGCTCAGACTAATGATTGATTTTATAGAAGCTTACTATCATGAAATATCCAAATTTGTCATGCAATTATTAACATAAAAATAGATTTTGACAAACTTACTATAACATAATCATTTGAATTTTTAGACCTGATAAAAAACACCCCTACTTCTAATCAATATAGAATGACCTCTTTTAATATGTCAAAACTTTATAGATCGGTTAACGACAAAGAGTGAATAAAAATAATCTATAAATTATTAAAAAAAACAATACAAACATATATAAAAAGAAATTTATTATAGCATTCTTAACTTGGATAGATTACGGCATCATAAGTATATACAAAGGGCAATCATATGAGATAACTAAATCACATCCAATGGACTTATCCATTAGTGCAATTGTTTATCGTCGGAGTCTGGTTTATAAATGAAGAAATTGTGTATACATACATTATGTGAGAATGTACAAGATGTCTTTTATGTGCACAACATGTTCAGATAATCTAATATAAATTCAGGATTGAATTGACCATGAACTGGAAGAAAATTATCAAATGCAATGACTTGACAATTAAAATGAATACATCATTTACTCCATTGTAAAATGATTACGATCTCTCCTGAGGATACATGAATGTAAAATCACAAGTACCCACAACTCATAAATTTGCAGGACTAAAAAAAATGTCATACCACAGTTATTTTTTGTGTAAATCTGATAGAACTGAGAACATAGACCATTATGCAATTAACTTGATGAAAGCAAGAAATAAAATGAAAGCACATACAGTGATATACAGAGCATTTCAAAACTAAAATAATTAATAAAATTATCATTTGCAGAGATACTAATAAAATCTGGATTGCTCTTCCCATATTCAAATTTGCTTTGACAGATTCAGAACTGCCATAAATTTAATAAAGCTCATTAACAATACAAGATAAAATTGTAACATTAGACTAGACAATGTGGTCTATGCTGTAAACTGCAGCCAAAAAGATTGTCCTATATATATATATATATATATATATATATATATATATATATATATATATATATATATATATATATATATATATATATATATATATATATATATATATATATATATATACTATGATGAGACTGATGAGATGAGGGCAAATCTTCAAAGTAGATTGATCCAACATTCATTAATATATAGATAATCTATACAAAGTTCGATGCTGCTAACTCATCAGTTTATTGTAATCATGAACGAGAATATAACCATAGTTGTGATAGGAGTGTTGTTAAAAATATGTGTGAAGAAAGAGCATGTTGTGAATGTAAAATAAAAGAGACACTGTTTATATACAAAATAAATACCTAATGAATCAAATAGCATCAAATCAGCAAAAATTAATATTATCAGTGGACTAGCCATGAATATGACATGAATGCATTGAAAGTATTCCTGGTGTAATAAATGATACCAAATTTTTAATATTAAAATCTGACCTAGTATTTTCATTACATTAAAGCATATAAATTATACATATCATCTATATAAAACAGATTTATTTGTATCTATCTTAAATATTAATCGTAATGATTATAACTTTATAAGCTATGTATCATATGTCATGCAATTTTTTTCATATATATATATATATATATATATATATATATATATATATATATATTAATACTTGTATCATGATGGATTAAATATCATGCTAACCAATGCTTTTTGAACAATTTTTTGTGTATATAAATGCAGATTTTTAGAGCTTTTATGGGGTTACCTATTTCTGGGATATTATCTGATTTCTTTGGAATAGGTAGAAATTCATTTTATACAATCAGTTTTTTTTAAAACCTCTTGTTTAGCTGAGAGACATAGATGACAAGTTTGTACATTGAATATATGCAAAGTGTAATTATATGATTCTTCATATAAACGATTTCCATCTGTATAATAAGTTTACATTAGGAACAGGGACTAATGAAAGCTTATCTTCCTTGATGTTCTTGCAGTGAACAAACAGAATAATCTGTTATACTTTTTTATTTCAGAAAAAAACTAACACATAGAGAGAGATACCTAAAAATTTCAGCCCAACATTTTTATCTAGCTCATATCTTTTTTGAAACCAAAAGTGTTTTCACTAGAGCAATTACCCTTTCAGATAAATTACATTCGAAATAAGAAGTAGATCATATAAATAATGTTAGATTGGTTAATGATTATGATATTAAAATTGTATAGCAAACTTTAAATTAAACCCAAAATACTCATAACAAGAAACAAAGAGAAGAAGCAAAAATTTACAACTATAAGCATTTCTATCCATGAACGCAACTGCAGAAAGTATTGGAAATAATTTAAAAAACACTATAATATATAAAGAGTATATATTATTATCCAAAAACTCAATAGCATTTTGTCCAAGCCTAAGGATTCAATCCATCTTATAAAATTTCATGTTGGTTTTATGTTTTTAAGGTGGGTATAAGTAATCATCACACTAATATTAGAAAAGATGAACAGCATATGCAATTAAGCTTCAATCATCATCATTTGCACTTTCACTCAGCCTATTGATATGGGTCTTATCATTTATTATTCTAACACGAGCATCTAATCATATATGATACTCTGAACCAGTAATTCAGACAAGCCATTGATATTTTTAAGGAGGATGGATTGTATCAATAAACCTGATGGGATTTACAAATTATATTCTACTTAGAATAATTATTTAAAATCCATTAATCTGAATGACTTTTGATTGTTTTCTTTTCTTCCACCAATCATCATTAGATAATTAAATTTTTCGATTTTTATTCAATACAATTGAAACTTATCGTCTTGTTATACATCAATATTTACAACATCTCTACATGTAGTTTTTATAATATTCATTAGCATGCAATG
The DNA here is from genome assembly GCA_028023455.1 of Epiperipatus broadwayi. Lineage (NCBI taxonomy): Eukaryota > Metazoa > Onychophora > Udeonychophora > Euonychophora > Peripatidae > Epiperipatus > Epiperipatus broadwayi. The sequence goes on from JAQFVV010012442.1 coordinate 4,415,263, forward strand.
CTATGGCTGGTGTGACCAAACCAAAATGTCAGGATAATATGAATGAACCCAGAAAATCTCTTTTATATATATAAAAACACAAGTTAAAAACTTGCTAATGCTTGTATTTATGACAATAGATGGCATTCTACCAAAAACACCATCAAGTGTAAGTTTGTTTACATAAATGTCAGAGCAAGCATTCACTATCTTTAACTTTAGTTCCACCTTCAGATCATGATTTCAAGTTATTTGCTATCATCAATGAAAGACAGGAATAAGAAAATAGATCTAAACACAAACACTGAGCATTTATGAAACAGTTTCTATTCAGCTTGCAAGTGTGAATCTTTTAGACACGTAATGTCTTCAAACTCAGCATAGCAAGTCAGATAGCTACATGGGTCTGATATCAGTTCACCATCACCACATAGTAGAAGCCTCTGCAATATATATCATTGCAAGAAAGACCTCAAAGGTACATTTATTAAAAACAAAAAAACACAAGTTAAAAACTTGCTAACGCTTGTATTTATGACAATAGATGGCATTCTACCAAAAACACTGTCAAGCGTAAGTTTGTTTGCATAAATGTTAGAGCAAGAATTCACTATTACTAACTTTAGTTCCACCTTCAGATCATGATTTCAAGCTATTTGCTATCGTCAGTGAAGGACAGGAATAAGAAACTAGATCTAACCACAAACTCTGAGCTTCTACTATGTGGTGATGCTGAACTGATATCAGACCCATGTAGCTATCTGGCTTGCTATGCTGAGTTTGAAGACATTACATGTCTAAAAGATTCATGCTTGCAAGCTGAATAGAAACTGTTTCATAAATGGTCAGAGTTTGTGTTTAGATCTAGTTTCTTATTCCTGTCCTTCACTGACGATAGCAAATAGCTTGAAATCATGATCTGAAGGTGGAACTAAAGTTAGCGATAGTGAATGCTTGCTCTGACATTTATGTAAAAAACTTACGCTTGACGGTGTTTTTGGTAGAATGCCATCTATTGTCATATATATATATATATTGGTAGAATGCCATCTATTGTCATATATATATATATATATAACAATGTAAAAAAATACTAAGGCAGAGAGTTTAAATATTAAAAAAATTAATACAATTTATTGCACCAAGAAAACTTTCAATGTTTTCGCCTTATAGTCAGGTTTTGTCTGCTGAAAAATGCAAACTGACTGTGAATATGATGAGAAAGCATTGAAAGAATACTTGGTGCAATAAATGTCACTAATTTTTAATATGCAAACTCTGACTTTGTATTTCTTTTACATTAATAGTTATAAAGACAAAATATCAATATATATTTATATATATATATATATATATATATATATATATATATATATATATATATATATATATATATATATATATATATATATATATATATATATATAATTGTTTCAAGAGATGGATTTTTATTTTATGTCCATTATTTAAAATGGCCTTTATATATTATAAAACCCTTAATAGCTTAAGGTGTATGCTAAATGTTATAATAAAATTTTATTAAATAGTTAGTTACATTAGAGTAATATATTATTTTTTTTATATTAGCGATGATAATGGTATGTATCTAACTTGAAATATTTTACTTGCATTCACAAATGTGATCTAATTAAATTTAATTAATATATTATTAGATTTAACAAGTTAAAAAGTTAATTAATAATTTTTTATAATTATATTATTAATATAAATATATCAAATAATGTATATTTTAGGAAGTGACATTATTCATCCTAAAAATCTTCACTGAAAACATCAGCTAACAGTAATCAAGGTTTTTCCTTTGCAAGACCCAACCCAGAAGAATCCATACATTTTACTAAATGTTAATTTACAAATTTTATTAAATGGATTATATATAAATTTTACTAAATAAAGTAATGATTATAAATAGAAAAAAATCAGCTTATTAGTTATTTTGATCCATGTACATACACAGACCACACACACACACACGCACATATATATATATATATATATATATCATTCACCCATTATATATATATATATATATATATATATATAGTAATGGGTGAATGATCTTAGATTAGCATATACTGACCATAATACATCACATCACTAGAAATTTATTTTAAGGGTGGACAGGATATGCAAACCAAAATGTGCCGGACTAAACTCAGGGATTAACAAGATATCTTAAATATTGTTTAGACAATTGAGAAAGTAAAGCACAAAGTCAAACGTCAGCCAAATTAAGTTTAAACAAATTTTAAACATTTATTTAGGAGCAAAATAACTTGTAAGAAAAAGTTTACATGAAAATCAATAGGGTTATCTCAGGTGTGTACCAGAAAGACTAAACACATTGCTCTGGCAGACTTACTGACTCTCTACTAACGAATTCTACAGGGAGGAAGCAATTTCATTCAATAGAAAATTCACCAAAACATTGGTTTTCACTTTCAGATACTTAAATAATAAATTTCCAAAACTAATCAATGAAACGAGTGCTGGTGAGCTTTCTGAGGTCTGCAAAATGTGTCGGCCTATGAATGTCATCTGTCAGTGGAAGCTGCACCTATTATTACATTAAAAATAAAGGTGATTGATTTGCCACAAGAACAACTGCAAAATATGATTGAAAATGAAAAGAAAACAAACAAGTAAGACTGGCGAATCCCCAACCAAACGATTGGTGAAAACTCATCTAAGAACTAAAGGTCTCAATAGGAGACAAGTAAATCATTAGAAAATCAGTTATGTCTGCCCCAGCATTTAATGAAAATGAATTACCAATAATTATAATTAAAAAATAAACTTATGACACAAGTTGTGAGTACACGCTCTGATAAATTTTCAGCTATACAAGTAAATACAAAATAAATCTATCAGAGAGTGCACATGAGTATGAAAATAGGAAAGCTATAAATACTTTAGCAATGAAAGTCTCTCTCACCTGTAATTTACAAAAGGGATAAATATTGTCTTCCTGCTAGCGGCTTACAAAATTACAAAGCAAAAACAATTATAGTTTCCACTTTCAGAGATATAAGAAATAAAGACTATGAAAATAAAGTCACCAGCCAAAAGATTTGGTGGTTTGCAAAAATGCAAACACAGTATTTAAAATTAATTCAGGCTACTAAAATAATTACAGGTAAGCATTCAAAATATACATGACTGCCAAGCATTTAGTAAAAGTTAGGCATAAAAAAATAGAAAAACTCACACGTCACTCTCCCATAAACAACTGAAAGCAAACCTGGAATCTTAAAACTAAGATTCCAAGTCACACAGAAAAGTACAATAAAAGAGAAAAAATATAGCTAATCAATATGAAGTTAAATATTAATTTATGAATATAGATTTATAATTAGATTGAGTGGAGATTTAATGAAAAGAAATTTACCCTGGAAAGAATAAAAGAAAATTTCATCTTACGATAAAGCATAGTTCGCATAGAGTGTGCACATTTATCTTTACTCCATTTTCAGGTCCTTTGACAGTGGCAAAGTAGAGGCAGTGTTTATTTTAGAGGTTCATGGCATGACTGAAGGTGAACTGGCAGGCGTGGGTCCATCCTTTGTTTAAATTAGCAAGACATTCTGATGATGGCAAAACTCATAGCAGTAGATTTTGATATCCTGCATGGTAATGAAGTTTGTCAATAATTGTTTAAGTTTTAGCAGGAATTAATTGTCCAAACTGCTACCCAAAATGGTCTAACTCTCAGCAGGCAATAATCCAACTGTCTCTCTAAAAATGAATCTCCTCTCTTCTAAAATTGGTGGGCTATCCTTGCCTCACTACATTTCCCATGAAAAACTTTTATTAGTCTCTAATTCTATATCTCAGGCAGGGCAAATACTAATTTCCGACTCAATCTAATTTAAGAATTCCAACCAAAGATTATTGAAACAAAAACGACAACACAATTAAACCTTTGCTTTTTTTAGAATTAACTTTTAAAATATGATTAAAATAAAAGCAACAGGAATATATAATTAGCAAGCTTGCCTGTTTTTAATCAAACTGATTAAAACAGGCAGTGAAAGTAAACTATTTTAAAATAAATCAATTCTATAAACAAAAATTAAAATACCCTATTTAAATATAACCGAGTATATGTTTAAATACATGTACGTTTTCCTTTTTTTTTTATTAAATAATAATAAAACCATTGAATCGGAAATCAATCCGGTTCAATATATATATACGTACACACAGAAATTCATATAACACTACAAAACTAGTCAAAACAACAAAATTGTACTAAAATTCTTACACAGATATGTTTTCATCTATTAACAGATAGATCTAAAAGTAACATTTTCATTGTTAAATCTTTTTGGATTATAATTTGTATTGGTTTTTTTATTTAAATTGGTGATTTTCTATGAAATCATATTCAGCCATATCAAGGCTAAGGCCTGAACAAAAAAACTGATATACATTATAAACCAAAAAAGATTACTAGAATGATTCAATCAGTCTCACCAATACGCTCAAACATATTTTGTCATACATCATAACATGTGCATAAGAACAACTTAAGAGTTATAAAAAGAATTTATATTCTTAACATCTTTGAAAATTTATTTACTTAATCAATATAGCTTTTCATAAAGAAAGTGAGGAAAATTTGTTATTTGGACCCACATTTAAATGATATGGACACCATCAATAGTATAATAATGTTAAGTGTAAAGTGTTTTTTTATATATATATATTTATATTTATTATATATATATATATATATATATATATATATATATATATATATATATATATATATATATATATATATATATATATATATATTGTGCCCTTATCTATAGGTCATAATAAGGTAGAATGGTCAATTGCTAAAAAAAAAATTTAAATTTTAAAATACGTTTGTGTAATATATTGATAATTGTATGATCGATTAGATTTAATAGTACAATTTAAAGCTGAAAAATACCTGGTATGTAAAAGTGTAATGGATTATTTAAAAAAACAGTTAAATAAAGCTTAATTATATCCTTGCTTATGGTTGTAAAAGCTGGCCATATAAAATAATACAGCTATAAATAGTTAAAAGTATATTAACACACCAATTGTAATGTTTTAAAACTAATAAATTAAATAAATGCTATATGTAATATTATAATTATAATTAATATTCAAATTTAATCTAATATATTTTAAAATAAACTTTGGGATGGTGAGAATTATATTTAGTTCTACATTTTTAAATTATTTTCCAAATTTTTATAAAATATATCAGTTTTGGTAATTTAGACCGAGACGTAAATTAAAAAAAAAAAATCATCTGATAAAGTTAGTAATCATGTGACTGTATATTATATACCTTCACACACATGCTTGTTAGAATATAATAATAAAGTTTGTGAATTATAAAACTAAATGTAATTGCTATCTATCGTTAAAGTAAAAGTTGAAATATTAAATGTTATTTTAATAATTGTTTTAAAGTTTAAATGATTTTGATAAAACTATAATTGAGTTTAAAAATACTATTCTAAGTAATATTTTAAAACATGACGTCATAAATTCTTTATTTTAAAAAGTTTAATCTATTATAAAACTAAAAATGTGTAAATTTGTTCACACTAAAAAAGTCATTAACCAATCAACGGAGGTATTTTAGCAGATGAAAAATAGGAATTAGACGGAGCGGGAGAAGGAATGTGTAAGTAAAGGAAGGAGGAACATATTTTTTAGCTGTATAAGATCGTAAGCTAGATAAGTGTTATAATTTAAAAAAATTTGTATTTATTTTAAAAGTTTTGTCTTAAAATATAATATTTTGAACTGCCTTTAAATGGAAGGCTAATTTAAAAGATTTCTTACTAGGATTTTTATTCAAGTTTAGCCGAAACCTTGCAGTAAAATGGAAATACAACAGAAAAAAGTACCTAAAAGTATTGATAAAGTAAAAATAATTGTAAAGTGCCTTGAATACAGTTTATTTGTGATCAACCAGAAAATCATTAGAACTCAGATAAATATAATTTGGACATTATACAGAAAACTTAAAAGAAAAGTTATTTGCCGTCAGGAAAAATTATGACGCACAATTTTAAAAGGCTACTCCGAATTTTTTTTTTTATTCTTCTGTATGGAGAAACTAAAATGCTTATATCATAAAGAAAAAATTATGTAAAAGTTATAATGGAGAAAGAATGTTTATCTTTTTAAAGGAAACATTACAAAGTATATAGTACCAGAATTTTAAAAGAAGGCAAAAAGTTACAGAATAATAATATGAAAGAGCTATTGTGTTTTTATGAAAAAGGAACAGAAAAACTTTCTCTAAGAAGAATTAAAAATATTATAAAGTGTTCATTAGAGAAATGATTAATAAAGATAAAGATTTGGAAACTATAAATCTAATTTACTTAATGAAATGAATCCATGGAAACAGAAAAGTTTTATTGAATATTTAAATCAAAGTACTGAGAAGATGCATCGTAAAAGTCGCACGGGAGAAAATATTAGCAAGAAATATTAGAAGAGAATATTTAGAAGTTTTCTTTGCGGGATTAACTAATATCATAATTAATAATTGTATTAAATATTATAAAAACCAAGGATTATCATTCATGAATATTTATTGAACGAAGTAATATTTGTTTTACCTTAAAATTGAACGAGCAGGGAGAGGAACATTAAGTGAATGGAAAAGAAATGATAAACAATTTTTTTTTTTGGCTTTAGTATGAACGGTTTTCAGGAAAATTTGATGAAGGAGTACAGTAAATATAGTTTGAATATTTTTTACTAATTTATTTTAAAATATAAAATGTTATGTGAGATTAGGGAAAACATAAAACATAAATTTAGTAATATTAAAATTTAAATATAACAGCTTGATAAAATTATAGAAATAGTGTTTAAAATAAAGTGTATGGATGTGAATCTTATATCTACAAGGATCAAATGGATGGTGAAGCCTACGGAAAGCGATTGAGGAGATAAAGGTCGTTTGGTAATTTTAATAGTTATTTATAATGCATAATGTATTTTTTTTAGATCATCTATTGACCTAAGAATGAAGTGTGAAAGTCTTAATTATATGTACACATTTTATGCAACATTTTAACATATAATGAGATAGGAGTAATTCGGAATATGCATGCAACAATTTATTTAAAGTATATTAATAATATAATTTAACAGAACAATTGTGTGATTCTTTTGAACTTTCATGTGATAAAGTATTCAGATATTTAAATAGTTTGTATATGATTAAATATACGGAGGAAAGTAGTAAAAAGATTTTCTTATAGAACAGTGGAATTGTTTTAAAATATCAATGAATTTTATTATTGTTAGTAATGCAGATATGTATTTGTCGATGTACAGTATAGAAAAAATCTTGAGAAATAAGATCGGATAGTGACTTGTAAGTACTAGTGGAGAGGAAACCAAGATGATGTGTTTTTTTTAAGAAATAGGAAAATATAAGGGATTTGGATCATATTTAGTTTTGTGTGGTTTAGTATAGTTAACTAAGTCCTATGACTGAACACATATGGTTTGGACAGTGTTTTGCATATCTTTAAACTTTTGATGTTAGAATAAAGCTGAAGAAATAGCTTTAGCATCGTTCCTATGATAGAGGTTGGTAGACAGGTAACGGTCACTCCTCTATAGTGTCTTTTAATTCACTGTGCCATGATTGTCAAGGTATATGACGAGTAATATTCTAGTTGTATTTTGATCCTATGCATCTATCTTCGCTATCCTTATTTCATGAATCTGCATTGGTCAGAAAGATATTTTCAAAGAAATAATGAATAAAATAGAACTGAAGATATGTTATCGTTTATGTAAGAATAGTTTATTTGCTTGAATGTATAGAATTGTGTAACTTTAAAATTGAAAGTCCAAAATATCATAAAGAGAGAAAGAATCATATAATACATTGTAAAATTAATTCAGAAATGAATATAAGATTTTGAAAAGAAATCTAAACCAAATATTTTAAAAGTGATAATAAAATTTGAATGTTTTTTTTTTTAATATTAATGTTGGAGGGAATGAGTATTGCATATTTATCAAGAGAAAATTCAATAAGGTATAATAAACATATACTTGTTCATGGTATATTAATAGTTATAATTATATCATCCGAAGTAAGGCTTGAATGAGAATATTAGGATTAATAAACATTGGATAATGAATAATAAAAACCTAATACCGAATGTAGAATAGTGTTTTGACTTTGTAAGATTCCATACAACCAATATTAAACTAAATTTTGTTATTTTGTAGAATTTTATTACGAATGTAAATTTTTGTAAAAAATGTAAGTTTAATAATATTAGGGATGAAAAGTGTTTGTGATAATCATATAAGAAATGCATTTTGTAATAAGCTAACCATAATAATAAATCAAGTAATAATACTGTATTTTCTTAAGTGTTAAAAAAAAAAAAAGATTTAACTAGGAAAAGTAAATAATATTTTGATTTCATTTTATAAACTAATAAACTAAGTTGAGATATGAAAGTAAGGGATATCCAATGTATATAGTGTAAAAATATTGTTAATTTATTTATGTTGTTAATAAACTTTGTTTTAAATTTGTTTTAAAGTTTTTGTGTCCGAGTTGTTATTTCTCCACATGGATGCATGAAATCACGATACATTTATAATTGAAACAGACATATAAATTTTGCACAAAAGGTAAACATAAAAGTGTTATAAGAATTTTGAGAATTTATTGGTATGTTAAAATTAAAAGATCATAATTTTATATTATTTATTGGTCATAAGTCGGTTGCCACAATATTACATTAAATTATATGCTAATGTTGCCACATGTATTCTGTTGTCAGATTATTAAAATACTACCACGTACGTATTTATTTATTTCATTTAGGAAGAAATAAGATTATATTATACTATTAGTGTTATTATTATTTTTTTATTATTATTAGTTGCTGTGTAGTAGATTATGACATAAAATTCCCTTTTCATATTTTACTACCATAATTTTAAATCAGTTAGAATACAATTTATGAACCTGAGATTTTATTTTATTTTACTTCATTTTATTTAATTGAGCTAGATTCTTGTTATAAAGAAGATTAAGATATGATTATTATTTTAATCGTAGTGAATAGAGCTCAGAAAGTCGTAAGAATACTATGAGTTAGTTATTTGGTATAGTAAAAAGGGGGGATAATGTTCTTATGCCATTGAGGTAGTATCGTGTGGATAATGGCTCAATGTAGTCTATCTCGTTCCCTGTATTGTCACTCCATGTCTCATGAAAATAGTAAATATTTGTTAATTCATTTTAAAATTGAACCGTATTTGTATTTTAAAATTAGAGCTAGTAATCATTTTAATTAATGCTGAATATTTCATTTATTTATTTGTTAACTGAGCTAGAACCCGTAATATTAATCAATCCTTTCTTATAAAATCTTTAATTTTTTGTACAATGCTTAACATTCATCAACATCGACAGTTTCGATTGCCCCTGCAATCTTCTTCAGAACTATAAATATATACACATATATATAAATATAAATTACACAACTATATATAAATTATATACAAATTATATAAATCCTATAAAATCCATATATATATATATTCATAAAAATATACAAAAATATTTATCACCTGTATATCTCCTCAAATACATGAACATTAATAAAATAATTGAAATCTTTTAACACCTTAATTTTAATCTTTTTTTATTATATATATTTAATATACTTTCATGCTATTATTTTATATTTTTCAAATATATTTATTTCAATTATTTTTATATTAACTTATCTTTATAACTTTATCTTCTATTTCCATAATTTATATTTAATTTTTACTTTTATATGTTAACATTATCATATTTATTTATATACCTATTCTTACTTACTCCATTTTTTTTTTTTTTATCTTATATCCTCTTAAATTTTTTTTATTTTTACTTTGTATATCCCTATATATATCTCATATTTCTAAAACTTAACCTTTAAACTTTTTATCATATTTTATAATTTAAAATTATTACTAAACTATTCTGAAATTATATAAAAAGAAAAAATGTTTAATTCCTATTTATTTTATTTTTTATATTAATATCTTAATTAATTCTAAATTTAATTCTTATTTACCTTTTAACTTCTTTTCTTTACGTTCTGTCTATTGTACGTTTTTATTTTTATATATTTTTTAATTGCTCCTCTATTGATTTTACCTATTAATTTTTATCTTTATTTTAATTTTATTCTTTTATTTTTATTATATTACTTTATATTAAAATTCTCCTCATCGAAATATTGTTCATTTTTGGTTTTATACATTTATATAAATACTTTAATTATTGTTCAGATGAAGATGAATATAATAAACAAAAAAGTTAATTAAAGAAGAATTAAGAAATTATAATATCCAGAAAAGTTTGTGGATAATAATATTAAAAAGATAGAAAAAAGATGAAGGATAAATATAAAGAAAGAGATAGAGATAAAGAGATAACTAAAAAAGAAACAGCTTATATAGGTTTAAAAAAGGAAATAATTATATAGTTAAGAATTTAAATAGAATTATAAAAAAATTAATAAAAAGTTTAATGAAGTATTAAAACTAAAAATAGTTAATAAAAAAAGAAAAAATATAATAGGAATATTAGAGAATAAATATGAGTGTTTAAATAAAAAGAATATAATAAAGTTAATGGAGTTTATGAAATTAATTGTAGAGATTGTAAAATTAAAAATAAAGAGGTAATGAATTATGTTGGAGAAACTAAGAACTCAATTTATAGGAGATTGATACAGCATAAATATGATAAAAATCACCAATATATATGCACAGATTGGAGACAGGACATGAGTTTAATAAAGAATGTATTAGAATGTTACATTTTACAGAAAGTAGGAGGGAAGAAAGATTAAAGAAGCTATTTATATAAATAGTATAAAAAAAATGAACAATGATTTCGGATTGAGGAGAATTTTAATATAAAAGTTAATATAATAAAAATAAAAGAATAAAATTAAAATAAAGATAAAAAATTAATAGGTAAAAATGCAATAGAGGGAGCTAATGTATGAAAAATATATAAAAAATAAAAACGGTTTAACTGAAATAGAGCAGAAAGTAAAAGATAAAGAAGTTTAAAAGGTAAAATTAAAATTAAATGTTAGAATTAATTAAGATTATTAATATAAAAAATAAAATAAATAGGAATTAAACATGTTTTTCTGTTTATAATAATTTCAGAATAGTTTATGTAATAGATTTTAAATTATAAAATATGATAAAAAGTTTAAAGGTTAAGTTTTAGAAATATGAGATATATATAGGGATATACAAAGTAAAAATAAAAAAAAAAAAAAAAAAAAATTTAAGAGGATATAAGATAAAAAAAATGGAGTAAGTAAGAATAGGTATATAAATAAATATGATAATGTTAACATATAAAAGTAAAATTAAATATAAATTATGGAAATAGAAGATAAAGTTATAAAGATAAGTTAATATAAAAATAATTGAAATAAATATATTTGAAAAATATAAAATAATATACATGAAAGTATATTAAATATATATAATAAAAAAAGATTAAAATTAAGGTGTTAAAAGATTTCAATTATTTTATTAATGTTCATGTATTTGAGGGGATATACAGGTGATAAATATTTTTGTATATTTTTATGAATATATATATATATGGATTTTATAGGATTTATATAATTTGTATATAATTTATATATAGTTGTGTAATTTATATTTATATATATGTGTATATATTTATAGTTCTGAAGAAGATTGCAGGGGCAATCGAAACTGTCGATGTTGATGAATGTTAAGCATTGTACAAAAAATTAAAGATTTTATAAGAAAGGATTGATTAATTAATTAAGGCAATGCAATAAAGAAACAAATTAAAATTAAATAAAACCCGTAATATTCATAATAAACAGTATATTTTGGGGTGAGAATGCACGGGGGGAGGTTAGAATATATATATATATATATATATATAGGATACATTATATCAGACAAAAGGATGTCAGCTTGGAAGTGAATGATGCATGGAAGTCGTGAATATAAAACATACACATATAAAAAGTCTATAAGAATGCAAAGAGTATCACTTATTGCATCTACAGTAATATAATCTAAATATGTCGAACAATCAATGTCCAAATTTATGTGTAATCTAAATAATTATAATTAAAAGCATATAAATGCATATAAACATATTTTATTATTATTAAACTATGCATTTCTTGATAACATGTCATTTATCTATATCTTATCCATATCTGAAACCTTTAAACATATATGTGTAATATGGGTGAGTGTCAATATCCAACATCAGAGGGCATTACTAGAAATATAATCCTAGAATAAGAAAGTTTACTGATGAGGAACTTCATTATCAATGCCGACTCAGCTATCTCATTACACATAACTATTTAATTTTGCCTTTCAATTGTGTAAAACAGAAATTCTTTACAAATATCAATTGGCAGAACAGGCAATATCAAACTAACAAAAAGCAAAACAAAGTTTATTATAAGTTCAACATAATATAGTTCAAATACAAATATATTTCATGTGTCCCCTTTGTATATTAGCACATATTGCATTTGATAACTTGTAGCTTTAAAATGCTTTCAAAATTTATATGTGCAGACATATATATTAAACTTTTGCATTAGCAAAGCAAGTTAAATTAACTATAAATGTTTACAATTCTCTAATGGTCATATTTGTTCACTATGCAACAAATTTCTGAGTCTTGCCAAATTCTCCCAAAGCTGATCTAGATGAGGGGTTGAGACCTGAAATCAGATCATACCTCAGCTCCTCTGCCAATACTCCATGACTTACTACCCTATGAATGTCATATATGAGGCTACACTCAGAATTTCTTAATTTGCATGCTAGCAGTAGCAAAGGGTGGAACATAAGACTCAGGGAAAAAATGACTTTATAGCTAGTTACAAACTAAACACACCCTTCTATGGCTTATGGAATAATTAATAATTGTATAAATCAACACCAAATGACAATGCATAGTTATACAATTCACTTAATAACTAAAATTAATATGATTCAAAAGGATTGGAATGAACTAGAAAAAAATACGTAAAAGGATATTATATTTTATATGTTTAAAAAAATTTAAACAATTATTAAGATGGCTATCCATCTGTGCATTGGAATTCACCACAGGTGTACAATAGATGAGTGAGTTACAGAATCTCATCTGATGCATGGAACAATTAAATGTGAAATTATTACATTAAAAACTTCATTTTATTTTAATCTACAGCTTGGATTATGCCTAATTTATGCTATAAGATGCCTATGAGGTTTGCAAACAGTCAACTTGCAAGATAGACTCTTTATAATTATAATCACTCTAAGTACCTTAAGTTAGCCAACATTAGTTCTATATACAGATCATTGTTACATAGCCAGACCATGGAGTTAAATCAATGTTGAATTCATTAATATTAATGGTGGGATGAACTGGGGTTGGTTATAGCAAAGTTTATGATACTATAGCACTATATTAACCTGAATAAAATGGTGTCTCAAATGTGTGAGATTTATCAACTCAATGATCAGTTCCTGGTATCATAAGACTTGCTATGAGACAAGAATATTTAGTTCTGGAGATCTGATTAGCTTTAAACATGAATAATCTGGATGATCATGTTCCAGTTCTTAAAGCTATCAACCATGAATAGGGAATGGTCTTATTCTAAATCCCCATAAACAAATACATATATGATAGAGCAACCACCTAAGCAACTGTATATGATTTATAAAGAAACATTTGCCATGCCAATAATAATCGATCATTATTAAATCTAAATGGTGCTAAATCTATAGCTTCTTTCCACTAAACCATTGTATACCAGTTCCTAAGTCAGCATACATGAACATACTAAAGAAAGGGGTTAATTAAGTGATATAGCCTATAATTAATCTCTATAGTTTTTATTATACTTCCAAGGAGGAATAAAGCATAATTAGGGCTTATGTACTTAATTGAAATATGCTCTAGACTATCACTCTTGCATTAGTTAACTATAAATATTTTTTATTTGTACTAACAAACCTATTTTTACTCAGCTAAGACATAAAAGCTATTTAATATACACATAGGTTTCAGATTGGAGATTACATGTGTGTGTTTTAACGCTTATAAATTAATTAGAGAGAGCTTCTAATCATTTCTCTCTCTTCCCCTTTTAAGAATCTAAATTATCAACCTCCAGCCTGAGTGGGTTATAGTATAAATTTATAACAATATAGCAAAATATAATGAAGGCATAACCACAGATAGAAAATTATTTAGAATTTAATTTTGACAAGAGTTATATTACTAAGTTCATTTACTTTAAAGAGTTAGGTAAGGCTTTCAAAGTACTTATTGTTACATTATTTTAGAAATTAGATACAATTTAGCTTCATTATAAAATTCATTCAATATGTAATGTTTAAATAAAAGTTTGTGCACATTTATATGGAGCTAGCTTAGAAGTATTTAAGAAATTAATAACAAGAGTTTATAAAAGAGCTCTAGATGTTATGTTTGATTTTACTATAGTTCAGAGCTCAGGTGTCTTTTTTTCAGATATGAGGCATTTATTTTCTGGCTTGTTCTATCTATCCTTTTTTTCAGGGCTGGCTGCTATTTTGAAATGCTTCCCATCACTGAGGACTCATATCCCGGCAAGGAAGACAGCAAAGATTCCCCTTTTAGGCTTGGCTTTTTATTGTACAGGTCGTAATAGCCCCTGAAAGCATTACAAGTTACAATTTTTTAGCTTCTGAACTTTTTAAATTCTGATTGGTTTTTTTTTATAAGAGTATACTCCCCTCTCTGCTAATATCACAATTTGTTTACAAGTTGAGACAAATTTTTACTCTTTATTTTACATGTTTGTTATAATTCTGAGAAACAAAACCATTACCTTTGTAGTTTACAAAAAATAAGTAATTGTGAAAATTGCATCAGTCGTCTAGCATCTCTTTGTAAACAAAAATAAAATTAATATATTTTTAAGCCCACTCTTATTTTTACATATTTTAAAATCCAGGTGAAGTCAGCTAATTTCCAAGAAATAAAAATATAAAAAAAACAGATTTCAACCTGGTAAACGTTTCATTATATACACAAATCTTTTAACTTAGAAACCATAACATTTAAGCAAAGAGATCTAATTAGTGCAAGAGATTTATTATCTTGGTGAAATAAATACAATTTAAAAAAATAACAAAAGTTTGAAATCTATAACTTTGCAAGCTTATTTCATGTATATAAGTATGTGTGAAAATTCACATACGTGGTAAAGTTTAACTTTACTCTCTTAAATTTTAGAATTATGTTTGCCCAATTTATAGAAATTATTTATATTAGCAAAATGCATTTATAAGATATATGCACATACATTACTATATACCTTTTTATTAAGTTAATAAGCTAATATCAGAATACACCTTTATATAATATATGCAGATTCATGCACATACATATTATTAAGTAATAACCTGTATATTTATACTTTATGTTTATTCAATATAATAATAAATCATGCTTTCACACTTCCAACGTAAAGCTATAACAACAAATTGAAAACTAAATTAAATGGCTAAGCTTTATGTTGGAAGAGTGAAAGCATGATTTATTAATATACATATTACTATAACTTTTTATAAAGCTCTTTTGGTTAATATATACCAAATTGGGAGTTTAAACTAGAAAAATTATACTATTAAGGAACATAGTAAGTGAAACGATATGATTGATACAGAATACCATTTCATATCACTGAAGTTCCAGAGAAATTAAAAAAAAACAAACAAAAAAAAATGAAATTACTTAGGTTTGGTGAGCAATCACTGATTCATCCCTTCTTTTTATACATGGGATATTTATCTCATTCTCTTATCCACTTGCTTATTAAATCCTGCCTTATCATCCATTTCTCAATATTAAGTAGGTATCTCCAATGCACAATATCATTCTCTTATCCACTTGCTTATTAAATCCTGCCTTATCCTCCATTTCTCACTATTAAGTAGGTATCTCCAATGCACAAATAACAAAAAAACTACCTTTTTTATATGTAAACTATTGATATACTATTATACATGTGTTAAACCATAATTGTGTGTCTATTGCATACACTATATACAATATTTACAAAAAAACTTGTCTCTGTAGAAAACCTAACCTAAGTATAATCCAAGTTTCTTGCTCTCCACTGTTTTCAATTGCCTGACCAGGACCTGCTACCTTGGGATGTCTGTCTACTTTCCATCCTGATGGCTTGGCATCTAGATTCTATCCTTTGGAATTTATCAGGTGGTTCCTTATGCAGTGGTATGTAGTCTATGGCGGTTAGAAATTTCACCATTTTATCCATGCCTCGTATGTGACTACCGACCATCAGTTGTTGAACATAAGATGGCATGTTTAGCTGGATGACTCCTATAATCTGAATCTCTTTGAAAGGGAATGCATCCAGTGATCTCAGGTAAGTCACCTGCCTCATGCAGAACTGTGTGTTAGTTTCTTTATTGACCGGACCATAACACTTCCTCGAAACTGCATATTATATTCTGTCTTGTCATTCTTCACTCAAAAGGTTCTACTTAATGATGCTGCATACTGCTCAAATGTTCTGGGATTTTCTTCATGACACTTCCACCAGGACTGGGCATATCCCTGTGGATAGGGTGTAGTGAGAGTAACTTGGTCAACTGGGACCACTTGCTGGAAGCAAAATAGCTCTCTGAGACTTTTGATAAGTATCTTAGGGCTTTCCCCTATCTCACCCTTAAACATTTTATCTGTATAAACTTTCACAAGTAAGTTTGCCCATTGATAGATAATCCTGGTGGAACCTCTTCTTTACTCCTTTCCCTTACACTATTCCCTCTGGGATTCTTCTCACTGAAAGACTCTACTATGTCTCTAATTTCCCTTTTTTATGAGGGTAGACTTACCTTTCCAGGGTGGTTAGCTATTATCCCTGTATTGGCTGGTACTGGTACATCTCCCCTTATGCTCTCCATTACCTTGAATCTTGTGTTATTCCTCAGCTACCCTTGCTAAGTTTATAATGTCCCTGCTGAACTGTGGAACTTTTCACTCGATTTTGTCTTTGATAGCTATTTCCCCTCTCTGAGCATTCTTTTGATTTCTCACCAGTCTCTCTATTTTATCTTGTAACCCCTGGATATATTTCTTTATCCTCAATCTCGCTTTGATAACTATCTTATTTTATATTCAAAATTTTCCTTTATTTCTGAGGCTGTCTCCTGTATTAGCCCCATAACATTTTCACCTTGCTTTTCTTGGCAGCCCCATTCTTTTTCTACCTCTTGATAAATGTGTGCTATGGCCTCATGTAAAGTGGCTACGTGCCTATACATCTTATCCCAGTTTAATATTATTTCTCCTTTTACTGTGAAAATTGCCTCAGAGGTTTTCTTCTCGTGGTTTGATAGGAGTCCCTGAAATTTATCTTGTACCTTCTCTACCCTGTTCCAGCCATCTATTGCTAATCTTTCCATTTTCTCTTCTAGGACCTTGAACCTCACCTCCACTTCTCTATCTCTTGCTTTCTTTTTCCTTTCCTTTTCATTCCTCTTCTTATTTCATTTCCCTTTTCTCTCCTTTCCCTTTTTTGACTTTTACTTTTAAACTTTTCCTCCAACCCTATCAACTTGGATAGTAAGAGCTGTGGTATGTCTACAATCCCTATATTTCAAACTTCTGGTGTCTTTTCAGGAAACTGCCTAGAGTACACCATGTTCCCTACAGTTGCCTCTGAGTGCAGGTTGACATTCATTTCTCCTTCTATATCCCATTCTGTACTACAATTATCCCATAGAATTTCTCTTCTGGACCCCCTACCTTCCTTCCCTGTCTTTTCTTCATTGCCTATGCCTTCTCTTACTATTGGTTCTTTAGTGTTTTATCCATTTCTATCTCCCCTTATTTAACTTTGGTCTCTATCAATGGCTTAATTGTTATCTACCCCACAAGAAACAGTCCCAGTGTCTTTCTATTGCCTTTTATTCAGTCTATTTCAAACTAGGGATGCCTCACTTATCCTATGCCCTTAACTAGATACATTATAATAAGCATAATTTATAATACAACTAAATCAATACACCAACAAAACAACATCAACAAATTCTTAATCTTGTCTCTTTTCTTTCTGACAGAGGTTCTTATGTAGTTTTTTGCTTAATCCCTGATTTCTAAATTTTGCCCCAAAGCATGTGTATGTTATATAAGTTATACTTCGACCAATAATTGTATCTTCATAGCCCAATATTTTTCCAATGAATAACAAAAATTTATATATAAGGCTGTTTTTTTTTGTTACACTTATCCTAGGTGCCAGTTACTGATAGTTGACATACATATAAAAATCATAACCATAATAGAATTTAATAATCCCTCTATGCATTATCATACTTTCAAAATTAGGTTGTGGCCATAGTGTGTTTAGCTTAATTATAACTTTTTAGAATTTCCCATTATAGTTCAATAGTATACTATATATAAAAATTATCTTTAAGATCAAAGGAAAAAATAATTACCTTTATACAGCCAAAAAAAATCTACTTTTGTTCCCAAAAATAATTGCAACCCAATGGTTATAACATTTATACTTGAAAAAAAAAGTCCCCCTGCACATCTTAGAATTTCCCATTATAGTTCAATAGTATACTATATATAAAAATTATCTTTAAGATCAAAGGAAAAAATAATTACCTTTATACAGCCAAAAAAAATCTACTTTTGTTCCCAAAAATAATTGCAACCCAATGGCTATAACATTTATACTTGAAAAAAAAAAGTCCCCCTGCACATCTCTTTTTTCTCTTTTACTTGTTTACAAACAAAAAAAAATATTGTTAAACCAAAAACATGGATTTATATTAGCATGATGACATAATTACATTTTAGAATAATATTACTCATCCTGAGTCTGGGGTACCTCAAGAGAATAAAAAAAAATCCACTTTGCAGTACTATACCCAGGAAAAAAATAATCACATATATATGACTTATTATCGGTGTGAAATTTGATAAGCCATTATGTTTGGGCATCCATACCTGGAAATTTTTTTACATATCTTACAAAAATTATATACCTTTCTTTTCTTTTTTTCCTGCTCAAAGGCATTCCATTTAGAGCTGTGGAAATTAATTAATGAAGCCGCCATGTTTTGGGCATCCATACCTGGGAAAACAAATTTACATATACTAATGTTATTATTGCCACAGACACATTATCAGTTCTGGGCTGTCGAAAGTAGTCAAATATACCATCGTTTGGGCATCCATTCCCACAAAAAAGTATTCTATGTAACATATATTTGTATACTCATTTAACAAAATTCAGAGTCTTGGCAAATTCTCACAAAGCTGATCTAGATAAGGGGTTGAGATCTGAAATCAGTTCATACCTTGGCTCCTTTGCCAATATTCCATCACTTACTACACTATGAATGAAATATATGAGGCTACACTTGGAGTTTTTTATTTCACATGCCAGCAGTAGCAAAGAGTGAAACATAAGAAAAAATGACTTTATAGCTAGGTTATGAACTAAATGCACAATTCTATGGCTTATGGCATAATTAGTAATTGTTTATCCAACACCAAATGACAAAGCATAGTTATATAATTCACTTAATAACTAAAACTGATATGATTCGAAAGGATTGGAATAAGCTATGAAAAAATATATAAAACAATATTATATTTTATATGTTTAATAAAATTTAAAACAATTATTAAAATGGCTCTCCCTCTGTGCATTGGAATTCACTTCAGGTATACAATGGACAAGTGAGTTACAGAACCTTATCTGATGCATGACACAATTAAATGTGAAATTATTACATTAAGAACTTGATTACATTTTAATCTATGGCTTGGATTGTGCCTAATTCATCCTATGAGATGAATATAAGGTTTGTGAACAGTCAACTTGCAAAAGAGACCATTTATAATTATAATCACTCTAGGTACCTCAATATTAGACTATATTAGTTCTCTATACAGACCATTATTACATAGCTAGACCATGCAGTCAAGTCAATGTTGAATTTATTAATATTAATGATGGGATAAACTGGGATCAGTTCTAGCAATGTTTATGATACTATAGTTCTATATTAAACTGAATAAAATGGCATCTCAAATATGTGTTTCCTCATGAGATTTATCAACTCAGTGTTCAGTTTCTGGACTGTAAAACTTGCTATGAGACAAGAATCTTTAGTTCTGGAGGTATGATTAGCTTTAAATATGAATAATCTGGATCTTCGTGTTCCAGTTCTAAGGAAAGCTATCAGCCATCAATAGGGAATGGTCTTATACCAAATCCCCCCAAAATATATATGTGATAGTGCAAGCTGCCTAAGCATCTATGTGGGCTTTATAAGGAAACATTTACACAAATAATCATTGATCATTATTAAATCTAAAAGGCACTAAATCTAGAGCTGCTTTCTAATAAACCATTGTATACTAGTTTCTAAGTCAGAATACTTGAAAATGCTAAAGAAAGGGGGTAATTATGTGATCTAGCCTATAATTAATCTCTATAGTTTTTATTATACTTCCAGGGAGGAATAAAACATAATCAGGACTTATATATTTAATTTAAATATGTTCTAGACTATCACTCTTGCATTAGTTAACTATAAATATTTTTTATTTGTACTAGCAAACCAACTTTTACTCAGCTAAGACATAATAGCTATTTAATATACATATAGGTTTCAGATTGGAAATTACATGTGTATGTTGTAATGCTTATAAATTAATTGGAGAAAACTTTTAATCATTTCTCTTCCTTCTCTGTTTACGAATATAACCTCCAGACTGAGTGGGTCATAGCATAAATTCATAACAATATAACAAAATATAATGAAGGCATAACCGCAGATAGAAAAATATTTAGAATATAATTTAAATTTGACAAGAGTTACACTTTTAAGTGTGTTTACTTTAAAGAGTTAGGCAAGTTTTACAAAGTACTTATTGTCACATTATTTTAAAAATTAATTACAATTTAGCTTGATTACAGAATACATTCAATAGGTAAAGTTTAAATAATAAGTTTGTGCACATTTATAAGTAGCTAGCTTAGAAGTATATTAAGAAATTAATAATGAGAGTTTAATAAAGAGCTCTACAGGTTATGTTTGATTTTACCATCATTCTCTACTCAGGTATCTTCTTTTCAGGTGTGAGGCACTTCTTTTCTGGCTTGTTATATTCACCCTTCTTTTCAGAGCTGGCTGCTGTGTTGAACTGCTTCCCATCACTGAGGACTCATCTCTTGTCAGGGTAGACAGCAAAAATTTACCTTTAACCTTGGCTTTTCATTGTACAGGTGGGCATAGCTCCAGAAAGCTTTACTAGTTACAATTTTTTAGCTTCCGACCTTTTTTAATTCTAATCAGATTTTTTTTATAAGGGTGTACTTTTCCCTCTGCTAACATCACGATTTGTTTACAAGTTGAGATGAATTTTTACTCTTTATTTTACATGTATGTTATAATTATGACAAACAAAACAATTACCTTTGTCTTTTATAAAAAAAAAAACAAGTAATTGCAAAAATTGGTGTCAGTTGTCTAGCTTCTTTTTGTAACCAAAAATAAAATTTAATATATTTCTAGTCCACTCTTATTTTTACAGATTTTAAAACCCAGGTGTAGTCAGCTAATTTCCAAGATACAAAATTTATATAAAAACAGTTTTAACCCAGTAAACATTTCATTATATACACGAATCTGTCAACTTAGAAACTATAACATTTAAGCAAAGAGAGCTAATTAACACAAGAGATTCATTATCTTGGTGAAATAAATACAGTTTAAAAAATAACAAAGTTTGAAATCTATAACTTTGCAAGCTTATTTTATATATATAAGTATGTGTGAAAATTCGCATACATGGTAAGGTTTAACTTTACTCCCTTAAATTTTAGAATTATGTTTGCCCATTTTATAAAAATTATTTATATTATTAGCAAAATGCATTTATAAGATATATGCATATACATTACTATATATCTTTTTATTAAGTTAATAGGCTAATATCAGAATACACCTTTATAAAATATATGCAGATTCATGCATATACATATTGTTATAATTTTTTATTAAGCTCTTCTGATTAATATACACCAACTTGGGGGTTTAAACTAGGAAAATTATACCACGATGGAACATAGTGGATGAAATGGTATGATTGATGAAGAATACCATTTCAAATTTAGAAATACACTCTATGCATTCGATTGCTCACATCTTTATAAGTAATACCACCATAAATAGTCTCAAAATACCTGTTGTACAAATCAAACTAACATTCATGTGGGGAAATATCTCAGAATCTGAGGCAACATCAATATTATTCATGAGTACTTGAAGCGGGGATTACATAGAGACAAATAATGACATATAAATATTTAGTGTGGCACAAAACTATCTAAGCATTCTTGTACAAAATTTACACACATATGTGCACACACACATATATACACACACCCACACACACACACACACACACACACACATATATATATATAAGGCATATTTTGCGGGTTTATCCATGTTAAAAAGTTTAAATATTGATATATACTGATATTTCAACTTGATCACACATGGCATCCACTGGGTGATGAAAAGTAGAAAGATGGTTGTAGAGGTTCTACACTTACTGATTTGAAAAAAATGTTAAAGTTCCACCAATAGCAAAAATGTTAAATTAAGAATGTTTTTTAAAAAAATCTTTCCTGATAAGAGGAATTATACATGTATCATCTCACTTATTGATGCAAGCTGGATGTTTAAGTATCTCAATGGCTTCTCTAATTTTGCACTGGTAGAGATTATCACATCTGGATATGATCCTGGTACTAGAAAATTCAATTTTATGACCTGAATCTATAGTATTGAGTGACAGTTCTGATGATGATGAGTGTTGTTTGACTGCATTATCATGCTCATTTCTCCTAACACTTATGTGATGATTATTCATTCCTATGTAAGAAGCTTTACAATTTTCACATGAGATTTGATAAACACCATGAGATTTAAGAGGGACTGAATCCTTAGTCTTGTTTATTACAATGCTGATCTTTAGATACGTAGAAAATGCTGTAACTATATTATAGCATTTTAATATACATCAATACTGTCCGTAGTTTGTTCTATATATATAACACAAATCCTAATAGCTGATTCATCATCATTTTGTTTTCTACTTTGTCCATATTGGGCTTGAAATAAGGTTCTTTTATAAATATATAATTATAACTATTTGCGAATAAAACACTATTAATATGATTTATTTCTTCTTTCAGATGTGACTTCTCTGAAAATTTAATTGCTCTATTTAATAAAGTTTTGGCTACAGAAACGATCTGAGTTGATGATGAGAATGTAAATGTAAATATATGTCCTATGCATGTATTCTTACTGTAAATCAAAAAAAAAATAAAGTATTTGGTGTTCTGATGACTACAAAATCAAGAAAAGGGAGTTTTCCATCAGACTCTTGTCTCCATTGTAAATTTAATATGATGATGCACATTATTTAAATGTAAGAAAAAAAAAAACATCTAATTTATTTTGTCTATGTTGCCATATGAGAAAAGGGTCATCTATGTATCTGAGGCAAATGAGAAGTTTTAAAGATGATGATTCTAAAGCACAAGTTTTTAATATTTTCCATGAATAAATAAGCTATTACTCCGGAGATAGATGAATGCATAGGAGTACCAAAAACTTAAATAAAATGATATCCATTGTATACAAAATATGTGTTCAAAAGACAGTGTATAATCAAAGCAATAATATGATCTGGTAAATTGCAACATTGTGTGACATTATATTTAAAGCTTCATCAATTGGAATGTTTGTAAACAAAGACACGACATCAAAAGTGACCAGAATGTCATTAGCATTAATTTTTAATTTTTTAAAAGAGAAATAAAATAAAAAGGGTTTTAACATATGATTTACTAGATGGGATTGTAAGTTTAATGAAATCCGATAAATATCTAGCTAAAATATGAGTTGGAGATCCTACTGTGCTTACTATTGGCTGAAGGGGAGTATCTACTTTGTGAATTTTTGAAAGTCCGTAACATTTTGGACAGAAAAGATTTTCATGAGGGATTATTTTACTTTTTATCTCTGTTTCAATAGGTGATTTATTAATAATGGCTTTTGTTGTTTTTTTCCAAATACGTAGTATGATCTCTTTTTGATAGTTTAAATAAATAAATAAATAATACTTCTGTATATAATATAAAAATAATATAAAATAACAATTCGTGTCAATTGTTAATACAGAGTTTAATATAAATAAATAAAAACAAATAATATTTCCAAGTGCTTTCAACTCTTACAAGTCCTTATCAAGGCAGTATAAACAATTCTATTTTCTCCTAGGTGATGAATCTAACATTTCATTGTATTGGCCAGGAACAACTAATCAGAAAGCTGGTCAATTTTGAATTCATAGCACAAGATGAATTTTGTATAATATATGATTCTTTAATCTTGCGTTTTTTTATCATGTGTTTCATTCATTAATATTGTAAAATCCTTTGGACTACATATATGGCCTGTATTATTTTGGTGAACATAAAAAGCTGAATAAACTGTAACATCTTCTCTTGCTCTATTATAAGTATATTTATGTTGTTGAAGGTGATATTTAATATTTGTTTTGCTTTCTCCAACATATATTGCCCTACAATTTATTTGTGGGCAACTAATAGAGTATACAACACTGCTTTTATCCTCCCTATTTATTATTTTCTTAGAATTATTTATTAACCTATTAAGGTTAGGTGGAGTTCTCCATGCTAATCGAAAATCTTGACTTAAAACTTTTATTATATTTTTATTAATATTGGTAATAAAAGCTAATGACATCCATGGTTTATTATTCATATTTATATGGTCACTATTATGACATTGTTTATAATGCTTCAATACAGTAGATTTCTTTCTACTGTTATTACATGTTACATTGTTATTTTTTTTATTTGTTGATGCTTATTCATGTATTTTAAATTGTCTGGTGTTATAGTGCAGGAACTGAACTTTGCAAAAAAGAAATGATGCTATTGGTCTTTGGTTATGAGTTTGCTCTCCAAATATTATATGCTTTGCAGAGACAAAGCTTCATTTTAAATTAGACCCTGTATTATTAGAAAAGTTATACAAGTTTGGATCATTCCACTTTTCAACTGACAACCATCCCTCTGGTGGTGTTGCTTTGTTAATTCCTCATGCTTCTACAGTTACTATTTTTAAGATTTGTCTTTTGAATAATTACATGATTTTTGTTACCATCAAATTAAATTCTTATAATTTTAATGATATCTTTCTATATTTAAAAAAGAGGTTTCACTGGTTTACAATGTTATTCAATTAATAAATATTGCTTTAAATTCCAATTCTTTTCCTACCTTCCTGCTTGGGGATTTTAATACTGGTTATGATGAATTAAATTGCAAATATTTACATTTATTAAACACACATTTGGTGTGTGCACATGGATTTTTTCCTTCTCATACATGTTTCTTTTATACTAAACAGCACTCCACCTTAATTGATCTTTTATTTTACTCACCAGATCTGCATTTTTACATTGACCCATCTTTATCTCCCATTGCCTTTTCTGATCATCATGCTCTTATAATAGCTTTGAAAATTGACCTTCCTTCTCAACACCCTCTACAAGCCAAGACTATGATTAGACTATTGTTGAAATCTGCTGCTCCGGAAGCACTTGTTTTGGAAGCATATATTTTGTTTTGTAAAATTAACATTCTTTCTCTTGGACCAACAGTCGGTTGGTTTGCATTAAAAAAACATTTTATCTACATTAATACAGTTTTATACTAAGAGAAATAGAGGACCAATTGCTCTTCTCAATGAAATTGATGTAATTCAAGAAAGCCTGAAAAAATTACCACCGAGTCAATCAGCAGTACATAAAGTTTTCTCTCTAAAACAACTTTTTTTTCAATACACAACATATTCTTTATGAGTATCTGGCTATTAAAAAATCAAAATTATACCTTATGAAACCTCATACATTTTCAAGAGGGTATATAAGATGGGCTCTTGGCTACAAGATGAACGCCAAGATTCCAATGGCTATTAAAATAGGGGATGACCTATTTTCAGGGATTTCTATGTTGATTAAAATTTTATTTCACTATCAAGAAAAATTAGCTGATTCTAACTTTATACTTCAACAGGAATTAAATAATGAGACAATGTGAGATGGCACATGGGATACTTGAGATAGATGTCCATTCTAAACTTGCATCAATACCTAATAGTACCATCCTGGTCTACATGGTATTCCAAATTTATACTAAAGCATCTTGAAGCCTTTTCTATACCAATTATCTGTAATATGATTAATTATCTTGCTGCAGGTTCATGGTTAATTGATGGTGTATATCCTAAAATCCAGGATCAGATTCTTTTAGAAATATCTAGCTGTCAATTTGCAAAAAAAGGGGCTTTGACATTAGAAGTGATTAGCCTTTTCAAATTAATTGTTGAACATATCAGAAGAAATAGAAAATCGAAACCTATTGTTGTCCAGCTGGATATTGCAGCTGCATTTGATTCTGTCAGGATTTCACACACAGTTCAGTTGCTTGCTGACATGGATATTAATCCTGGGATAATCAACATAATTTCTAATCTACTTTCTAATAGGAAAATTGCTATATCTTTAAATAGTAAATTAATGGATTCTTTCATTCCTACTAAATCTATTCCTCAGGGCTATGCTTTAAGTGCACTTTTATTTATTTTATATGTTAATTTTTTCCTGAAATCTATAGAGAAAAATATTACTGGAATCTTCAATCCTTACATTAATAAAGAAATTAATCTAATTGCATACAAAGATCATATAGCCATATTTCTCCCTTCTCAGAAGTACATTCCTGATCTCATGAAGCTTATGTCCTCTTTTTCAGAAAATTCAGGGCTTAGTTTCAACCTTGAAAAATCAGCAGCATGGAGACTATCCTATGGAAATAACATTCCCTCACCCTTCACAGCTAAACCACATAAATTTCTTGGATTTGCTTTTAATCTATTTCAGCTTGCAATGAGGAGAGAGGTCCAAAATTCAATCATATTGGTAACTAACAGAATAGTTGGTTCTCTACAGAAAGTATATATGTCTCTTTATTCCAAGACAGCCCTTTTGAACATGTTATTTCCAAGGATTACTTATTTCATGTCTTTTATTAAATTTACAGCTAAATTCATTTGTGGTATCAATTCAGTTTGTTCTAAGCTACTATGGGGAGGAAAGACTGTAGCAATTAGCCTCAGAGAGATGTACACACCTACCAGACTAAGTGGTCTTGGATGGCATTCACTGAAAGTGTTTAGATTCCAGTGGGTCTTCAAATTATTTTTGAAACTGAATCATTTTATCCCTCAAGAATTTTATTTAGTTGATGTTGATCCCACTTATTCTCCACCTTCAACAATGAATTGCTGGTTGGCTGAATTATTATTTGAAATTTAAAAAAGAAACCCAATTACTAATCTATATAAAACACAAAAAGTTCAATACTGGGAGGCTTATTATCTCATTAATGAAACAATAATGCCTTTTAATTCAAGTCTTAACTTGACAACATTTAATCTTCTGAAAAAATTTAGATGATGGGATCTGGAGCCAAAATACTTTGATTTCCTGATTAAAACAAATTTAAATGCACTACCCATTTGTAGTTTTTTTTAACAGAAATGAAGACACGATTGAACACATTTTTGGTGAATGCAGTTATTTGCAAGTTTGTAGATATTTTATTAGCTTTATTTATAAACATAAAGGCTCTTTGATACATCTATTGATGCAAGCAATTAAAGCTGGAGTTTTTGCTGATATTAGAAGTGTCACTTTTTAAATATATAGTTTATGGCTAACTCGATGCAATATTCTTTTTAATTCTAATTGTACAGATCCTCTGAAGATTATAATTAGAAAAATCAGAATGATAAAAGAAAGACAATAGAATATCATCACAAGATTTATTTATTAGTACATGGGATGTTATTAACATTTGAAGACCAGGTTGGATATTATAAATTACCTTTTTTTTAGAAAAGACACACACACACACATATATATATATAATTGTATTTTTATTCTATTTTTATATATTTTTTTTTATTTACTTTTAACACTTGGCAGATTCTGCCTATTGAACTTCAATTTGCTTATTGTTTTTAACATACAATATTATGTATTTTTTTTTTCTGGTTTAATAAAGTTAGTTTTGATAAAAAAAACAATATTGCTTGTTTTCCTTAGAATTTTACTAATATTATAATTGTTCTTGTGAAACACAAGTTTACAGCAAGTGGGTATAATGTTGTGATTTTTACACGCTAATAAAAGAGATAAATTACAAAGTAACTTACATTTCTTAATTGACGTTCTTTCAAATACTCTAAGCTGTTTAAAAATCTCTTCCCCATAGAGGTTAATAATGTTGATCCGAATACAGACACAGACAGATATTTACATTTACATTCTTATCATTACACAACTCAGATAGTTTCTGTAGCCAAAACTCTTTTAAAAAGAGCAATTAACCTTTCAGATAAGTCACATCTGAAAGAAGAAATAAATCATATGAATAGTGTTTTATTAGCAAATAGTTATAATTAGAAATATATATAAAAAAGCCTTTTTTCGAGCTCAAAATAGACAAAATAGGAAATAAAGAGATGATAAATCATCTATTAGGATTTGTGTTCCATATAGAAAAGAAACTAAAGACAGTGTTGGATGTATATTAAAATGGTATAATATAGATACAACATTTTCCACTCATCAAAAGATCAGCAATATAATAACCAAGCCTAAGGATTCAATCCATCTTGAATCTCATGGTGTTTATCAAATCTCATGTGAAAATTATAAAGCTTCTTACATAGGTATGAGTAATCATCACATCAGTATTAGGAGAGATGAGCATGCTAATGCAGTTAAATAACACTCATCATCATTAGCACTCTCACATCATACTATAGATTCAGGTCATAAAATTGATTTTTCTAGTACCAGGATCATATCCACATGTGATAATCTCTACCATTGCAAAATTAGAGAAGCCATTGAGATACATAAAAGGCCAGATTGTATTAATAAGCAAGATGATACATGAAAACGTCCTCCTATTTGGAAAGATTTTTTAAAAAACATTCTTAATTTAAAATTTTTGCTCTTGGTAAAACTTTAATGTTTTTTTCAAATCAGTGATTTTAGTGCCTCTACAAGTGTCTTTCTATGTTTTATCACCCAGTGAATGACTTGTGTGATTAACTCGAAACATTGGTATATCAATATTTAAATTTTTTAACACGGATGAACCCGCAAAATATGTCTTTTATATATGGAACCCATGAATATATATATATATATATATATATATATATATATATATATATATATATATATATATATATATATATATATATATATATATATATAACAATATTTAATTTTTGAAGTGCTTGGGAAGCAAATAAAATATATAGGGCAAAACGGCCTATAAAATGAACTTATTGTATTATTTCTATGATAACTGTACACCATGTTAGCACACACAATCTTGACTTACCTTAATGATTTTTCATATTTTCAAAGAGATTTAATTTTTATAGTAAATAACTAATTTTTTTATGCTTTTTTTAAAAAACTTTTTATTTAAGAGCAAGATTGATCTAAAGTTTCATTATTGAAATCACAGAAGTGATTTTAAAAGCCTTTTGGAGGACACAAATCTAAGAAACAAAACTGATTGGATTTTTTCTCAGATAATTAAAAACATAAACTATTATAATATCTTCATTTTTAAATAAAAATATTTCCAATCTATACAATGTATATCATGATATATTAAATACACTGAATTAAATCAAATATTAAAAGTAAATTAATATATAAGATAAATACATAAGATTCAATTATAGGTTGACAAAAAACATTGAATATAACACTCTTGTTGCTAATAATAGTTTAAAGTATATTAATTAGTTCATAAAATAAACAAACAGGTTGCCTTAATAAAAAGACTTGGCCCAAAATATATTGTTTCTCTATATGGGATTATTGAAAGGCTGATATTTGAATGTAATACAATTGTAAACACAGTGCTACATAAAAATAAATGGTTATTTACATACATATATTTTTGTAAAGTGTGCTCTTTGGTGTCTTACTGGTAATGTCTTTCAACTTACAGGTTTTAAATTATAATCACACTTAGTTGATGTTTGCAGTACAGTTTGTCTTAAAAATGTGTTGTTTTTTTTCATTTTTGAGGAGTATGTCTGTTTAACTGCAACTTATCTTATATAAAAATAGATGGCACAGACTCCATGCTGCAAATGCGGAATTTTTCTTTAGTGAGCAGCAATGCATGTTAAACCTTTTAACTATTGTTAGAGGTTCCATGTACTTTTTATTAAACAAGCAAAATGCAATGATCAGAACACCATATTATTTTGTAAGTCAGTTTTCTTATATTATTACCAACTTTGCAAATACATATTTTTAATTAACAACTGATCAAGTATTTTACTTATTAATGTTTACAAAATTCTTTAATTAAACAAATCAGTAATTACTTGATTATCTATATTTATAATTTATCTGAACACAACTCCATATCCATATGTGTACAGATAATACCTAGCAATCTTAATTCTTAAAATATGTTTAATTGAAATCTACAACATATTCAAATTATGAAACAATTCCTGAAGGAAATTACTTTTCAAAGAGTTTTTTAATTAATAATAAACAAGATAGGTGAGCCAAAATTTTCTTAATTTGTATTATTCAAGCTTTGTACCTATAATATAAAAATACTTAAAGCAAATTACTTGGAATAAATATATATTTTAACATTTTGAAAATTAAATAAAATTAATTCTAAGCGCAGATCATTAGTGATGTGCTAGCTTATATAAAACAAACTTATATAGGTTTATAAACTTAATCCAATTTATGAAACCTGAGTTTCTTTTACAATTGCTAACTAACATATTTTAAAATTAATTTTTTGTTAAATCTTTACCATACAGTATTTTGAATTACTAATTTTAGTTCAATTTCACACACACACACACACATATATATATATATATATATATATATATATATATATGATCAATAGATGGCGTTTTACAAAAACCACTGAACTAGTGATAGCAAATTAGCTTGAAATCAGCTGATCTGAGAGTGAGCAAATGAAAGAGATAGTGAATTCTGACTCTTTTGTCATTTATGTAAACAAATTTACACTTGTTTGGTGGTTTTGATAAAATACCATCTATTGATCATAAATACAAGTGATAGCAAATTACATGAATAACTTGTTTTTGTTTTTCATAAATGTACCTTTAAAGGTTTTTTGCAGTGATATATATTGCAGAGGCTTTGACTATGTGGTGAAACTGAACTGAGATCAGATCCATATAGCTATATGGCTTGTTAGGCTGGGTTTGAAGACTTTACCAGTCTGAAAAATTCATGCTTGCAAACTTATAGAAATGTTTTGCATAAACACTTGGAGTCAGAGTTTAGATCTTGTTTCTAGCTCTATCCTTCACTGATGATAGCAAATTAGCTTGAAATCAGCTTATCTGAGGGTGAGCAAACAAAAGAGATAGTGAGGTTTGACTCTTTTGTCATTTATGTAAACAAATTTACACTTGTTCGGTGGTTTTGGTAAAACACCATCTATTGATCATAAATACAAGTTATAGCAAGTTACGTGAATAACTTGTTTTTGTTTTTCATAAATGTACCTTTAAAGGTTTTTTGCAGTGATATATATTGCAGAGGCTTTGACTAGGTGGTGAAACTGAACTAAGATCAGACCCATATAGCTATCTGGCTTGTTAGGCTGGGTTTGAAGACTTTACAGGTCTGAAAAATTCACGCTTGCAAACTGATAGAAACGTTTTGCATAAACACTTGGAGTCAGTGTTTAGATCAGTTTCTAGCTTTATCCTTCACTGATGATAGCAAATGAGCTTGAAATCAGCTGATCTTAGGGTGAGCAAATGAAAGAGATAGTGAATTCTGACTCTTTTGTCATTTATGTAAACAAATTTACATTTGTTCCATGGTTTTGGTAAAACACCATCTATTGATCATAAATACAAGTGATAGCAAGTTATGTGAATAACTTGCTTTTCATATATATATATATATATATATATATATATATATATATATATATATATATATATATATATATATATATATACATGAAAGTAATCAACACTTAGAAAATTAAAATATCATTAGCAACAACAATCTCAATTCATTGATAAGGCAGCCTACTTCTTTATATATATATATATATATATATATATATATATATATATATATATATATATATATATTGTAACTTAAAATATATGCCAGTTGTAAGTAATAAAAATATCAATAAAATAAATTAAATGGCTGGAGGAAAAAATGATGGCAAAATGAACTAGTACATCTTTTAACATTTTGTAAGTGTGTATATGTTCTATCTGGGTGCCACTAGGCTATATAAACCAAGACAACCTTACATTATATACTTACTTATAGATGTATCTGGTTTGAACCCATTTGGTACAATATTTATAACAGGGTGTAGGTTTTTGTATTTTAGAACCATATTACATTTGCACTAACATTAAGGAAAACAAAAAATTCTTATACTTTCGTTGTGTATTTAAAATTATCAGGCAAATTGTTACATAAACTTTAACATCTTAAATTCATCTCTAACATTCTCATAGGTGTTGCTATCTCACATTAAACACTATAGGTTTATTGGTGGCAATTCACTACATCTCTGTGACATTTGATGGGCTTGGATGGTAATCATTATCTCACAATCACTTACAAATAATACACAAACACAGCGAGAACTATTATTTATCTCTGGCTATTAAACACTCTTAAAACTATGAATAATAAGATGATGATGATGACAATAATACATCTAGCCATAGCTTTAGAACTAGATCACAATATAAAATTTATATTTTATCAATCTATATTTATTTCCGTAAAACATTATATTTAAATTATGATTTAATGATTAATATTCACCAGTGATGATGAATGATCCTAATTAATAAGATAATGAATAACTCTAAAGAAATATATATGTCTCTTTTCATAAAAAAATTAATATTTATTACTGATTAATCATTAACCATTCAGATATAAAATTTATACAATTAATAATAATAAATTATTTACATTTTAAATAATAATATTAATAATACCAAAGATTTCCCCCTTTCCCTTAATGATACATATTCAATGTTTATATCATGTAGAATAATGTGTGGGCATTAATTTCTATAGTGGATAAATAAAATTATTATATCCTAGAAAAACATTTTATTTTTTAAAAAATACACATTCTATGCATGCACATACTCACCTATCATATATAACATATATTTTATATTGATAAAATTTAAACAATATTAAAAAAAAAGAAATGAATAAATAAAAGTTAGTCAGATTATAGAGATTAGAGCATTTACAGAACTTAGCTTCAAATTACCTATCTGACTTTTTACTGATCTGGATCATTAATTACTTTTAACAAATCTATCTCTCATAATGTTAAGCTTTCTACCAATTTTTAACATTTATGCTCAGAAAATATACATGGAAGCATAATTATATTACTAGGTGTGTGTACATGTGTCAATACCCATTATTAAAAAAAAAACTTTTAAACCCACTTGACATACAATATAATATCAATCAACATAATTTTATAATTTTTGAATGAATACACAATAACACATATTATAAAACAAAATACATAGATAAATGGATACCAGTAATAATCTAAGAATACATAATATCAATAGAGCAATATTTATTAGTATTGAAAATTTTTTCTAATTGATTTTCCTTTTAAGATTGAAAGATTTTAAAAAAGAGATAAATGAATTTGTTATTAAAAAGATTTGTTAATAGATACTGATGCAATCTTTTAAAATATTTTAAACTTTGTTATTAATTCAAACAAGCAGTGTGTGTGAAAGTATCCATTATATAAGTCACATGATCAATAACTTTGACAGACGATTTTTAATCTATTTCTCTGCCCAGATTTATAAAATTGCAACACTTTATTATATTAAATAATATAATTATAAAATTTGGAAGAACAATTTAGAAAATATAGAATTAAATGCAATTCTCACCATCATAAAGTTTTTTTAAAAATGTACGATATTAATTTTGATTATTAAATATGACTTTATAAATTTAAAATATAACATTTATTACTATAAGGTTTAAACTATTAAAATCGAACTTTTTTAAATATACTTTTAATTATTTATAGCTGTGTTATTTATTATGGCCAGCTTTTGCAACCATATGCAACAATATTTTAAGCTTTACTTAACTATTTTTAAATGATTCGTTATAATTTTATATATTACGTATTTGCTTTAGCCTCAAATTGTACTTTATAATATAATTAACTTAATAGGATTACCATATTAAAAGAACATATTCTAAAATTAAAAATTTTTATTAATTGACTAAGATGGACTATTACTGACCTATAGAAAAGGGCACAATATATATATATGAAGATATTCAAAAAAAACACATGCTTCTCTTTACACCCAAGATGCTAGGCAGTTTTAAATCCTCCAAAAAGTTTCCCACTATGCTTTTAGCACTTCATAAAATGTCATGCAGATCTTGAACCCTCACTGGTACAAAGAGACAGAATAATTTGTTAAGAGAATTCATTTGCTAATCTTAAAAAAAAAAAAGCAATCCACTTGGAAATTAATTATTAATAGATGTTTATTGTATCCATATCTTATCCACAATTTTTTTTAAATACAGCTATTGTAATAAATAAAAAATATTCCTTTTCAAAAATTACCAAAAAAATTACAAAACTAATTGAATTATTTTCTTTTCTTTCAAAACGATCTAGTCATCTCTCATGCGACGATAATAAACTTTTTTTTTCAAAAAATAATTCTTAGCATTTATTAAGAATGTAAGATAAAATAATTTTACCTTAATAGAAAAAATAAATAAATAAAGTGGAATTTTTTTTTTAAAATGCCACGAATTTGTCTTTCTTTAAAAATAACAGTTAAAAACAACAACACTGGACATAATAAATACTATCACTTGGTTTCAGTTAATTTGTTTTAGACACTTACTATATGCTCCTAAACATGTATAATTGAACAAAAAAAATAACACTTCCGGCCTTCCCAAACTGGTAAATATACAAATACCATAATAAGTAATAGTTGCAATATTGAAAAGCTAATAAAAAAAATCAACTATGATTATTGGTGCCAATTCATATTGAATTTCTTTACAATATATATATATAACTTTAATAATCTAGTTTAAACGGTTAAAAGGAAATAAAGCCGTAATCCTAAATGAAAGTTCTCTTAATTCTCATCTGAAATCAAAAGTCATTCACATTGCATGTCAAATAATATTATAACGGAACTAAGCATGGTGAAATTTATATATACATTTAATGTTATTGTTTGCTAATGAGAACATGCACAGCATACATTTGTTAAAACAAACTCCGCTTAAACGTTAATATTCAGTATATGTGTTCATTGATCTAGTTTAAACGGTTAAAGGAAATAAACCATAATTTTAATTATGCGACTTGGCAAATCATATAAATTTTTTTCCTGGTTCAAATTTTTATTAGTTTGAGAGTTGTAAAACTATTCGCATCTAAGATGAAATTTACGATTATCATTTTATTGCTATTTACATTAGCAATAACAATTTCTGAAATCAAATTTTCTGAAGCCGCTCAGGTAATAAAATAGCGCGATGAATATATATTTAATTATTAAATCAAAGCCACATTTAAGTTACAAATTTTCTATGAACAGTTAATCCTTACTATGTGCATTTGCGCATGAGATATATGTCTTAGCTGGGGAGCCCTTGATAAAATATTTGTAATTTAATTTTAGCTTGTGATTTAATTATTATTTAACACATTTAGTTTATTATACTAATTAGTTTAGCTTTGGTATTTGTATTTTTTTTAAGAGAGTGATGGAATTTTTCTGTGCCTCCCTCATTTTATGTTGTCAAATGAATGATATAAAGAATGCAAATGTGTTCTAAAATGTTTGCTTTTATGTATTTAATTAAAAAAAAAAAACACATATAACAGGCAAGTAATTTTTGTTTGAAAGCTCTTATTCGTTCATAAATATGGCATCCGTTCAAAGTAAAAATACAGATCTTATGTACAAATAGTATTAAAAAGTTGAAATTTCTTTGCTTTTATCTATTATATCTGACAGAAAATGATATATATATAGAAAAGGTGTTAGATCATAATGAAAAAGCAAATATGTAAAAAAATATTATCTAAAATGACTATTCATTGTATATTATACATATACAGATATTTATATTAAATAGTAAGTACCCTTAGCATAAAGTATATATGTAATTTATC
Organism: Epiperipatus broadwayi; assembly: GCA_028023455.1. Lineage (NCBI taxonomy): Eukaryota > Metazoa > Onychophora > Udeonychophora > Euonychophora > Peripatidae > Epiperipatus > Epiperipatus broadwayi. The sequence continues at coordinate 4,451,877 of JAQFVV010012442.1, forward strand.
TGAAAGTAGACAATTTCCATTAGCTAAAAATGATCATGCTTATACAACAACAAACGATTGAAAAAAGTAGCTTTGTCTTTATTTAAGCAAACATTTCTTGGGCATGCTGTAGTAAATCATTCAATTTATTTAATAACCATTTTTTTAATGGGATATATCATTCTGCAATCATAATTCACACATTATCAATTGAAGAGGTACTCTTACTTTTAAAGACTTTATAATATCAACTTAAATTTGTCTTTTAAATATATCAGGCAATATATATATATATATATATATATATATATATATGAGGGGAGGGGGGGGGGGGGGGGGGGGGGGGGGGGGAGGGGAAAAGAAGAAAAAAAAAAAAAAAAAAAAAAAAAAAAAAAGGGGGGGGGGGGGGAAATATATATATATATATATATATATATATATATATATATATATATATCCATGGTAAAATCTACATGTAGATATATGCTGCAGCAGACAACTTCATTATCTCAGAATAAACATGTTCATAATCTCCATAAATCAATATAGTTTACAAGAAAAGGTTGAACCGATGTTAATTTCGGTTTTGATATTATTAAAGCCAATTCTTTTCGACATAGCTGATGATAAAGCGTTCATTTTATGTAGCATCCGTATTTCAAATATATAATTATGTTTGCCAGATTGATGTATCCCATACCAAATCGAATACTTTATTTCAAACAACGTCAACAAATGTTTGCTTAAATAACATCAAAACGAAATTTAAGAATGGTTCACTCTTTTCCTCTAAACGTTTCTGGTAATATGAACACAATCATTCTTAGCTGTCGGAGGTTTTGTCTACGTATATAAGCTCAATCATTCTTAACTAACGGTTGTTGTCGCTTCTGTATATTTTACTTCTGTATACATAATTTAATTTACAAATGCGGCGCTACTTAATAGCACTCATTTCATTAATATTATTAAAATAAAAACATTTATGAATATTTCCTAATCATTTATTATTAGCCTATAAATTATTGTTTAATTTCTGGTCCAGATATAGTCTTTAAACATAGTTAAAGACTAACATATCTAAACTTTTTTAAATTCCAGCAAAAAGTTTCACCTGTTCATGATTAAACGATGTGTGATATTTACAATATGTAATGAAACTAGTAAAATTTAGACTCACCTAGAAAGATAAGACTAACTTATGCTAAAAGAAAGTGATTCTAAAAATGAATTTGTAGCAAAATCTGCAACTATTTGTTGAAACAAATCCATGTCAATACCTGATTTCTTTATTATAATATAGTTTTTGCCCTAGAAAATATTTATAACTTAATTTACAAATAAAACTCCACTTAATGGGTATATTTTAAAGATAGCTTTTATGATAAATATTAATTATTAATAATTATTGCAAATCATTTTTGGGCTTTATATTATTATTTAATTTTCTGTCTATATATAATTTTTAAACCCAGTTAAACATTTGCAAGTGTTTATCATTATGAAGACACATGTCCGATGTGTGTATGGAATTGAGGTTGTAATATATACATACAAAAATGTCAGTTAATTAAAAACTGTTATAATAACAATAAAAATAATAAATATTAAGACAATTAACTCTTATATACAATCTTTAACGGCATAACTCTCCTCAGCTGTCATTAAATTCAAAAAACATAACAGAAGCAAATATCATCATCTCAAATCTCATGAATCCCGAATTTTAATGTTAGCAGCTTGTCTATTAATTATATTCATTTTATTCCTATTGATTAAAACTGCCTTGTTAATTTTTCTTTTATTATGGTTTCTCTCTTCAGGAGAATCTTAACATTTTCAATATCAAACTTAAATGTATATTTACTTGTCCCTTCATTATATAAAAAAACTGAAGCGATCATTATGGGGTTTACATTAGTGACTTTTTATGTTTGTATGTTTTTTAATTTAACAGCAGTTGAGAAAGCTTAAGGAAATACCCAAACAAAACTATGTGGATTGAAAGTCTATATATAATAGTTAAGTACCATCCCCTGCAGAAGGAAAGTGGTTCCAAGATTAATTAGATACACAAATTTCTAGTTTCTCTTCTCCACAACATACCAAAAAAACTTTTTCATTTTATTATTTCCCATGTAGTTCTTTTCTTGGACTATTACAATTTCTCAATTGTCTATCTAATATAATATTTTCAGAAATGTATCAGTTCAGCTTCTTTCAGCTTAAATTGAATGATGCCAGTGATAACTGTTTATTCTCTTGCCAATGTATTTTATTTTCAGTCTTTTCTTGGTGGTCTTAACATGCATTTATTTATAATGAACACATCTATTGAAATGTTTCTTTTCAAAGACACTTCATCCAAGTTTAAGTCTGTGATTAGTTTTATCCATTACGCTTCTATCTCTGCTAATAAAGTGACCAGGAATACATAGTTTTAACTTAAAATTAAGGATTACCTATCTTTATTATTTTCTTCCTAGGAAATACATTGCTCATTTTTTAGTATTTATCTTTATTTCTACTTTTCTATTTTCAACTGATAATTCTTGGAGCAATTTCTTAAGCGTTATTTGGAAAAAAATGGCAGTAAAATTTACTAGTATTATTTAATTTTATTTCTTTAACTCCTCATTTTAACAATACTTATTGGTAAAGTGCTGTAAAAAATTAGATACAGATCCATCTTGAATTACTCTTTTCTAAAAAATTATAAATCTTACTTTCATAATGTAATCTAATCATTGCCATTGTGTTTTGATAATTGTTTTTCAGAATATGATTACATTGTGGATCTATATCGTGATAACAAAATGCAATAATCGTCATAAAACGATAATAGAATACATTTGCATAATATGAAAATATAAAGCAAATGAGAACTCATATTTAATGAATTATTTTATAACTCATAGAAATACTTGGATATGATCTATAGTACTATCTAACCCCATTTCTAAATCCAGCTTCTTCTTTGGAATGTTTAAAATCCAATGTTTTCTGGAGACAAATTGTAATTATTTTGGTAAAGTATTTTTGTAAGTCTGATAAAAGATTGATATATATATATATACTTTTTATTTTTTGTATCATTCCTCCAATAACTCAAATTGATTTAATAAGACTGTATCGGATAGTTTTTTTCCACTGTTGCAAAATTATTATTACTTTAATCCATACATTTTTGTATGATTATTATCATGCCCCATATAATACTGAAGTAGTTTTTGTCAATATCACTTTCAGTAAAATATTTTTTGTTTTAAAGAAGAGATGAATATCTCAAGATATTAGTATTCCAAAAGTAATTTCACAAATTTCATCAATAAATAAAAATATAAAATTCTGTTCCTTATGTATAGTATTAAATGATTTTTATTGCTAATATTCCTTAATTTCTCAATTTAGAAAAAAAAATTAACATTTGCCGATTTGGCATATAACAGCTAATTTTCTCTACTCCGTCTTGGTCTAGACGGCTAATAAAATGGCTGATTATAGATTTAAACCCTTTGTCATCTTTCACACACAGTGATTTAAACAAAACTCTACAAAATTTGGCAAATGTTAGTATTTATGAGTTGCTACCAAGTGGTCTCTGATGTCGTAAAATATTGCTTATAATACTACATTTTTTAGATTTGTACAGAATAATTCTGCTTTGTTTGCTATAGAAACATTGTGAAGCTGGCGTTTCTTGAAAGCTTTACAGATTTTAAAGCTTTCTGGAAAAAAATTTTAATACAATGCTTAAATATTGTTTTCATGATTACAATATTATTATTATATGTTACTACAAAATAAATATACACTTGTTTTATAAATAATTATAAAATTAATATTTTTATTTTATTAAAGTTTATAGTTCTCAATTTTAAATTAATAACTAGTTTGTCTAATATTAATACTAAATCCATTTAATCATTTTACAATTAATCTTGTTAAATTGACTATGTTTTAACTCAAACTTTTATGCAAGCACATATACATGTCAAACGTAATGCCATAATCTCCTATCCTGGTTAAGTGTAATATTGGCTTGTCTGGATTTTGTAATAGGATTATTATTGTACTCTTAAATACAATATTTTATTGTTAAATACAATATTTTATTGTAGGTAATTAGCCTATTATGTCTTCGGTATATACTTTCTTATACTATTAGTTTTATGTGTGTGTGTGGTCTTTTTATTTTTCATTAAAAAAATGAACTGACCTTTAAAAGAAAAAAAAACGCATATATTGTGGTATGCTATATACGATATAGTCTATCCGGAAGACATCTTGGAAAATTTTATTAATCTATTATATTGGGTAGTATTGTAATAGAAATATAAATATCACTTCTTAAATTTATTATTGACCATAATAATAAAAATGCAAATTCATTCTATTTAATAAGCCAATTTTTTTTTTTTTTTGCAGTTTATGGCAATGCATCCAAATGTCAAAATATAAAGTTACAATATATATATTGTGCCATTACAATTTGGTCACTAGCCAAATTTATAGTAATGTGCATGTAGAAAAGGTAAACCAAAAATCATCATCACAATTTTATATAATCATAAAAGAAGCTGTAGGGCATCCAAGTTCAAACCCTTCCAGATCAAAATTTCAAAAGCTTTAAACAGAGAAAGAATGGGACAACAATTATATGCTTTACTTGTTTGTGTGTTGATAGAAAGGTAATACACACATTTAAACTATTTAATATTTAAATTTTCTGTTAAAAAGCAAAGTTATAATGCATACATATAGGCAATGTATGTGTAAATTATTTATTTGTTTTATATTTCAAATATTCAACATTTTAACTTTCTTTAAAACTAAGCTATGCTTGATCAATTCTAACATTTTATTCTATACTTCTATTTTGCTTTTCTTTAATTATAAGTGGGATTTAAAAGTTACAGACTTAATTAAATAATTGGGTTATAATTACTAAGCTAGCAATCATATTATTTAAGGTTAGTTTATGAATGATTTGAAAGAATGAAGGATGTGTGTACATTACATACAAAAATTTACATTTCCTAAATATTGAAAGAAAAGGAAGTATTAAACCTGTCAAATTATTTTTTTTTGTACAATTTTTTTTGTTAAAAGAGGAAATCTGTTTAATCAGATATCGATCTTTGTAGTAATTTTTTTTTGTAAATGATTGTCACTTTGGAAACTTATAATGAGTCAGAGCTCTAAATTTTGAAATTGTCTTATCTCAAGATCTATAGAAAGGAAGCTCAAAGATTTGAAGTGTTACCTGGATGTTAAAAAGAAAAAAAAAACAAAAGAAAGGAAATAAGAATTGAGTCTATTTTTTTTTAAAACAAAAGTGTCTGGAAAAAGGATTAAACTTTTCAGTTGAAAAATACTTTGGTTGAAAATAAATTAGAGATCTAATTAAAACAAATTTGTCCAAAAATAGCAAGTGATGCTATCTCTGATTGGTTAAGGTAGCTAAAAATTGGATATAAAAAGCTGTTTTGAATTATTATTAAGATTATTATTGTGATTGATTCAGATTATTAAACTATAATATTGAACGTTGAAAATATAAGAGATGGCGGGCTAGAAAAATTATATGTATATTCCATTTGCCGGACCATCTGGAGGAAGCTGCACATCACATAGGAAAGAAAAGATGTGTCTAAAATAATATTCTACACCTTTCAACTGACCAGATAAATAAGATGTTTTTAATAGAAGGAAGAAAGCATTCACCTGCATTCAAAGAAGATGAATTAATCTACTGATAAATATTAATCATCAAGTCCAATTAATTGTTCCAACAACTGATTTTAAACTCAAGAAAATTTATAAATGTGAAAACAACTGCTGTATTTCATCCACATGCTTGACAGGAAGAGAAGAAAAATTAATATAATGATTTCCAAATTGTCCACTAAAGCAAATAACCTCAATAGAGTCATCATCATTAAATAGTTATACACCTCAAGAAAGAGATTGTTCCCACATAGTAGCTGCAGAAATATAGACAAGTTTGAACCCTTGGAAATTCGCCACAAACAAAAGATCGGTAATATGACTTTTTATATCTATTTTCTTTATGATATCAGTCTTAATAAACATTTTAGCAATAAAGTGGTATATTTTTATTTAAAGAACTTTTAAAGACTATTCAGATCGATTAAAACAAGAATGTCTTACTAATAATAACTTTGAGCTTCATAAATTATCTTGAATGTATCAAAATTATATGTTTATTAATTTTACAGTTATGAAATATGAATATGTAAAACAATTTTTTTTTATGGTATTATGATTTTAGTTTTAACTAATATTATTATTTTGGTTTTAATAATATTTTGTTATTATGGGATAAAACACGCACATACATAATAATATTTTTATATGTGTATAATTGGAAGTGAATGTGGAATAATGAGTAGTATTAGAATATTAGATTATTTTGTTTCAAGTTCAGTATAGATTTCAGCGCTTGGAAGGGAGGGGGAGAAAATAATTTAAAACTTTTTTCTAAAACTTGCTCTTTCAATTTTACTAACATTTTTTTTTTACATTCTATTTACATGTTGGATTTTAAAGTATGTGTGCTAATGAGCAGATAATATTTTTTGTCTTGAAATACTTTTCATGGTCAATGTGACGTCCAACTTAATACAAAATACATTTGAAGGGAAAGGGGGAAGAACTTAAAATTAATCTGAGGAGTGTTATATAATCAATTATTATTATTATTATTCATGTCAATTTTCATATTTATCTAGAAATTTTTATGTATATGTTAGAAATGTAGTAATAAATATTAGTTTGTTTTATTAAACGAGGCGTATATATTTCATTAAGTGTAGTCTTTGTTAAGTGTGATTATTCATCATCATCAATGGTTGAATATTAGTTATTTAAGATATAAGTAAATATGCTAAAATTAAGCAATAATTATGAATTTCTTTATAAAATTTAGTTTTATGTTTAGGCTTAGTCCTAGAGCTGTAGTTGAAACCCTTGTCATTATTGTTATTATTATCATCATCATCATCGTCATCAACGTTTTAATTAATGAGCTGTTTAACTGTTTAAAGGCCATAAATAAATATTGATTTTATAATATTTAGTGATTTCTTAGTATTATTATAACCACATCCCATCATCTATTTCATGCAAGGATGAGTGAATTGCCATCCTAAATTAGTTATATATAATCTGAGCTAGTGAACTTATAAAAAATATTGAAACACATTTGTTATGTTAAGATCTGAGAAATGATTTATGTTCAATGAACTCCACTTTGGTTTAAAGATGTTTTACTTTTACCTAACTATTAGTGCTTATAGTGATATGGCTCAAAAAGCAAAATCTCTCATTTTTATTAGAAATAAAGTACCAAAAAGGGATTCAAACCCGGTACATGTGAAAGGTTATCAGATATAACCGTGTCTAGATTCAGATAATCTAGTGGCGCCCTGCTAGACCATATTCACTTAGTATTTGTTTAAACATGCACTTAACATCAAACCAAGGAATGAAAGTGGATAAAACCTACAGTCTGTATACCTGAGTTATAATACATTGCTATAATAATTTGCTCATAATTTGTTTATAATTCTTAAATAATATCTTTTGATGTCATTTATTTATGTTACAATGGCGCCCAACGTGGTGTACTCACTTCACGTGATTAACATATAATACCTTGCTATAATAATTTGCTTATAATAATTCTTGATATTTGATCCTTTACTTATGATCATTCTATGGACTACTCAGGTATACTAATATCTTTTTTTTGAACGAACATTTATTATGTTACAATATATATATAATCCCAGATTAGTTTTAGGCACTATTTCGCTTATTATTTCTAAATAATACATGGGCAATTTAAAAGTATTGCAGTTTGTAATGTTAATTGACTATTTATTAGTCTGCATTACAGTGACATGTTTATTTCATGTTTAAAGAGGTTTATTTAAACTTCAATGTATCAATATTTCATACTCTGTAGCCAAGTTGCAAGCTTTAAGTGTCCCTATATATTCAATGGACCATTAGTAAGAATGGATTTCCATATTTGCTATTAAAAGGTGTGAAGGTTGCCTTGACAGCAGTCAGAAATATTGATTACTATATTTTACTGTGAATGTTTAGGTGATTACTGGTTGGAACTTTTTTTTTGGTGTTTGGTTGGACTTATATATATATATATATATATATATATATATATATATATATATATATATATATATATATATATATATATATATATATATATGATATACTGGTTGGATACTTATATATATATATAAAGGGGTACACAATGTGGATTAAAAAAAATAGATGACAATAAATAAAACTCAGAAAACAATACAAATACAATATATTTTACTAGAAAAAAATATGTTATATATATATATGAAATAAGGAATAGAAAACCAAGAACATGTATAAACAAATCTATGCATTTTTTTTTACATATCATAAACGAAGTTTAAAACAAAATAATATACATCTATATGCGCAAGATATAATTTTCTGTATATTATAGGCATATAGTAGCCAATATTTGCCAAGGCACTCCATGACTTTGCAATCTATCTCGTAACTATCTCATTAATATAATTAATGTAAACTAAGTATCGGTAAATACAAACAAGTAAAAGTAAGAAAGGCAATATTGTTTTTTTTTTTTTTTTTTGGTTTTCAGTTATAATTATAATTTTTATTATAAATAAATATGAACCCTTCATAATTTTAACTCTAGAAATATCTTGGGCAGATACATGAAAAAAATACGATTTATGTTTTGCAAATAAATATTAAATAATAAATACTAAATGGTGACACCATTGTATCAATATTTCCTGGCTAGTTTTTAGACTATGATCATTTGTAATTGTGAATTTGTAGATTAAATTATTTCAAATGTTGTGACATCTTTTTTAATACGTTTAAACTAAGATACTATGCTCTGAAATATAAAATATCCTAGTTTTGAATTCTTAAAGATTTATTTGTAAAATTGTATGAATGTGATATGAGTATACAGGATATTACATTGTCTTCAGTTGGTATATTTTGGATACCTATGACAAATTTCCTAAGATGTCATATATATATCAATGAAATAATTTCTGACTTTCTATCCCTATATTGATCTTATACTTTAGAGATCAAATCCTTTCAAATTTTTAAAAAGATATCAATTGACTCGTGCTATAGTTTGTGGAATGGAAAAGGGGAAGATTTTAATCTGCTCAAGATTTACTGAATTGCAGCTCAATTTTGTCAATTGTCATGTTCAATGTTCATATAAAATTTATATGAATTTTCTGAGTAAAACTTCATTCAATTATTTTTAATAACTATTGTATATTTTTTTACGAAATGTTTTGGTTAACCTTTCATGATAAGCTCATTTAAAAACTATGATTATCTTCCTAAACAAATAATATTTTAAAATCAAAGTGAAAACACACAACTATGAATGTAATTAATATGTATAAAATTTAATATCATAAACATACGAATAAACACAAAATGCCTTTATTGGAAACATTATCAATCATTGTTTCTGAAAAATGGTAATCATAAAATGCTGCTATGAAAAAAAAAAGTTTTTTTAAATTATCGATCATCTCAGTACTTTATGAAATATAATAATACTTTTAGATATTATAACCCAGAAAAAGATTGATAGCTATTCTACCAAGAACCAATGAAATCACAATCAACAAATATCATGATTTGATTCAAACAGTATGATAACATAGCTAACCGCTTCTCATAATATATGCTATAATAAAAAAAGCCATACGGGTAAGAGTAACAATAAATAGTCATTGTAAATATAGTAATTAACATTTAATAAAAATTTCATAGGAGAAATATCAACTCACTCTTACAAAGATAGAGATGTTCTTAGTATTGAAAGCATACACTATAGAGTAATTAGCATATATATATTAGATTTTTTCTTATAACATTTATAATAATACTCCCTTCCAATAATAACACGAGTAACAACGACTAATCTAACATTTCATTGCAGTGATCAGATCCACATTTAAAAATCTTCTGTTTAAAAATTATAGTTTTTTTAGATTTTGTGCCACCTTATTTTTTAAACGAATTTCTTTTGTAAAATAATTTCTTTTCATCATCGATTATATTAAGATCTCAGGATTCTTTAATTAAATATTGTTAATATTAAAATTGTACTATTTTCTTTTATTTAAGAATTATTAGGCAATGCATATAATCCTAATAAAAATATGAAAAAGCATACTCTTACCCCCATATGATAATGTCTATCTAATTTACAATAATAATAATAATAATAATAATAATAATAATAATAATAATAATAATAATAATAATAATAATAATAATAATAATAATAATAATAATAATAATAATAATAATAATAATAATAATAATAATAATAATAATAATAATAATAATAATAATAATAATAATAATAATAATAATAATAATAATAATAATAATAATAAATCTTTTTTTAAATATCTACAATAATGAAGACATACAACCTTTTAATTTAGAATAAATAATAATCCATTGGGATATTATTTGAATACCAAGATTGGATAAGGGATTTTATGGGCATTTAAAATATCCTACTAATAACTCATACTAAAATCCTTTATATAAATTGAAAAGAAAGAATTTCGGTATTCAAATTTCTGATGTATAATCGATATTAATTTTATGAATCAAGCAAATAATAATTTTATCACAAAGGCAGCCTTCATCTAATAAATGCAATTGGTTGAAGTGATTATTTAAAATTAAAAACATGAATTATTTATTTATTAGATGCTTTCTTAAAATCTGCTGATCATTTTAACAAAGTAATTATTATATTCAATTTTTATGTGTATGTGCTCTCAATGATCAACATAAAATATAATTGTATAATAGTTTATATTGTCAAGATTTCTGGATAGATAATACGTGACAGTGATGATACTGAAATTAGATGACATATTTAACAATAAAATTAACATTTATTTTAACAATAAGCGCAATTAAATAAACAACAATTTTGGAAATCTATAATTTTCCAATCCTACTATTCAGACATGGTTCAATACAATTCACTGCATAGGAGAAACACTTTTAAAGAATTAACAGAGTATCGCAATAATAAATAATTTTACAAATTAACTAATAATTGACTACCATTAACTTTGCCTGATTAATAAAAGCTTTTCTTAACATGAGCATTATCACAATAAGGTCTACATTTATGTAACTTTTATATCATTATATTAACCCAACAATAGTACATCTAAACAATAAGCATGTCTTGCCAATCCAGTGATGAAATCAATGCTACAAAAGATATGTATTATTTATTGAAGTCAATAAATACAATTTTAATTTCTAATTAAATATTTATTAGGTCTCCAGACTGAAATACTGGCAAAGAGCAGAAAAAACAGACCTACATATTAAAATAAGCTCTAATTTACATTCAGAATATTCAAGAGTGCAACAGAAAAGATGGAATTCCTCAAGACAAATAATATCAATTGCCAAAAATAATAAAGTCATGATGATACACAAAATATGGCTCCATGCAAGATATGTATTGTAACAAAACCTCCCTCCACTAATAATAATAATTTTCACCTGATACACTTCCAACCATAAACATACGTGCTGACATATATATTTAATCAAAACTATTTTTGATTTAATCACTAATTGCTATGAACATCTTGTAAATTCGTTCTCAGTAACTCTAACAGATTCCCATTGCGTATTTGTGGACATCACTAGGATTTCAAGAGAATCTTATAAAAAAAAAAGAATTACAGGAAGGGAATATATTACCAATAATAGCCACTGTCTTAAGAACATGTGAGAGAGGTTTTGACCACCAGCTAGCTCAGACTCAGGTAGGCTGGCGTCATGGCCAAAAGTAGACATGAATGAGAATAAGAATTTCAATAATACATAAAATACACATAAAGAAAAAATACCACAACAAGATTTCTATATACGGTTTCAATATTGAATCAGATTTATTAAATGCTATTCCAAATGACAATTATTATTTTTTAATCACATAAAAATATAATATAATTTAACCCAATACCATTTGTCACATACACATGCAACATTCTTTCAAATATTTATTATTTATATTTTCTAATCACATAAAAATATAACATAATTTAACCCTTGACTCGTTAACATAAATATAGTTAAGGTTCTGCCATTTTGATTTGTCACATATGCACACAACATTCTTCCAAAGAGTCAAATAGTGAAGATTGATAGAAAGGTATTTCCCTTCCACTACTTTTCTATTTGTTTCATTATTACTACTTGAGGCCACTTCATTGAATTTCCAGAGGGTTTTTTAACTTTTATAAAAAAAAAAAATAATTTCTACAAATAAAAAATTTAAAAAAAATATTTTTTTTTAAATTCTTGTATGTAAGTCTATAGAGTGGGTTAATTATTTCTTTCTTTCTTAATTTTTAAATAAAAAAAATAAATCAATTCATTATTTTCTCTTTCTTCTTTCAAGAAATTTAAGGAAATATATATATATATATATATATATATTTTATTTTTAAAATTTTAAAATTACAAAAAACAAAAAATATTAAATATCTTTTCCCTTCTTAAATTTTTTAATTTTTTTAATATTTTATTATTTTGGGGTTTGGGTTTTTGTTTTTGTTTTTGGTGTTGGTGTTGTTGTTGGGAGGGGTTTTTTTTGTGTGGTGGAGGGGGGGGAGCAGCTAGTGGGAATTAGGGGTTTGAGCCCAATATGTTAGGCTTTTACCCCAACATTTCCTTTTTGGTCACCATTAAATAAACTTGTGATCTTGATTTTTGAAATTGAACTAACTATTCTTCTGTGTTAATGGTTCAATCTTTGCAGGGACAAGACAAGGGACATTCTGTGTTCCTTCCTTTTATAGCCCTCTTCATTTGTTTTAGAAAGTTTGCTCAATCTGCACTTCCTCTTTCTCCAATTGTGGCCTAACCAGACTTTAATCAAAGTGTGAAAGCTTTTATCACCTGCTGCTTTTCTTGTAATAACAAAAGAAAGCAAAAATCCATTTCTTCTGGAGATTTCTAAGCTTTTATAAGTGAAAGAAGACCTCATTTCTATCCAACCATCAAACCCATTTATACACACATTCATAACATGCACAAACATACTGTTTCGAAATGATAGAGCATCTCCCTTTCCTTTCATTCTATCTGTGTATTTATATAACCACCATGCATAATATAATAATTAAATCTATATATACCATGACTACATATATGTGTAATGACCACCACCTTTTATACTAGTTGTGACCAGGTTCAACCCACACATTATATATATATATATATATATATATATATATATATATATATATATATATATATATATATATATATATATATATATATATATATATATATATATATATATATAAAATAGAGAGAAAAAGATGAATATGGCAATGAACCTAAATAATAGCATAAACTCAAAAGGAGCACTTACACTTTACATTTTGAGGGCAAAATAATGCTAAGACATTATTTCTGAACATAAGAAAGATGAGAATAAACCATTAAAAATATTAGGAATAATAAGGGCTGCCTTCAATAAAGAATTTCTGCTAAATATGGAATATAAAAAGATAACTAACAGATTATACTATACGAAGAGAGAGACACACAATCAAATCTCTTCATAAAATGTATGCTAGTAAAACTTATATCCACAAGAGAGAGACACAGCTCTGCTCTCTTGGAAAAAATATAATACCAAAATAATAAGCAAAGTAATCATATACAATAAATAAGAGAGAGCTTAATGTCAAATCTCCTAAACAGATATGTATAAAACTGATAAAATTATTTGCTAAATCTAATCTAATAAATACATTGCCTGTAATAAGCAATAAGACTGTACAATATCTTCACTGGATCTGTGTAAAGTCATACATTTAAATATATAAATGAATTTCATATGACAGATAACACTTTAAAATTATAATGTATTATAATATACTAAATATTCTGCAAACTTCTGGATGTTACAATTTATAGACAATGTATAAACGTATATCAGACAAAGTGCATAATATAAATGAATAAAATACATGGTAAACTACAATAGCATAAAAATTCTAGAGAGTTCTTAACCAAAGTGATGGAAGAAAGCTGCCATTGAAGCAATATACAAAGCTGCAAACAGACTTAAACCTGGAAAAGCCACAGCTGATTTAATAGAGAGAAGACACACAGTAAAGAATGCCTTGAAAGACTTACTACCAAGTATTACTGGTAAATCATTCTGCAGAATACATTAATTTCATTACTAAACCAATTCTAAATTAAAAGCTAGCTAACTAATCAAGTCTCATATTTAATTATATTATTTAAATGTTAAACTAAACTGTTTATATTAAATTTACTTTAAAGCTTAGAGCATTCTCAAAATTCTTGCTTGATCATAAATATTTTAAGTAATCATAACTATTTAGATTCTATAAAACCATTCAACAAATTCTTCATTTCTGAATTATAACTTTATTGATCATTTTCTGCAATTTATTCTTATGCCATATATATATTAAGTTTTAATTTCATGTTATTAATTTATGCTATGTTCATCAGAATGGAGTTTTGTGGGGTTTAATAATTATCAGAGTGGCAATTAAGCACCTTTCCATTATGATAGAATATTATAATAAAGAAATATAGGCAGAACTTCCTTCTGAAATCAATTTTTTATTTATGCTAGAGTGAATCAGTTACTTATAATACACAAAATAAGTTATTTAAAACTCATATTTTGTGTAAGCTATTTAAAAATGGATATTTGTGCAAGTTATTTTAAAAAGCAATATTTTGCTTAAGTTATTTAAAAATCAATATTTACTTAATATTAGACATAAGTTATACAGCATATAAGTAATATTTTAAATCTTAGTAAATCCTTAATTTTGCTGTAACATTCCTTAATTAGAGATTAAGCTTATTGCCTTTGTTGTGTCACTAAGTAATACTATTTATGAACATACCAGTGGTAGTGGCAAAGGTAGAAGCTAATATTTGTCGTAATTAATTTATGAAATATTAAATTAGCATGGTGAATGTATTGCTAGCTATACCTATAATGGCCTACATCAGGATCGTTTCCACATCAAGTCACACCTTAAAAGTTTAGGCAATTTTGACATTTATATATTTGAAGAAACCAAGGTGTTCCAAGGGCTCATTAAGCCACTGTTCCATTCACTTGCATAAAAGGGCCTCTTCATATTATAGCAACTACCTCAGTCTGGGGAACCGATTATTAGGTGATGAACCTCAGTTAAGAACATATTCAACACACACATATACTGATACTAACATTTGTAATGCTCTAGAATCTGAATTTTGACTGCCCTACATCAGTTCAAGCTCCCATAGAAATCAACATTGGCTTAGATCCGATTCAGAATCGGAGGTAATGTATTTATCTGTGTAGTAATTACAGATATCTAATATTACTATTATTATAAGTTATGCTTAAACTTAATAAAATAATTCCAATCAGTTACCAATAAATTGATCCCTCTAACTATTACTGATTTCTACTATAGAACATAGCATGGGTTATGACATAAAAAATGGTATGAGCATATTGTCAGTTTTTCAAAGCCATAAACTAATTAAACATTTTTGCAACCCCAAAATTCACTCACCTGCACATGAGCAAATATAATTGGCTTTGTTTATCATTTGTTGATAATCACATTAAGCATTTGTAAATATGACTATTCATTAATATTCTTTGTAAACCTAAGTATTCACTCACCTGCATGTGAGCACTATATAATTTGCTTTATTATATTCTTTGTAACCCTGAGTATTCACTCTGTGAGCAATCCGTACATAATTTATTTGCTTTATAACTATTAAGTGTTAACATTAAATTTATAAAATATAAATTTAGCCCAGTCTCCATTCTTGCTCATTACTTTATGAATCACTAGTTAAGTTATATAATATCATGTGTTGAGGGGGGATGTTTCATGTTTTACTGCTTTGCTATTGATGGAATGTGAATAAAGATCTATTGAGTGTAATCTGAGGCATGTCATTCGCACTGAGTTGAATTCAAAGCATGGGTAAGAGAGTTTAGATATGATCAGATATAGGATATTACTATCCCGACTTGGTTCTCTGGCTCGGACTCTTGATCTGTTGAGAAAATGTACATACCTGACCATTACAACAGTTTTATTAAATTCTATCAGGCATGTATGAACAAAAATAAAATGTCAAACACTTCAGCAGACAGTAATTTTTTTAATAAGAGTTTTAAAATGAAGGGAAGATTTTTCTTTCAGCTGATGACTCACCTAAGCAACTCTGGTCTTTTTAATCAAAAAGTTTTAAAACAAGTAACAAATAAAAGATTCTTGCATAAATCAATGAAACCAGTATGGGTGAGCAATCACTAGATTATTGACTAGTGACATCATAATTTCTGTAGAACTACTACATAACAACCATGTTAAAATTGCCATGGTTGACTGCAATGCAAGAAAAATAAATATGATATAAAGAGTACATTGAAGTATGAATTGAATATGGAAGAAAATTTAAATAATCAATTTAACGAAAATATTAACCTTAGAAAATACTTCAGCATAGATAATTTTTAAACAAACAAAGAGACAATCAAATCTCTGATTTAAGGAAAAACAGAAATATATAATTGGTGAATCACAATCAAACAATTGGCCAAATCTAAGATGCTAAGTAATAATTATTGTCTCAATAAAAACAGGTAAGTAATCAGAAAATTATTTACAATGGCCTAAGCATGTATTATGAAACTGAAATAGCAATTATAAATGTAAATAGCTTTAAAGAAATAAACTTTCATTACATGTCCTCACAAGTAAATTTAAAACAAACATGGAATCTCAACACTCAGATTCCAACACCCTATAAATGCAACATATAACACACAGAATAAATTCTCAAAATATTTATATATAACAGGCAAAAGATATCATCAAAATAGGTTACTTTTTAAGATTAAACTGAGATTTTAAACCCTAGAAACAATTGAAAATCATGTTACCTCAAGGTATAAGGTTAGGACTGGCTGATGTCTTTCAGAAGCACACACAGAACATTCCACTGGAGAGTTTCAGTGAAGACTTTAAATTTCCATTTCTTTTCAGGATGCTGGAGTCAATGCTAGGGATCAGTTCTTGTTTGAGGTCTTAGCAGGGATGATTTGGGATCCAAGGCTTCACTTTAAGTTGGTTTAGCATGTTATAATGCTGAGGAAATTCTTCATAGTATCTAGTATTGGTATTCTGCAGGAAAAATTATTTTTAGCATTTTGAAGACTAATTTAAATTTGGTACACTTTCCTAATGGTGAACAGCCAAAGGAACAATTAGCCACAGTGATCTCCAGATGGGACAGAAATCCTTTTAGAATCTGACATCATAGCACTTGTAGTCTGGATTACAAGTCGCATATAAAATTGAAGCAAAACTAACAAAGCAAAATAAACATCAATAGCTGAAAAAGAATCAGTCTGAAATCCCAGAGCTACTTATATAAGCTCTTATCTTTCTGTTGTACATCTTTTAACAAGTAGTTTTTGACCAGGGAAAATTTTTATCTCAGACTTAATTTTAATTAAAGATTCTGACCAGGGTTAATCTTATTCATAATTAATTTAAAAAAATGTAAAAACAAGTCTCAGATTAAGTTAAAATAAATTAAAAATCGATTACAATCAAAACACCAAGAATACAATTACACAAAAAAAACTTTCCAAACTAAAAAGATTTTAATTATTTAAAAAAAAACGGACAACAAAAGAAAACTATTTTAAAAATAAAATCTATTAAAAAATAGAAATGACAGAATTACAAAACAACTGCATATATGCATTATGATACACACTTTTATATACAAAACTTTTAAATAGTTTTAAAAGTTTATTAAAACAAAAGTTGTTTTTATTTTTGTGGTGAAACTTTTGAATCTTTGTGATTAAACTTTTGAATTGGATAAAGTACCCAGTTCAACTGCCTCATCATATGATAAAAATACAAGCATTTCTTTGATTTTTTTTTTAAACTTTAACCCATGTATCCCCCTCCCCTGTAGAAATCATGGCTGGATGTTTGTCCAGTTTTGTCTAAAACCATTAATTTACTAAATAGCTTTCCTAATCTCATAAACCATGAAGACAAGTAAATTCATTTTCTTTAAATGTTCATCCAATTACTTTTAGTTTAAACCCTTCATATTTGTCGGGTTGTTTTATTTCTCTTTTTATTAGTTTTCTGATATAGATTACTTTCACCTGCTTTTCTTTGCTTATAATTTTTTATCTTATCTCTTTCACATTATGTTTTCTTTTCTGAGTCATATATCAAAAGACCCTTTTGCAGAGCTAAACTCCACATTTCTTTAAACTGTCTCATTAAATTATGGATAACTGCCTTAATAATAACACACATCTCTCATCTCTGGTGTTTTCAACTGTGATACATAATATCATCTGTACATGGCTTCTATTTCTGCCCTGAAATTATGCTGCAATAGTGGAAATTCTTTTACAATATTTTTTATCTTTAACTTAAACCTTTCTTCTACATTTTATAAATTATCTATCTGTATCCTTTCTCTATTCATTTCTTTATGTGTTTCCACCTTATGCATTTCAAAACTATTTGATTCTAATTCATCTTTCAGATCTTTTACCACCTCAACTTCCTTTTCTACTTTCTGACTTTTAGTCAAATCTGTCTCTATGGTTGTTTGGCTTTTTTCCATTCTTCTGATTCTTTCTTACCTTCATTCTTTCATTTCACTCTGAAATTTCTATTGTCTATTATTTCTGTCATTATATTCATCATCATCTTTAGCATCATCCTGGTCCTGGTGCTTCCTTTTTCCTTTGGACTACTTTCATTTTTTGAAATAAGATTAAATCATGCTTTATTTAACTTTTATTCTCACTTTTACAAAAATATACCTTCTTAATATTTATTTTTAACTTTCTTACATTCAACAATAAATACAAAGAAGAGAAAGAAAAAAACACTATTTAACTGTTTATATTATTATTGTATCAAAAAAATGAACCCCCTTACACCAAACTGATTCAACAATTTAAACCATTGCCAACACAAAGTGATCCCTACTTATGAAATGCTGCCTCCTACATTAAAATATTTTTCCATTGTGTTAACAAAATCTCACATGGGTTTTAAACTCAAAGCTCAGTTTTGGTTGCACTAAAATTTAAATAACTATATAACGGATGTTTATTACTCTTTTTGATTATGAAGGGCACCACCAGATCACTACATATAAAAAATATTTACCATTATCAAAGGTTAATGATGATGATGATTTGCACTGACCAGACCAAGAGAGAGCAAGAGCTCATTAATATTGTTCAGACAATTACAAAAATAAAAACAGGACAAATGTTAGCTAATATAATTTAAAATTTTATTAAGTTTAGTAAAAATAATATACAAAATTTTTTCCAATACAGGTATATATATATATATATATATATATATATATATATATATATATATATATATATATATATATATATATATATATATATATATATATATATATATATATATATATATATATATATATATATATATATATATATATATATATATAAACATTACAAGCATAAAGCTAAACTAGTCAATATAAAATCAAAACTACCCCAAATCTAAAATTAAACCAGACCAGAATAAAAATAATATTAAAACACAACCTAAGGTTTCACTGCTACAAGCAGACTTCTCAAGTGTAAAGAAATAATAAAAAAAAACACAACTTATATATACTATTAAAAACTACCCACAAATCCATTCACTTCCCATCCACCCTTAATATTAAAAGAACTCTTAAATAAGTTAATTGCTTCAGAATCATAAATTTTCAATAATAAAGACTCTTTAATTCTTCTTTTGATTTCATTTCTCTCAAAGAAGACAACCTTAGCTTCATCAAAATCAATAGTGTGGCCTGTATCTTTTTCATGGACATACAAAGCAGAACTAAGATATCTATTTTTAACTCTACTTTTATGAACCTTTACTCTTTCATTTAAACTCAAACTACTCTGACCTATGTAAACCTTCTTACAAAATAAACAAGGAATAAAATATACCACACCAGGAATAGTCTTTCTATCAAAAACTTCCTTTGTATTATTCAATAAATTATTCAATGTAACACCCCTTTTCCAAGCAATTTTCTTATTTCCAAACAATTTACTATTTCTACACACAATTTTATAAGAAGACAATTTAAATGGCAAAGAAATAAAATCATATTTTTCTTTAACCTTTACATCCTTACAAATATTACTATTAAATAAAATACTGTTAACAAATTTATCAGAGAATCCAACACTTAAATAATCTTTATAAAATTGATATTTCTGAAACAAAGCTACCCCCCTAGAATTATTTAATTTAATATTCCTATGACAATAATTCCTTAAAGCAGCTACTTTATGAGATACAGACTGATAGCTATCAGGTTTAATTATAGATCTTAATTCTTTACTTTTAACTAAATGACTGCACAATAAACAATTAGTTTCTATATTTCTAATCACCAAAAGATCTAAAAATTTTAACTTACCAAAATCTAACCCCCCTCCTTCTAACACAAATTTTATAGAAGGATCAAAACAATTAAACTCATTTACAAATTCCTTCAATTTACCATTCTCAACAACAAATAAACAATCATCAACATATCTGACAAATAATTTTACATATAAACAATTCTTTTTAATAATAATTTCCTCTTCCATAAAACTAATATAAACTGAACAAACTAAAGGAGAAATAATATAACCTATTATCCACCCTTCCTTAATCTTATAAAAATTACCTTTATAAGTAAAATACATAGAATCTTCCAATAACAAAAGCAAATCTTTAATTACCTTAATTTTATTTTTTGATAAAGAACTTTTCTTAATCAATACAGACAAAAGAACATCAATACTGCTTAACCTATTAACAGACTGATACATATTTTCAATATCTAAACTTCCAAAAACCCAACTACTTTCCATTTTAAAATTATTAATCTTATCAAAAGCCTCAAAAGAAGAAGAAACTGTGTACTGACCAAAATCAACAAATTGTTTTAAAAAATTATTCAAGAATCTAGAAATACCTTCTACAACACTACCTGTAAAATCAAAAATAAATCTTAAAGGAAAACCATCTTTATGAGTTTTAATATTCACAAACATCTTAGCTGATGTAAAATCATTAGGATAGCATTTTAAATAATCTACTCTATTAAAAATTTTTAAATTAACCATTTTCTTCATAATATCTATCAATTTTCTTTTAATCAAATTACCTGGATTTTTATCTAACAACATATATTTACCATTATTTAATTCTCTATCCATTTTCTCTTTGAAATCATCTCCTTTCATAATAACAAACCTACCAGCTTTGTCTTCACGAGAAATGATTACATCATTAGCAATTAACCTATTTTTAAGATGTTTAATCTCAGCAGGATTAATAACAAATTTTTCTTTCCTTTTTAAACTTTTATTCAAAATCGATTGAATACCAACTTTCTGCTCATCACTCAAATTACTAGATTCAATAGACGAAATTGTATCAAAAACTATATTTTTTGAATGAAATGGAACAAAATTTGGGCCTTTACCAAGAATATCTAATTCTCTATCATTTAACTTCAAATCCGTAAGATTAACAACTCTATCCTCAGAAACATTATTCTCATAACCTTTATCACTACAATAAACTTTATTAACTTTCCCAAACAACCACTTTAATTTTCTTTCATATTTTTTACAATATAAATTTGACCTATTCTGTCTAAACTGTCTCATAAAAAAATTCAAAATTGAATAATTAAAATCTTGCCTCCTTTCTAAATAAAATCTATTCCTTTTATATAGATAAATAAATTTATAAAACCTTACAAAATTATCTTTTAAAAAACTATTCAATATATATGTTTGTAACTTAAAAACTAAATTTTTATTTTGAATCAACTTTTTATTTTTACTAAAATTAATAACACAACACCTAGGAAAAACACTAAATTCCCTACATTTTTTAAGAAAATAAATCTGCCATCGTAAAGACTCTATCTTATCACTCAATTTAGACAAATTTTTAATCCTTCTAATATCATTAAATGGAAAATTATTAAAAATTAAGCTCCACAAACCCATACTAAATACCCAAATTACCAATACCCTTATAAATTAAAACCCAATAAAACCTACACACACTTCTATATATATAATATAACTAAATAAACAAAATATACTCTTTCAAAAACTCAAACAACAAACATAATATACATAAATGACATTAAATATATAATAATTAAAAAAAAAAAAAATTAAATATATCAATAATAAAATGTCTATAATAAATATCAATAATAAAATATAATAATAATAATAATAATAATAATAATAATAATAAAAATCTATTTACACTATATAAAGGAAAATACTACTTAAATCAAAAAGATTTTAATTATTCAATTTTGAATTTTTTATGAGAAAGTTTAGACAGAATAGGTCAAATTTATATTGTAAAAAATATGAAAGAAAATTAAAGTGGTTGTTTGGGAAAGTTAATAAAGTTTATTGTAGTGATAAAGGTATGAGAATAATGTTTCTGAGGATAGAGTTGTTAATCTTACGGATTTGAAGTTAAATGATAGAGAATTAGATATTCTTGGTAAAGGCCCAAATTTTGTTCCATTTCATTCAAAAAATATAGTTTTTGATACAATTTCGTCTATTGAATCTAGTAATTTGAGTGATGAGCAGAAAGTTGGTATTCAATCGATTTTGAATAAAAGTTTAAAAAGGAAAGAAAAATTTGTTATTAATCCTGCTGAGATTAAACATCTTAAAAATAGGTTAATTGCTAATGATGTAATCATTTCTCGTGAAGACAAAGCTGGTAGGTTTGTTATTATGAAAGGAGATGATTTCAAAGAGAAAATGGATAGAGAATTAAATAATGGTAAATATATGTTGTTAGATAAAAATCCAGGTAATTTGATTAAAAGAAAATTGATAGATATTATGAAGAAAATGGTTAATTTAAAAATTTTTAATAGAGTAGATTATTTAAAATGCTATCCTAATGATTTTACATCAGCTAAGATGTTTGTGAATATTAAAACTCATAAAGATGGTTTTCCTTTAAGATTTATTTTTGATTTTACAGGTAGTGTTGTAGAAGGTATTTCTAGATTCTTGAATAATTTTTTAAAACAATTTGTTGATTTTGGTCAGTACACAGTTTCTTCTTCTTTTGAGGCTTTTGATAAGATTAATAATTTTAAAATGGAAAGTAGTTGGGTATTTGGAAGTTTAGATATTGAAAATATGTATCAGTCTGTTAATAGGTTAAGCAGTATTGATGTTCTTTTGTCTGTATTGATTAAGAAAAGTTCTTTATCAAAAAATAAAATTAAGGTAATTAAAGATTTGCTTTTGTTATTGGAAGATTCTATGTATTTTACTTATAAAGGTAATTTTTATAAGATTAAGGAAGGGTGGATAATAGGTTATATTATTTCTCCTTTAGTATGTTCAGTTTATATTAGTTTTATGGAAGAGGAAATTATTATTAAAAAGAATTGTTTATATGTAAAATTATTTGTCAGATATGTTGATGATTGTTTATTTGTTGTTGAGAATGGTAAATTGAAGGAATTTGTAAATGAGTTTAATTGTTTTGATCCTTCTATAAAATTTGTGTTAGAAGGAGGGGGGTTAGATTTTGGTAAGTTAAAATTTTTAGATCTTTTGGTGATTAGAAATATAGAAACTAATTGTTTATTGTGCAGTCATTTAGTTAAAAGTAAAGAATTAAGATCTATAATTAAACCTGATAGCTATCAGTCTGTATCTCATAAAGTAGCTGCTTTAAGGAATTATTGTCATAGGAATATTAAATTAAATAATTCTAGTGGGGTAGCTTTGTTTCAGAAATATCAATTTTATAAAGATTATTTAAGTGTTGGATACTCTGATAAATTTGTTAAAAGTATTTTATTTAATAGTAATATTTGTAAGGATGTAAAGGTTAAAGAAAAATATGATTTTATTTCTTTGCCATTTAAATTGTCTTCTTATAAAATTGTGTGTAGAAATAGTAAATTGTTTGGAAATAAGAAAATTGCTTGGAAAAGGGGTGTTACATTGAATAATTTATTGAATAATACAAAGGAAGTTTTTGATAGAAAGACTATTCCTGGTGTGGTATATTTTATTCCTTGTTTATTTTGTAAGAAGGTTTACATAGGTCAGAGTAGTTTGAGTTTAAATGAAAGAGTAAAGGTTCATAAAAGTAGAGTTAAAAATAGATATCTTAGTTCTGCTTTGTATGTCCATGAAAAAGATACAGGCCACACTATTGATTTTGATGAAGCTAAGGTTGTCTTCTTTGAGAGAAATGAAATCAAAAGAAGAATTAAAGAGTCTTTATTATTGAAAATTTATGATTCTGAAGCAATTAACTTATTTAAGAGTTCTTTTAATATTAAGGGTGGATGGGAAGTGAATGGATTTGTGGGTAGTTTTTAATAGTATATATAAGTTGTGTTTTTTTTTATTATTTCTTTACACTTGAGAAGTCTGCTTGTAGCAGTGAAACCTTAGGTTGTGTTTTAATATTATTTTTATTCTGGTCTGGTTTAATTTTAGATTTGGGGTAGTTTTGATGATATATATATATATATATATATCATATATATATATATATATATATATATAACTACAATACATATATATATATATATATATATATATATATATATATATATAACCATGCTTTTATTAATTTCTATCTGGTGTGTATGAACAAAAAATATCAATCATTCCAGGAGACAGACTACTTTTCTAATAACAGTGTCAAAAAGGAGGGAAGTATTTTCTTTCAGCTGATGACTCACCTAAGCAACTATGGTTTCCTTATTCAATAAGTTTTAAAACAAATTACAGATTATAGCATGCATCAATGAAACTAGTGTGGGTGAGTGATCACTAGATTATTGACTAGTGATATCATAATGACCACAGAACTACCGCATGGCCAACCATGTTGAAGATTGAAGTGGTTGATTGAAATTCAAGAAAAATATATACAATATAAAGAATATAATGAACTATGAATTGTAGGATGGGAGAAAACTAAAATTTCCAATTTAATGAAAATGCTTTGGTATAGGTAATTTTTAAACAAACAAAGAGACAATCAAATCTCTGATTTAAGGGCAAACATAAATATATAACTGGTGAATAAGCAACCAAATGATTATCCAAAACTAAGCTGCTACATAATAATTAAAGGTCTCAGTAGGAGACATGTAAGTAATCAGAAAATTATTTGTGTCTGCCCAAGCATTTATTAAGAAAGTGAAATATCAACTATAAATGTAAATAGCTTTAAAGATATAAACTCCCAGTACACATCCTGATAAATAAATTTAAAACTTATATGGAATCTTAAAACTAAGATCCCAACATGCTATATATACAACATATAACACACAGAATAAATTATCAAAATATTTAAGTTTAACAGGCAAAAAATATAAAACAGGTTACTATTTA
Organism: Epiperipatus broadwayi; assembly: GCA_028023455.1. Lineage (NCBI taxonomy): Eukaryota > Metazoa > Onychophora > Udeonychophora > Euonychophora > Peripatidae > Epiperipatus > Epiperipatus broadwayi. Next base: position 4,477,546 of record JAQFVV010012442.1, read on the forward strand.
AGATTAAGCTGGAAAGAATTGAAAATCATGTTATCTCAAGGTATAAGGTTAAAACTGGCTTATGTCTTTCGGCAGGATACAGTCCATTCCACTGAAGAGTTCCAGTGAAGGCATTACATTTACATTTTTGTTCAAGAAGCTGGAGTCAATGCTAGGGATCAGTTCTTGTTTGAGTTCTTATGACATAATTTTGCAGAGATGATTTGGGATTCAAGTCTTCTCTTTAATTCGGTTTAGCATGGCATGATGTTGAGGCAATTCTTCATAATGTCTAGTATTGGCATTCTGCAGGAAATATTTTTTTTATCAATTTGAAAACAGTATTAGTGAACAGCCAAAGGTATAATTAGCAACAGTAATCTTCAGTTACAGACAGAAATCATTTTAAAATCTGACAGCACAGCACTTCTAGTCTGCATCACAAGTAGCATACAAAATTTAAGCAACACTAAACAAGCAGAATAAACATCAATAGCTGAAGAAGAATCAGTCCTACATCCCAGGGCTATTTATATGAGCTCTTATCTTTCTATAACATATTTTAATTAGTAGTATTCAACCAAGGAAAATCTTTATCTCAGACTTAATTAAAGATTCTGACCAGGGTTAATCTTATTCATAATTAATTTTAAAAAATATAAAAAACAAGTCTCAGCTTTAATTAAAATAAATTAAAAATCAACTACAATCAAAACAATGAGAATGCAGTAACACAAAACAAACTTTCCAACATAAAATGTTTTTAATTACTTTAAAATACAAGTGACAAAAGAAAACTATTTTAAAAATAAAGTCTATTAAAAAATAGAAATGACAGAATTTTAAAACAACTGTGTATGTATATTATTGCACACAATATTTTATACAAAACTTTTAAATAGTTTTATTTTTTTAAAGTTTATTAAAACAAAGATGTTTTTATTTTTGTGATGAAATTTTGAAACGGACAAAGTACCCAGTTCAATATATATATATATAATACTTAAACAGTTAGATGAATGGAACTTTAGCTTTACTGAAAAAGCTAAAGGTTATAATATATTTTAAAATAAATTTATTTTAGAACACATATAATAGAAAGGTTGTTGCTCGCGGTACTGGTGAATATAAAGGAAATCCTGAACCAGAACCTTATCCTGGAATCATAAGTAAGATTCATTTTATTTATTTTAAATATATATATATATATATATATATATATATATATATATATATATATATATATATATAATTTGCTTTTACTGAATATTTTTCTTAATATGTAATTAGAGAAACATGACCTTAGGAATTTTCAGATTCTCCATTCCACCTCAAGCAATCAATAGACATACAATCTATATAAAGTGAGCAGTGGGAGATTATGATCTGGTCCCAATAATGAATCCACGCTTTCCATGATGCATTTATATTGGTGATCATGTCTTTTTTCTATGTATGTCATCATGTATATCAGTTGCTTGAGGTAAAGTGGTGGATTAATAGACTGAAAAATCCTGTGGTCCAATCCCTCTAATATATATATATATATATATATATATATATATATATATATATATATATATATATATATATATATATATATATATATATATATATATATATATATATATATATATATATGTTGACACAAGTGCCTGGTATAGTAAGATTATTTAATGCATTTATAATAGATATTATTGGTACTTAAAGATAAATGTGAATTATTCTATGAATGTATGTTTAATTATAAAAATCAATTATATTAACCTTGAACTGAGGTTTAACGTTCACGTTTGGGTTAGAAACAATCTCTAGTTTACTAAGTGGTTAATGTTTATCATTACTGTATTTATTTACAGTACATTGTGTTAAAATTATGGGCAGAGTAAGGTTGACATTTGTAAATAAAAATGTAATAAATATATTTTTTCTACAAAAATCTTTTAAATGAAAATTAAAATAAAATTTTGACGAATAAACGATCTCAATATTATTTCTATCGTTAATAAATTGATGTCAACATTATATTCAGATCGTTAATATTAACGTAATTAGTAATTCATAATGTAATTAATATTAACGTAATTACAACTATATTGTAATTAAAGTTATAACATTATCAAATAATTGTAAACAGAAACGAATCTCAAACAATCGTTCATGTATAAGTTCAACCCTCAAGCAAATTGCTGATAATATTCCATTACAACAATTGACATAATTTTAAAATAAACATCCAAGTTGTAAGTAAATACTATCAGTCAATTGAACTAGCTGTTTAAATTAAAGAACCTTACTATCAATATGCTTTTTGAATTATATTTATCAACAACCATTATCAATCCACACAACAATGAAAGTCTATCCAAGTTTAATCCATCTTCTCCAATCGTTAGCTTCTCTTCTCCACATCACCCCTGCACACCTTCTTATTTCATTCATCTATTTCTCATGTGATCTCTTTCTGTGTATTTTACAGTTTCTTGAAATACAGTTTAAGATTTCAATTGTACATTTATTATCCTCTTTGCTAGAAATATGTCCAGCCCAACTCCAATTCAGTCTTTTATTTTTTTCAATGAAGTCAGAAACACATGTTTGTGCTCATATCCATATATTGCATTTTGATCTCTTCTTGTTCCTCCCAACATGCATCTTTCCATATTTATTTGAGTGGTCTGAAGTCTCTGTATTGTTTATCTCTTAAATGCCCAAGTCTCAAATTTAACCCATTTATTAAATACCTTCCTTTTCAAACACATAGTCATATTTCCTTTTAATATCAAGTTATTCCTAACAAAAGAACACCAACCGAGTTTAATTCTAGGATTAATTTCAACCATTATGTTTCCATCTGTATTAATAATATGACCAATGTATTTGTAATTGTTGACTTTTTCTAACTCATCATAATCAATCTTTATTTACATATTTTGAGAAAATTCATTAAAAATTACTATAGTATGTTAATATTTATATTTAGTCCTTCATTCTTATTTTCATCTGATAACTCCTGCAACATTGCTAGCAGCTCTAAAGCATTATTTACAAAAAAACAACTACATTATCTAAAAAATCTAAGTAACATAAATAATCTTCATTTACTTTCACTCATCCAGCTTCACATTTTAATCCACAAAATACTTGAAGCAGCACTGCTGTAAAAAGTTTTGGAGATATGAATCATCATGTCTTAAACCCTTCTCAATGTTGACTTTCCTCGTATCATGATGTAATCTAATTGTTGCTGTTGCATTTTATAAATATTATTTAAAATATGACAATATCCTGGTACTATATATTGATGACACAATGCTTTATTCACTGAAGAAATGGTTATAAAATCAAATGCCTTTTCATAATCTACAAATCCAAAGCATAATGGCAACTCCTTCATTTGTTTTTTCTGTAACTTCTTTCAATACCTGGATACGATCTACTGTACTAAAACCACTTTTAAATCCAGCTTGTTCTCTGTAGATGAGTTGTAATTATCTTGGTAAAAAGTTTGTATCAAACTGATAAAAGTATGATAGGTCTCTCATTTCTAATATCTTTTTATCATCTTTTTAAAATATTAATATTAATAATGAATTCTTCCAAACATCTGGTACATCTTTAACATTTAGACATTAGGTATATAACTTTGTGAATTTTTTTTCCATTTCTTCACCTGCTTCTTTAAACATATCAATTATAATTCTAACATTATCTGGAGCATTTTCTTTGTTCATAAATTTAATTGCATGTCTCACTTATTCATTTAAAATTTTTAGCAATTCAGAAGATATAAGAGATATAGGAGGTATTTGTTTTTATTATTATATAATTTTTGATAGAAGTCTTCTATCCATTTCATTATGTCATCTCTCTTTTTAATAATAATTTCATTTTTTCCTATTGTAGATATAAATTTTCTACCAATTGCAAAATGTGGTTTTACACTCTTGAGACTTTTATTTCTTCGGCAGATTTCCCTGATAGTTCTTAGTTATACTTTCTAATATCATTTTCAACTCTTTACCAAACAATTTTACAAAATAAGAAATATGCAATTCTTTTTAATGCATCATTTTTGTATGTCTTTATATTCCTTATTTTCTTCAAAAATTCTCTAATCCCAGTCAAAAATTTATTATCAATTGCTGCTTTTTTCTACCAGCTATATTTGTTGCAGTTTTTAAAAGTGTATCAATTATTTTCATATTGATTTAAGTCAAATCTGAATCATGTTCAAAATCTATTAATACATGAAAACGATTTGTAAGTTCTAATTTTAATTCATTAGAATGTTTCTGAAGATTAGGAATATCAACAGTAAATATTGTTTTTCTTAATAATTTTTGTCTCTCTAGTTTTACATTAACATGCATCTTACAACTTCCTAATCGATTATCATTTCGTGTGTTAAATTTATTAAGAACATTACAATCTGGAAATATGTATTTTCTGTTAGTCAAAATATAATCCACTTCTGCTGCACCTTCATTTAAATGCTTCCATGTCCATTTTTTTAAAGATTTTTCTCAAAAAGAAAATTCATAATATAAAGTTTTCCTTTTTCTGTGAACTCCTCAAGTCTATGTCTTCTCTCATTTCTATTACCATAACCCAAATATGTATAGCACTTTGATCTTGCATTTGTTTACTAATTCTAGCATTAAAGACGCCCATAACAATTTTAAAATGTTGTTTACTCTGATAAAAATCCTTTTGTACATCCATATAAAAATCTTCTACAACTTCAACACTATTAGAACTTATTGGGGCATAAACCTAAATTATCTGCATTCGGTATCTGCTATTAAGTTGTATAACTAATCTTGACACTCTATCTGATACACCATCAATCTCCATAATGTTGTTCTTTCAATTTTTATTTATAATAAATCCTACTCCACTTGTAGTTCCAATATTTGTTCCTTTATTGTAGAGTACATGTCCACTTTTTAAATCAATTGTCTCTTCACTTTTCTTTTAACTTCACAAAGTCAAATAATGTCTCATTAAATGTAAGACAGTTCTTCTTCTAATTATTGCAAACTTAATTCACTTTAAATAGATATGCAGTTGTAAGTACCTAAATAAACAGTTGTCATCAAATGGCAACCTAGGTCCAGAATCAGGGAATTCTTAGCACCCTCCACCTTTGGCCATCAATTTTCTGCCTTGCTTGGTGACTTTACAGCCTGCTGGAAATAAGGACCACAATTTATTTTCTTCTGCCATGGCTGTATGTATCTAGTAGAAAAATATTTATCATTTACACACACATTCATTCTGCCTTAGCTCGCAACTGAGGAAAAATATCATGTTGTTTTTTGAGCTTAAACTGAGAAATAAAAAGCCAATAAACTCACCACACTGGCAAAGGCATGTTTATGAGCAGCACATAAATATTCAAATAATATATAAATAGGCACTTAGTAATAACAGCTACAATGAGAAGACCAAACAGTGTGGTCATTAGGAAATTGCACTTCTCGGTTCTTTAAGGTCTGCAAGAGGAATCAAAAGGTCTTCTTTCAGTTAATAGCAAACTCCTTTACCTTTTCTAGAAGTGAGGTACATATATATATATATATATATATATATTGTACCTCACTTCTAGAAAAGGTGTAATAATAATAAATTGGTCTAGCTCAGATAAATAGTTATGCTCGTCTAAAATGTTTCTAATCAATGAGAATTATACTCTCCAATACTGTATATTATTTAACATTTCTAAATAATAAATAATATTATGGTTCGGTTTCATAAATTAAATAAATAAATATCTAATAAAAATCATGAGACTATGAAATGAGTTTACAAGTGGAAATATGAATACATTGAGCTAATATCCCACAGGATATTACCTCAATGGCATGAGAATACTATCCTCCCTCCTATTATCTCAAACAATAAATCTATAGCATCCCTACGTCTTCAATAATAATTAATTAATTAAGATTATCCCCAATAAATCAATATTCATCTTTTTATCTAAATAACCTAGCTCAAATAATCTCAGGTTCTTTTAAAATATATCTAGGCAATTATAAGTTCTGTAATTAAGCAGGATAAGGGATTTAATACCATTCTCAACTACATCTGACTAATACTAATAATAAATAAATAATAATAATCTTCAATGTATAATTTAATCTCATCTTTTTTCTCATTATAATACTGATCATGTGAAATAATAAATAATAATATGATATAATCTTTTATTATTCATATGGCATCTTAAATAACTATGTGGTATAATCTTATAATCTGCGAATATGTGGCAACCAATAGTAATACAGTTATGTGTAAATATCTGATAGTTACTCTATGACCATAATAATATGACAAATGAAATTTCTTGAAGAAATCATATGAAGAAAATATTGTTATTCTTAAGTAATAATCTTATTTATGTTGTGCAAATATTATATTTAAAATCAAATTATCTGTGATTATGTATCTGTGATGTGGAGAAATTGAGTTAACACCAAGATTTATAAAACAAGTTTAACAAATTTTATTTATAACTCCAACAATAAACTTATATACACTATTTACATTATTCGTGAACTTTACATTATCACACTTTCTATACTTTTCAAAAGTAAATTATAAAATTAAAGTAATGAAATATGGAACTTTTTATTTGAAAAAAAATCTTTTATTATATTATTATTATTATTATTATAATGTTTCTCTGTTACATGTACATTAATTTAGTAAACTCAAGATACAAAATGAAAAATTAGCCAATTTAATATTCATCTATTAACTTGTACTTAGTTCTTTTAAAATAATTTGAGATGTCATGTATTCATTTCGAACTTAATAATATCATGAATAAATTCAATTAACATCATAGAAGTTTAATTATACTACTGATTGAATATTAATTTAATATCAGATAAAATGTATGTGTTGGTGTATATCGTTGCTACATAATAACATTTACAAAACCTATAACTACCTGTATCATTTTAACACGATTCGGCTTTATCATATTACTTGTCAAAAATATGCATTATATGTATGTTTTAAAATACATAACAGTTACTCAATAATTTCGCAAATCCACTTTAATTGTCACTTAGACAACTTTATAAAAAATAATCAATTTCGAATATGAAAAATTTTATGATTCTTATCCTTTTCAATAACAATCCCACGCTTTCACAAATTATTCATCTTTTCCTGTTTTAAATACAATCTTATATGATGTAATACTAGAAATTTTGATAGCGAAGAGATGTGTAGGTATATGGAACACACTAGAGTGTTAACTCAATAGTACCTCTATCAAAGAGTCATTATGGTGACAATATATAAGAAAATAAGGTATGATTTATCTGTCTAATAACCTCCATCACAAAATATAATGTTCAGGCTATTTATCCAGCTTTATGGAACATTTAACTTCAACACACAGAAAACACTGCCATGAAAAATATACAAGCTATAGGGCTAAATTATATATACTTGCATAATCGTTATCATCGATTAAACTTGTTCCCATATAAATAAATCCTACATAAAACATCACCCTAGTTTCATTTAACTTACTCCCAAGCCACAACCTTTATAACTTCTTTAAAGATTTATCACTCTACATCTCTAAAATTCTTATCACCTTTCTACAACAATAAATAAAGTTGCATATAAATAACGATCTAACTACTCAATAAGAAAGATTACTTCATTTCCGTAATAACTCTTGAATCAAAATATAAATAATTACTATTGATATAATACCTCAACACTTCAACCTCTTAAAATAAGCATTAAGTTCAATCATAATAGAATCATACAATTATATTCCTATTACGTTATAATATATTTATAATATAAGATAAAAGTATGCATATTTTTTTAAAATAAATAAACTCCTATAAGCTCTGTGCCTGCACCGTGTATTTACACGGTTTCACACATCCACACACAAAAAATAACAAAATATTTTGACCATCTAAAAAAACATTATCAAATCATTAATATTTTTATAATTATTACCATAAGTGATATCTTCTCAGGTTAATCACTTAATTGATGATTCTATCCCACTAGCTAAATAACAAAACTTGCGTAGTATATCATTCATTCAATACTATTACACATAAAATATTAAGTTTTAAAATTATTAAATATTTTTATATAAAAATCTAAGCACTATGTTAGTAAGTAGTTTAATATTTTTATGTTCCTTTCTTATATCTAACCTATGAATAAGCATTAATCCTAAGATTAGTAAAAAATAATTCAAAATCATATTTATGAAAACACAACTTTGCCCATAAAGTTTATCAAAAAAAAATGTCTTTTTTCCTCTCGATTATTTCAACTTCCCAGTACTTCTTGATGAAACTTCTACTGATGCCAAAATCAAGCATGCTCTGTTGGTTCCACTTTTAAAACAAAATGAATGACAATTTTTTAAAAAAATAAAATAAGGTAAGTCGACTTTTAAAATATCCGGATTGATTCATAAATAACCATGGATTTCCTCCTAAAAGTTCATAAAATAATAGTTTATGGTTCCCATTATTCAACAAAAAAAAATATTGAAAGTACTTTTCAATATCATATAATAAAATAATTTCAAAGGTCTGCTAATTTCATTCAAATCTCATGATTGTTTATATTATCTTTGATACGGTAACATTAATTCAGTGTTTCTCAACATTTATTACATATTGAAATATCTCCATGAATAATTTTTAACATCTTTTGTATGACCAGCATACACAAATTAATAATAAAATAATTTTGTTACCTATTTTAAAAATTCCTTTTAAGAAAATGTGAAACGTTTCGCTAAAGTTCTTGGTTTTTACATTTTTAAAACTATTATAATATTTTTAAAATAGATTATTAAATATTTCTTCATAAAGAAACATTTCTGCATTTCCCAAGATAACTTTACGATCTTATTTCTTTAGTCTTAATTTTAAAATCTGTCCTCCAAATAAAGGCTTTTTTTTTCTTTTTTACTTTTAATTTCTAGCGAATCTCCTTTAAACTTCCCATATGATGTCCAATTTGCTAATCTCAATAGCAAATTACAATTACCAATTAATATAAGCAAAATTATATGCCTAATGGAAACATAATAATTTTGATATTCTTTACATAAATTTACATTTAACGATGATCAATTCATGTTTACCATGATGTTAAGATCAAGCTTAATAAATCGGTTGATAAGGAATTATTTAGCTTTTAGCAAGACATTTCTGTACTATATGATATTAATAAAAAATTACTGTACTTTCTTGGAAGTAGAAATTAATATAATTGATTATTAATGGTACTCTTAATCTTTAGAGTGCAAACTAATAGAAGTTTAGTTGTTTAATACAGCACACTTAGTTACCAGAAGGATTAGTAGTTGTAGTAGTAGTACATTGACAATAAGTGTGCACCAATTTTTTTACACAATTGATTAACGAAACAATGCTCTGCTAGCTTATTTACATACCTAGCCAACAATGGAGAATAAAAATTAAAAAATAAACAATGATTTATCTAATATTTATTATTTATTATATTATTTAATTCCTAGTTAATTTTCATATTTATTTACATCTAACAAACACTTCAAAATAACTTTTAGAATTATATTGTAATATTTATTATTATCTTTAGGTTTTTTAAAACATAGTTATTTTCAAAACAAAACAAAATATAATTTTACTTATTACATTTGTTTTTTTTTTAAATAATAAAAACATGACTTAATACTTTATACTAACTAATTTTATTTTTATCTTGTGGTAGTCCAAAATAATATTTTAAATCCTATAATAGAATTTTCAACCAGTTTTGCAACTTTACAAAAAACTCGCAATCATGTGTGTATCAATATGTATCTGTCACATGACTTACAACCCAGATGAAAAGCTTACAATTTAGCTGAAAACAACTTAAATAATTTAATTCACAATATATATATAAAATAATAATATAACACATTTTAAAATAATAGTTTAATATCACAAAACCAAATATTCATTTTCTACCACCATACTACTTTTAAATAATTATTTTACATTCAATTATTAAATATTAATTTTTATTACTCAAATATATTATTTATTTAACTTCAATTTATTACTTTTAAAATTTACTTTAGACATTTATTTACAAATCTTATCAATGCAGTATTTATTATGGCCAGTTTTCCCAACCATACAATATTATAATTTATCTTTAACTGACTGTTTTTTAAAATGCTAACACAATATTATACAGTAAATATTCTTATTTGCTTTAACTAGACTTTTTAAAAAGATCGTCAACACATTATACACATCATAGCCCTAAGATAACTTTTAGATTTAACTTTTTTTAGGCAATTGATATAAATAATTCCTCCTAATCTAAACAAAAGAGTACATATCCTCCCTCTTCAGGTAAAAATTTTAAATTTACCATCCACCTTCACCCTATTTAACCTATAATTATAATTTCCATTACTTTTGTAGCTAAAATTTATCTAATATCATTGCATATCTTAATAAATCACTTTAACATAAAAATTTTATAAAACATTGTTACATCACATTAAAATCTCAACCAGAAAATACTTTTAAATAAAATTATCACCTACACTTCAGAAGGGTGTGGAATCAGACTTATTGCATTATATACACTTGACATAAATACTAAATATTCATCTATAGTCTTATCCTTATCTTTTTTAAAACAAAGCTATCAAATTTTTAAATCTCATCTTTGTTCTCTAAAATTAGGTTATAATATTTGTATCAGCTTATTTACTCAGAAATTATTTGTCTTAATCTTTCATAATTTATTTCTAAAAATAAACTTTTAATTCTTTTTGAACTTATTTCCTTAAGCTTAACTAACCTTACTTCTTGTTTTTTTAAATTGTAGTCACACCACTAGTCGAAGGCTGACTATTTTGACCTTCTGTCCTATTTCTTGACCGATTATATTTACCAGAGTTTTTAGGATAATGAGATATACCATCTCTTATTCTAAAATTATAATCTCCACCTTGTTCTTGAATTCTTCTTAACCTACTATTTGAAGATGTCTCAGCCACCTCTAGTGCATCTAGTATTTCAGAAACTTTCTCAATAGAATTGCGATCTGATGCTATTAATAATTGTTCAACACTCTTTGGTAAATTATGTTTGATGATTTTTACAATCTCACCTTCAGATAATGGAAAATCAGTTAATGTCTTTAATATGACAGCTTGATTTCTAAAAAAGGTTGTATAATTACCTTGGCTACTATGATATTTAGTTTGGGTAACTTGGTACATTATACTATCTTGCTTATCAGAGTTCCAGAAACTTCCTATTACCAAGCATTTAAAATCACCATAGATTATTGGTTTTGTGAAAAGTGATTACCACCAATCTTTGGCAATTCCATACAAATGGTTACTACAAATTGCTACCTTTTCTTTCTCAGATAACTGAACTAATGAAAATAACTCATCCAAGTTATTCAAAAATACCGAGGGGTTTTCTACATACTCTCCCCTAAATGGCTTAACCTTCATAAAATGTAATGCTGTAGAACTATCTGCACTGCTCTCATAACTAACACTTTCTATAATTGATCTGTTATCTCTATCTTTTTAATAGCATGCTCTGACTGACTATTCTCACTTTTTCTCACATATTTTACTCTATCTATTGGTGACAGATTAGTATAGTTAACATACTTTTTATACAATATTTTCTCTTTCCCTAACTTTGTCTTTTTATCACATCTAGATTTGATTTCCTCCATCTGATTGTATTTCTGCTGAATTTTTCCCTGAAAATTTTTTCGTGCAAGTACTTGTTCAACATATACTTTTTGTTCACTTATAAACTTATCTAAATTTTTACCTACCTTCTTACATTCGTCACTATTCTTTTCTAATAGACATGCTTGTTCTTTCATGTCCTTTTATAAACATTTCACATATTCAATTATTTTGGATCTATATTTATGCTCATCTATTTTCTGAATACCCAGATCCTTAAATTTTTCTACCAATTGTTTTTCTATTTCATTCTTTATATTTATTTTAGTTTGAAACATCTCATCTTTAATAGTTTTAATTTCTTCATTAATATAACTTTTAACCTTATGAATTTCTTTACCTGTGGTCAAATTATAAATTTCTATTTTCTGATCTAAATTACTATTATTTATCTGACATTGGAAATGGATTGTTCCATCGGACTCTTTAAATCTATTATTGCTTCTTCTGAAAACTCGCCAAATTTTCTCTCCAATAACTCTTGGCTTTTATCCTTTATCTGCCTAACTTCTACTTTTAAAACTCAATAGCTTCTTCATTTTTACTAAATCTTAAATCAAGATTCTCAAATTTATCCATCATCTCTTCCTTATAATTTTCCACAGTTTTACAAGTTTCATTGAGTTTCTGATTTATATTGTCTATACAAAATTTAATTTCTTCACTATTTTTATTCATATCTTCTCTAACTTCTTTAATATCGTCACTAAGAGATTCCAATTTTATATTATTTTTATTCATATCCTCTCTAAGAGTTCAATTATCTTCTCTAAGAGAATCTAATTTAGCATCTGAAAATTTACTATTTTTATTCATATCTTCTCTCAGAGAATCAAATTTAGCATCTGAAGATTTACTATTTTTATTCATATCTTCTCTCAGAGAATCAAATTTAGCATCTGAAGCTATTATTTATCTCTTCTTTCATATATTTTCTCATATCTTCCTTCAAAGAATCAACTTTTATATTAATTTTATTCATTGAATCAACAAAACTTTACTCATTGATTAAAAATACTTCATTACTTCTATTATTGGTGGGTTCTCTATATATTTTTCCTAGTTTTTACTACTTATTCCTCTACATTTTTATTTCCATCATCTTTTCCTCCTCCTTTATTTCACTATTCATAATTTGAGTACTATCTATAATAGTCTCAAACTCTACTCGTTTTCCTACTTATTCTATATCCTCACAAATAATATCATCAATAATAAAATCGGACATCTCAGTTTCTAAATTCTTATCCCAATTATTCATTTTATATATTTTTTAAAATTCAATTTTAAATAGTGTACAGTATTACTTTAAATATATTTTATAAAATAATTCCCTACCAACCTTTTTATTTCCACCCAATCCACATCTACAATAAACCATAAAATATCACCATTTACAGATCTTACACCACTTAATACTCCCTAAATTATAATAACAATATCCAACAAAATTATATGTGTTATGTTATCAATTCCCACACACATAATCCACAGATAAATTTGCACATAAAAGAATATATTCAATATCTATTTAAAACACTTTAATAATTGACATAGTCATATTATAAAATAATTATTAGCCACATTTGCATATCTTAGATACTTATTTGTTTACTAATTTACAAATAACATAATAATATTTTACTTTAAATAATCAGACTATACATACCACATGGATTTATAAGGCTTTAACAATAAAATATCTATTTCAATATTATAATCAAACTTTGAATAATTACAATTGCCATTACAACATGACCAAACTGCATGTACATAACAAGATATGACTATTAATAACCTCAAAATTATACATATTAATATATCCACTATTTTTATTAACAAATCTACAACTATCAGTATCCCCCCTCCCTGACGTATATTGATGCAACCACATTATGCGCCAAATTCATAATATGGTTGAACTTGGTGCCTACCCCAACATATATCTATTCTACATCCTTGAAATATATCGATGCCAACAGGTATGGGTGCCAATTTGTACTTATGGTTGTGTAATAATTATAACCCCATACACACATCATGCCATCCACGTTGCATGCCAAATTCAAATTACTGGTTGTACCCTCACTTCCAGAAAATGTGTAATAATAATAAATTGGTCTAGCTCAGATAAATAGTTATGCTCATCTAAAATGTATCTAATCAATGAGAATTATACTTTTCAATACTGTATATTATTTAACTAGTTCTAATTAATAAATAATAGTATGGTTTGGTTTCATAAATTAAATAAATAAATATCTAATAAAAATCATAAGACTATGAAGTGAGTTTACAAGTGGCAATATGAATACACTGAGCTAATATCTCACAGCATATTACCTGAATGGCATGGGAATGCTATCCTCCCTCCTATTATCTCAAACAATAAAACTATATCATTCCTATGTCTTCAATAATAATTAATTAATTAAGATTATCCCCAATAAATCAATTTTCATCTCTTTATCTAAATAACCTTGCTCAAATAATATCAGGTTCTTTTTAAATAATTCTAGGCAATTATAATATCTGTAATTAAGCATGATAAGGGATTTAAGATCATTCTCAACTACATCTGAATAATACTAATAATAAATAAATAATAATAATAATCTTCAATGTATAATTTAATCTTATCTCTTTTCTCATTATAATACTGATCATGTGTAATAATAAATAATAATATGATATAATCTTTTATTATTCATATGGCATCTTAAATAACTATGTGGTATAATCTTATAATCTGAGAATATGTGGCAACCAATAGTAATATAATTCTGTGTAAATATCTTATAGTTACTCTATGACCATAATAATAATAATATGACAAATGAAATTTCTTGAACAAATCATATCAAGAAAATAATATTATTCTTAAGTAATAATCTTATTTATGTTGTGCAAATATTATATTTAACTAAAATATCTGTAATTATGTACCTGTGATGTGGAGAAATTGAGTCAACACCAAGATTTATAAAACAAGTTTAACAAATTTTATTTATAACTCCAACAATAAACTTATATACACTATTTATATTGTTCATGAAATTTACATTATCACACTTTCCATACATTTCAAAAATAAATTATAAAATTAAAGAAATGAGATAAGGAACATTTTTTTTTGGAAAAAAAATCTCGTATTATATTATTATTATAATGTATCTCTGTTACATGTACATTAATTTGGTAAACTCAAGATACTAAATGAAAAATTAGCCAGGTTAATATTCATCTATTAACTTGTACTTAGTTCTTTTAAAATAATTTAAAATGTCATGTATTCATTTCCAACTTAATAACATCATGAATAAATTTAATTAACAACATAGCAGTTTAATTATACTACTGATTGAATATTAATTTAATATCAGATAAATTGTATGTGTTAGTGTATATCGTTGCTATAGAATAACATTTACAAACCTATAACTATCTGTATCATTTAACACGATTCGGCCTTTTCATATTACTTGTCAAAAATATGCATTATATGTAAGTTTTAAAATACATAACAGTTACTCAATAATTTCACAAACCCACTTTAATGGTCACTTAAACAGATTTATAAATAATAATCAATTTCGAATATGAAAAATGTTATGATTCTTTTCCTGATAAACCATATTCTTATAATCTTTGTATTCATCTCTATATTTACATCAAGTAAGACAACCCATCGTATCCTTTTCATAAAAAACCCCACGTTTTCAAAAATTATTCATTTTTTCCTGTTTTAAATACAATCTTATACGATGTAATACTAAAAATTTTGATAGCGAATAGATGCATAGGTATATGGAACAAACTAGAGTTTTAACTCAATAGTACTTCTATCAAATAGTCATCATGGTGACAGTATATAAAAAAAATTGGTATGATTTATCTGTCTAATAACCTCCATCACAAAATATAATGTCCAGGCTATTTATCCAGCTCTATGGAACATTTAACTTCAACACACAGAAAACACTGTCACAGAACATATAAATCTATAGGGCTATGTTATCTATATTTGCATAATCGTTATCATCGATTAAACTTGTTCCCATATAAATAAATCCTACATAAAACATCACCTTACTTTCATTTAACTTACTCCCAAGCCACAATCTTTATAACTTCTTTAAAGATTTATCACTCTACATCTCTAAAATTCTTATCACCTTTCTACAACAAAAAATAAATTTGCATATAAATAACGATCTAACTACTCAATAAGAAAGATTACTTCATTTCTGTAATAACTCTTGAACCAAAATATAAATAATTACTATTGATATAATACCTCAACACTTCAACCTCTTAAAATAAGCATTAAGTTCAATCATAATAGAATCATACAATTATATTCCCATTACGTTATAATATATTTATAATATAAGATAAAAGTATGCATATTTTTTTAAAATAAATAAACTCCTATAAGCTCTATGCCTGCACCATGTATTTACACGGTTTCACACATCCACACAAAAAGAATAACATAATATTTTGACCATCTAAAAAAAAAACATTATCAAATCATTAATATTTTTATAATTATTACCATAAGTGATATCTTCCCTGGTTAATCACTTAATTGACGTTTCTAGTCCACTATCTAAATAACAAAACTTACATAGTATATCATTCATTCAATACTATTACACCTAAAATATTAAGTTTTAACATTATTAAATATTTTTTTATAAAAATCTAACCAATATGTTAGTAAGTAGTTTAATATTTTTATGTTCCTTTACTATCTTTAACCTCTGAATAAGCATTAACACTAAGATTAGTAAAAAAATAATTCAAATTCATATTTATGAAAACACAACTTTGCTCATAAAGTTTATCAAAGAAAAATTTCTTTTTTATCTCTTGAGTATTTCAACTTCCCAGTGCTTGTTGATGAAACTTCTACTGATGCCAACATCATGCATGCTGTGTTGGTTCCACTTTTAAAACAAAGTGAATGACAATTTTCAAAAAAATAAAATAAGGTATGTCGACATTTAAAATATCCAGATTGATTCATAAATAACCATGGATTTGCTCCTAAAAGTTTCTAAAATAATAGTTCATGGTTCCCATTATCCAACAAAAAAAAATTATTGAAAGTACTTTTCATTATCATATAATAAAATAATTTCACAGTTCTGCTAATTTCATTCAAATCCCATGATGGTTTATATTATCTTTGATACGGTAGCACTAATTCTGTGTTTCTCAACATTTATTACATATTGAAATATCTCCATGAATAATTTTTAACATTTTTTTATATGACCAGCATACACAAATTAATAATAGGATAATTTTGTTATCTATTTTAAAAATTCCTTTTAATAAAACGTGAAACGTTTCGATAACGGTCTTGGTTTTTACATTTTTAAACTATTATAATATTTTTAAAATAGATTATTAAATATTTTTTTATAAAGAAACATTTCTGCATTTCCCAAGATAATTATTTTATCAAGTTAAAAGTTTTTTTAAAAACTTTACGATCTTATTTCCTTAGTCTTAATTTTAAAATCTGTCCTCTGAATAAAGGCTTTTTTTCTTTTTTACTTTTAATCTCCTTTAATTTTCCCATACGATGTCCAATTTGCTAATCTCAGTAGCAAATTACAATTACCAATTAATATAAGCAAAATTATATGCCTAATGAAAACATAATAATTTTGATATTTTTTACATAAATTTAAATTTAACAATGATCGATTCATGTTTAATGTGACATTAAGATCAAGCTTAATAAATTAGTCGATAAGGAATTATTTAGTTTTTAGCAAGACATCTCTGTATTATATGACCTTATAATAAATTACTGTTCTTTCTTGGAAGTAGAAATTAATATAATTGACTATTTATGGTACTCTTAATCTTTAGACTGCAAACTAATAGAAGTTAAGATGTTTAATACAGCACACTTACTTAACAGAAGGAGTAGTAGTTGTAGAAGTAGTACCTTGACAGTAATTGTGCACCGATTTTTATACCCAAATAAATTACCCCTTTGACTGGTTAACCAAACAATACTCTGCTAGCTTACTTGCACACCTAGCCAACAATGCAGAATCAAAATTAAAAATAAACAATGATTTATCTAATATTTATTATTTATTATATTATTTAATTCCTAGTTAATTTTCATATTTATTTACATCTACCAAACACTTCAAAATAACTTTTAGATTTCTGTCGTAATATTTATTATTACCTTTAGCTTTTTTAAAGTGTAGTTATTTTCAAAACAAAACAAAATATAATTTTACTTATAACATTCTTTTTTTTAAAAATAATAAAAACACGACTTAATATTTTATACTAACTAATTTTATTTTTAAGTTGTGGTAGTCCAATATAATATTTTAAATCTTACAATAGAATTTTAAAACAGTTTTGCAACTTTACTAAAAACTCACAAGCATGTGTGTATCGATATCTATCTGTCACATGACTTACAACCCAGATGAAAGGCTTACAATTTAGCTGAAAACAACTTAATTTAATTTACAAAAAAAATATATATCTTTTATAAAATAATAATATAACAACTTTTAAAATAATAGTTTAAAATCACAAAACCAAATATTAATTTTCTACCACCATACTACTTTTAAATAATTATTTTACATTCAGTTATTAAATATTATTTTTTATTACTCAAATATATTATTTATTTAACTTCTAGTTATTACTTTTAAAATTTACTTTAAACATTTATTTACAAGACTTATTAATGCAGTATTTATTATGGTCAGTTTTCCCAATCATACAATATTATAATTTATCTTTAATTGACTGTTGTTTTAAAATATTAACACAATATTATACAGTAAATATTCTTATTTGCTTTAACTAGACTTTTTAAATAGATCATCAACACATTATATACATCATACCCTTAAGATAACTTTTAGATTTAATTTTTTTTTTAGTAAATTGATATAAATTATTCCTCCTAACATAAACAAAAGAGTACATGTCCTCCCCCTTTAGATAAAAAATTTAAATTAACCTTCCACCTCCAACCTATTTAACCTATAATTATAATTTCCATTACTTTTATAGCTAAAATTTATCCCATATCATTGCATATCATAATAAATCACTTTAACATAAATTTTTTATAAAGCATTGGAACATCACATTAAAACCTAAACCAGAAAACACTTTTAAATAAAATTATCACCTACACTTCAGAAGGGTATGGAATCAGACTTATTGTATTATGTACACTTGACATAAATACTAAATATTCCTCTATAGTCTTATCCTTATCTTTTTTTAAAACAAAGTGATTACATTTTGAAACCTCATCTTTGTTCTCTAAAATTAGGTTATAACATTTGTATCAGTTTATCTTACTCAGAAATTATTTGTATTAATCTTTCATAATTTATTTCCAAAAATAAACTTTTAATTCTTTTTGAACTTATTTTCTTAAGTTTAACTAACTTTACTTCTTGGTTTTTAAAATTGATGTCACACTACTAGTCGAAGGCTGACTATTTTGACCTTTTATCCTATTTCTTGACCCATTATATTTACCAGAGTTTTTAGGATAATGAGATATACCATCTCTATTTCCAAAATTATACTCTCGACCTTGTTCTTGAATTCTTCTTAACCTACTATCTGAAGATGTCTCAGCCACCTCCAGTGCATCTAGTATTTCAGAAACATCCTCAATAGAATTGTGATCTGATGCTATTAATAATTGCTCAACACTCTTTGGTAAATTATGTCTGATTATTCTTGCAATCTCTCCTTCAGATAATGGAAAAGCAGTTAATGTCTTTAATCTGACAGCTTGCTTTCTAAAAAATCTTGTATAATTACCTACTATGATATGGGTAACTTTATACATTATACTATCTTGCTTATCAGAGTTCCAAAAACTTCCTATTACCAAGCATTTAAAATCACCATATGTTATTGGTTTTGTGAAAAGTGACCGCCACCAATATTTGGCTGTTCCATAAAAATGTTTGCTACAAATTGCTATCTTTTCTTTTTCAGATAACTGACATAATGAAAATAACTCATCCAAGTTATTCAAAAATTCCAAGGGATTTTCTACATACTCTCCCCTAAATGACTTAACCTTCATAAAACATAATGCTATAGAACTATCTGCACCACCCTCATAACTAGCACTTTCTCTAATTGATCTGTTATCTATATCTTTATCAATACTATGCTCTAACTGATTTTCTCACTTTTCCTCACATATTTTACTCTATCTATTAGTGACAGATTAGTATAGTCTTCATACTTCATATACAATATTTTCTCTTTCCCTAACTCTGTATTTTTATCACATCTAGATTTTATTTCCTCCATCTGATCATATATCTGCTGAATTTTCTCATAACTTCTTTTTTTTTCAAATCATAAAAATGTGTGGTGAGAATTAAAATCATTATATGTATTTTATTTTCTCCTCATTCTCAAATTCAATTGGTTAAGAAGTTTTAAAAATATATTTTAACCTTCAAGACATTCTTTTAGATATTGTTAATTTTTTTACAATTCACACTTTTCATTTATAGTCCTAGACCTTTTAAATATCTCTATAGCTTCTGTTACCAATCTCTGGTCATGTTTATTTTCTGACAGAATATTAAAATTGATGTCTGGGTTAATTAATGTGTATTTTTTCACAACAATATCAAATTTACTATAGAGATTGAAAATAATAACGAACTTCCATTCTTAGATGCTTTAATTGAAAGAAAGAAGGATAGTTATTTATCCCATTGTCTATTGGAAGCGAACACATAGTGAAGGATATTTACATTTTTCTTCTCATACCAGTCAGCACAATTATTTTCAGTGGCAAAGACATTGTTAGATAGAATTAAGACACTTTCTGATGATAGCTATTTCCACCAAGATATCTATCCTACAAAAATGTTTCTTCATAATAGTTTTTATCACAAAATTATTAACAAGGCTTTTTAAGGAAGTAACTGATAAAATTGGTAATGTTTTAAAGAAACATAATATCAACACAGTTAAACTGCATTTAAAAAAAATAATGAAGTATTTCCATGCACTAAAGAAAAAATCTTTTTGGAGTAACATATGAAATTTCACGTGCACTTTGTTTATATTAAATACATTGGACAGACCAATTGTAAAATAAACATAAGAAATGAAGAATGCATTTTGCCTATTTGAAAATATCCCATTTATTGGTCATTTATTCACACATTAAATTAATTAACCATGACATCAGTTTTATAACACAACTATTTTGCAAAAATTGAACAATATGATCAGAGACTAGAGAAGTTATAGAGATTTATGAAAGGCTTCAGGGTATAAATGAAAAATGTGAATTGAAGAAAATTAACAATATTTGGACAAAGCTATTGGGAGATAAAATATTTTTTAAAACTTTTCGACCAATAGAACTTGAGAATGAGGAGAAAATAATAAAAAGAAAAAACAATGATTTTAAATCTCACCACACTCATTCTTATGATTTGAGAAAGAAGAACCTCTGAGGAAAATCCTTGTTATTGTAATGAACTTCAAATTTTTAGCTATTATATTTTACTACATGGAACCTCCTGAACATAATACTATGAGTTCCTATATATATATATATATATATATATATATATATATATATATATATATATATATATATATATATATATATATATATATATATATATATATATATATATTTTGAGAGAGAGAGAGAGAGAGAGAGAGAATAAATTACATTTGATGTCTGTATTCTTTCCAAAAATATATATATGTAAAATATATATATATAAATATATATATATATATATATATATATATATATCGATTTGAATATTATATATATGTGTGTTTGTAATAAATTAAATTTGATGTCTGTATTGTTTCCAAAATATATATAATATTCAAATCAATATATATACATTAAAATACAGTAAAATTCACATACATTATTAGTTACACCTGGGTCTCATTTTATGTGATAACTATCAGTTTAATTATAGATCTTAATTCTTTACTTTAAACAAAATGACTGCACAGTAAACAATTAGTCTCTACATTTCTAATCACCAAAAGATCTAAAAAATTTAACTTACTAAAATCTAACCCCCCTCCTTCTGTATCTCATTAGGTAGCTGCTTTAAGGAATTATTGTCATAGGAATAATAAATTAAATAATTCTAGGGGAGTAGCTTTGTTTCAGAAATATCAATTTTATAAAGATTACTTGAGTGTTGGATACTCTGATAAATTTGTTAAAAGTATTTTATTTAATAGTAATATTTGTAAGGATGTAAAGGTTAAAGAAAAATATGATTTTATTTCTTTGCCACTTAAATTGTCTTCTTATAAAATTGTATGTGGAAATAGTAAATAGTTTGGAAATAAGAAAATTGCTTGGAAAAGAGGTGTTACATTGAATAATTTATTAAATAATCCAAAAGAAAATTTTGATAGAAAGACTATTCCTGGTGTAGTATATTTTATCCCTTGTTTATTGTAAGAAGGTTTACATAGGTCAGAGTAGTTTGAGTTTAAATGAAAGAATAAAGGTTCATAAAAGTAGAGTTAAAAATAGATATCTTAGTTCTGCTTTGTATGTCCATGAAAAAAATACAGGCCACACTATTGATTTTGATGAAGCTATGGTTGTCTTCTTTGAGAGAAATGAAATCAAAAGAAGAATTAAATAATCTTTATTATTGAAAATTTATTATTCTGAAGCAATTAATTTATTTAAGAGTTCTTTTAATATTAAGGGTGGATGGGAAGTGAATGGATCTGTGGGTAATGTTTAATATATATATATATATATATATATATATATATATATATATATATATATATATATATATATATATATATATATATATATATATATATATATCAACCATTATCAATCCACTGCAGGATGAAGGTCTCTCCAAGTTTAATCCATCTTCTCCGATCTTTAGCTTCTCTTCTCCACATCACCCCTACACATTTTCTTATTTCATCCATCCATCTTACATGTGGTCTCCTTCTGGGTCTTTTACAATCTCTTGGAATCCAGTTTAAAATTTCAATTGTCCATCTATTATCATCTCTTCTAGCAATATGTCCAGCCCAACTCCACTTCAATCTTTTAATTTTTTCAATGAGGTCAGTAACACCTGTTTGTTCTCTTACCCATACATTGTGTTTTCGATCTCTTCTTGTTACTCCCAACATACATCTCTCCATACTTCTTTGAGTGGTCTGAAGTCTCTGTATTGATCTTCTATTAAGTGTCCAAGTCTCAGATCCATAAGTAAGAACTGATAAAACACATTTGTTAAAAACCTTTCTTTTCAAACACATAGGCATATTTCCTTTTAATATCAAGTTATTTCTACCAAAAGCACTCCAACCAAGTTTAATTCTATGATTAATTTCCTCTATTATGTTTCCATCTGTATTAATAATCTGACCAAGGTATTTGTAACTCTTAACTTCTTCTAATTCATCATAATCAATCTTTATTTTCATATTTGGAGCAAATCGATTAAACATTACTTTAGTCTTTTTAACATTTATCTTTAGTCCTACTTTCCTACTTTCATCTGATAACTCCTGCAACATTTCCTGCAGCTCGGAAGCATTATTTGCAAAAACAACTACATCATCTGCGAAATCTAAATGACTTAAATAATCTCCATTTACTTTCACTCCTTTAGTTTCCCATTTTAATCCACAAAATACTTCTTGCAGCACTGCTGTAAAAAGTTTTAGAGATATGGAGTCACCTTGTCTTACACCTTTCTCAATGTTGACTTTCCCAGTATCATTATGTAATCTAATTGTTGCTGTTGCATTTTTATAAATATTCTTTAAAATATGACAATATCCTGGATCTATACCTTGATGATCCAATGCTTTAATAACTGAAGAAATGTTTATAGAATCAAATGCCTTTTCATAATCTACAAATCCAAAACATAATGACAACTCATATTCATTTGTCCTTTCTATAACTTCTCTCAATACTTGAATATGATTTACTGTACTAAAACCACTTTTAAATCCAGCTTGTTCTCTTGGTTGGTGAAAATCCAAGGTTCTCTGTAGACGAGTTGTAATTATCTTGGTAAAAATTTTATATAAAACTGATAAAAGGCTGATAGATCTGTAATTTCTAATATCTTCTTTATCACCTTTTTTAAATATTAATATTATTACTGCATTCTTCCAATCATCCGGTACATCTTTATCATTTAGACATTTGGTATATAACTTTGCTAATATTTTTTCTGTTTCTTCACCTGCTTCTTTTAATATATCAATTATAATTCCATCATTACCTGGAGCCTTTCCTTTTTTCATACATTTAATTGCATTTCTCACTTCTTCATTTAAAATTCTGGGCAATTCGGAAGATGTAATAGATATAGGAGGTACTTGTTCTTTATTACTATATAATTTTTGATAAAAATCTTCTACCAATTTCATAATGTCATCCCTATTTTTAGTAATAATTCCATCTTTTTTCCTTATTGCAGATATAAATTTCCTACCAATACCAAAATGTTGTTTTACATTCTTAAGACTTTTATTTTCTTCTACAGCTTTTCTTGCTAGTTCACAGTTATACTTTCTTATATCATTTTCAACTCTTTTCCGCACCATATTCCTAATCTTCAGAAACATTCTAATGAATTTAAATTAGAACTTACAAATCGGTTTCAAGTATTAGTAGATTTTGAACATGATTCAGATTTGAATGAAATTAATATGAAAATAACTGATACACTTTTAAAAACTGCAACAAAGATAGCTGGTAGAAAAAAGCAGCAATTGACTAATAAAATTTCTACTGAGACTAGAGAACTTATGAAGAAAAGAAGGAATATGAAGATATGCAAGAATGATGCATTAAAAAGAATTGAATATCTCGAATTTTTTTTTTTTTTTTTTTTTTTTTATATATATATATATATATATATATATATATATATATATATAGTGTGTAGTTTTTGTAGTTCTTTACACTTGAAAAGTCTGCTTGTAGCAGTGAAACCTTTGGTAGTGTTTTAATATATTATTTTTATGCTGGTCTGTTTGAATTTTGGATTTGGGGTAGTTTTGATTATATATTGACCAGTTTAGCTTTATGCTTGTAATGTTTATATATATATATATATATATATATATATATATATGGCATATATATATATATATATATATATATATATATATATATATATATATATATCTGCCAGGATTGCTAGTGCAAATAATCATTTTGCATTCTTTAAGCAATCTAATAAAGTTAAAAGGATGTTGAAATGATTTTTGACAGCATTAGGTCCAATATGTCAATAACTGAATGTATATGTTTAAATAGTGCTGTATTTATTATAAAATATAACAGCTTTACTGATATCAGTTTATACCCTATTACAAATATACATTTTCAAATTTTCTATCTATCTATTCAAGCTTATAGAAACTGATATTTCAATGCAAAAATGTCTCAATCTTGAAAGTTTTTGGGACATTGCCATTTGGACATAATGTTAACATGATTGATTTAACTGTTTTTTTGTAATTCAATGAACTATATCTTAAATGTAAAACAAATTCATCACCTTTTTAAGTTGTATAATCCAAATTAATCCTGGTCTTTTATTTAATTTTTGAAGCAAGTGGTCAATAATAAGCTTCTGGACATACATAAAATTGGTATTCTTATGCAATATATACATACAACTTTATAATAAGTTAACATATTATTTTTATCTGATATATTTATACTGCAAATTAATGCATTTATCGATCATTCATGAACCAAATATTTGTTATTTGATAAAATATTGCCACATAAACATAATCATAATATCATTATTTGTCATGTTAATACATCATGAATGATCGTGATAACATTTATTAACATTTTTATTAATTATTTTAATTGTCTATTCTATTTTCTGATTTATAGAATTTTTTTATGTCCAGTGATGTTATTTTATGTTTATTTGTAACTATCATTTTCTTAATAAGATATACAAATTCAAATGAAGATTTTTACATTTTTAAAACTTAACTTATTTTTTTAACATTTGTACTATATAGTGTTACAAGTCATAATAATATATACCCCTTAAGTCAATCATTATTCTTAAAATTAATTAATCCTCAATATGCAATTTAAAAATTACAAATAACCTTGACAATATTGCATTATATGCATATATAAGTAATATTGCTTCTTCTCATACAACTTATACAAATTCGTTTAATTTTGTTACCCTTTTTATTACAATTATTTAACTTATTAAAGGGTAACAAAGAAATTTAACATATCATTTCCTGTTCAGAACTGTTATCTAATATAGAAAATTTACATTTTAATATAAGTAACTGTATTATTATTTCAGCGTTCTTCAAAATCTTAGCAGCTTCAACAAATACAAATCGTTCATCTTCTTTAATCTGCACAATATCTGACTAATCTCTTTTTATTTGACTTACTCTAATGAAAACTTCATCCATACTTGATGCATTTTATTTTTACAATTATAACATTTTGTATATCATATGTTGATAATCATTGCAATATTTATTACAGATGTAAGTGTTCAACCAGTAGATATTTTAAAAATTAATTTTTGTACTTTACAAAACAGAAAAATAAATTAGTAAATGAATGCTTAACTATAAGAATGTTGTTTTATATTACTTGATTTAATGTTGTCAATTTTTAAAATTTGTAGACTGAATCTTTTAAAATTTCAGTTCAATTTATTTTTTAAAAAAATCTTAGGTTAGACATTGTTAAAGAATAAAAATATGCTTTACAATGCAAAATGAATATTATTATTATTATTAAAATACCAAAATAAATTTTTATCAGGGTTTATAAAGGTCATTGTGGTTAATAATTAAAATTTGCTATCACTGTGCTTTAACAAAGTAATGATGTATCTTATAAAAATAAACATTATTGAATATAAAAAAAATACTAATAGTTGGGAAGTATTTTGGTTTAATATAGATATTTTACAAATCTGAAATATAAATAAGCTTAAATATGCAAATAAATTACTGAAAATTACAAATTTTTAATGCAGTCAAAACTTGTCATGAGGCAAAACCATCCACCATTCAGAAATTTTCATTACTATTAACAGCAAATAAGGATATCTGTTGGATTGATTCAATTGTAAATTTACATTTTAATTTCATAAATATCTATATGATATTTATATTTTAATATGATTTTTTATGGATTATAACACTGCATATGTAAATCTAATATAGATAAACTTAAAATAGTGAAGAAAGCCAAAAGTAATAGCATGACTACCACGTCACTCAAACCACCTTGAATTATGTAATTTTTATTTTTTAAATATGAACATGTTAAACAAGTTTTTAGAATTGTAGTTTCATTGTTAAACAAATTACAACTATCTCATTTTTCTTTATAATGAATTTCAATATAACAAACAATCTTAATCAAGAATCAGTCACTCTTGCTCCACATATTTTGGTCCATAATTTTAAAATTGATATACAATCAAATGTCAGTTTGTGGCAAAGTACATTGTTAAATTTATTAAACTCTATCACTTGATTTCACTTTACTCTTTGCTGTTTAAACAGTATATACTTATTTCATGCCTATACGCTTTTATTGTACTTTAGTAATTAATATATTCCAGAAGATAGTGCTTAATAAAGCTCTATTCAGTATTGTCATTTCACATATTTCTAAGCAAGGTAAAATCTGATGCCATTTCATCTATCAGAAGTTATAGATCTTGAAAAAGTGTACTTGGATGTTTAGGAAAGAAAATGTCATCCACAACTCCTCATTTATGAAAGTTATAAGCTTTAGACTACTCTGTGGTATTGAATATGAGAGGATTTATTAAGAATTATTATCTGTCATCTATTATTTACTAAAATTTTCAATAGGTGATTTAAATAAATAAAGAAAATTAAAATTATTATTTGATAAAAAACTGTAAGCTATAATTCCTAGTATATAAAAATTAAAATTTTTATTGGTTTTATTTTTATTAATATTTTGTCAGATTACTAACAATATTAAGACTTTAATCTGCATTAAATTTATCACACAATATAAAAGATCTTTCACTATTTTTTTTAATGTCTGGAATAATCATCTTCATAAAGTTTTTGTTTAGCTGTTCAGCAGTGGGATTATATCTATATACAGGCCTATTATTTATAACATCATAGTGATTTGAAAATAAAATACCATCATTAAAATATTTTCTAAAATAATCCAAGCTAGCCTGAAATCTTATAACACTGATTTATTCTTAAATGCAGCAATATGATGTAATTTAATATTTTCATTATTATATGCAACAAGAAAAACCACTGACATTATATATATATATATATATATATATATATATATATATATATATATATATATATATATATATATATATATATATATTGTAACCTATGGGAGGGGCGTGTGCAGCAAGGAAGGGAAAGGAATGGTGAATGAAAATGGAAATGAAGGGATAGTGGAGAAGTGATGACAGAGAAGTGGAAGAATGGAGGGATAGAGATGGGAAGTGATGAAGATGGTAAGCTTATACTATCGCTGCAACCTTTGACATATCATCATAATCAATCATCAATCGAGCTACCACGTTGATGATGATTGTAGCCTTTGGGATATGGTGAATGGGGAAAGGAAAATGAGATGGTGATGAAGATTATGAAAATGGGAATGGATCAATAGGGATAAGAATACAGAGAGGGGGGAATGAAGGGTGAGGCAAGGAAGGGAAAAGGATGGTGAATGAAGATGGGAATGGAGGGATGGTGAGGAAGTGATGAAAATGGTGAATAGAGTGATGCCAAAACAAATGGATAATAATAATAGAGAGACTCTTACAGAATGGGCTTTTGCTCAGTGGTGGTTACAATAAAATAAAGGAATACTAATGCTGATAATGATCTCAGGATTCCAAGCACTTTGGAGATTTCTTCTATAATCACTGGTTGCCAATGTATGACTGATATCCTGGGAGGCTCTAGGAGGCATAAACTTTTCTTATAAGAGAATGCTTCCTAACACATAATAAAAAATAGAAACGATTACAGAAGGAAAATATCTAATTTGCTATAATAATGGCAAAATAAATATTCTAAAATTCAGAATAACTATAGCCATTTATCTAGGATATCTTTCAAAAATAATAGAAAGAAAAGGGTACATTTTATGTCCTACTACTCCACAGACAACTCCAATTAAACAATCAAGTACACAATTTGTATATTCACACCATAATGGTATGGTCTATAAAATTTATGCAGTCTGGATAGCTATAATAATCTAAACCAAAAATTCTATAAATTTTGAATGGATATTTAAAGTATTCAATTCTAATTATTCTCATATAAAATTTCAGTCTTTGGAATTGGAGAGCTTCACAAAAGATTTTTATTAAATATGTTGAGTTTTTAGAACTGCAAATTTAGATTATCTGATACCTAAAATTTATCTGACAGAAATCAGAATTATGACATTATAAAATTTGCAAATGACAAACTCAATAATTCTAATAGGAATATGGAAATTTGTGTGTGAACCCAAGACAAATGATGTATAGAAAAGAAAAACAGAAATTGAATATTTTAATAATAAAATAATTGAATTTATTACATATTGAATGCCAACACAAATATTATGTACAAGTTTTTTTTTCTTTTACATAGAATACTCAGAACTCCTTGCTGCTACAAGCGCTGTTACAATTTGTCATTATACATTTTTTTAGATCAGTTGACACATAATCACATTCAAACCTTTACTATTAGTTATCATAAGGTTTAACTACAGGACCAATAAGTGGGTGAACACAAACATTCCCATAAAAATTAACTTATAAATGAAATTAAGTCATCTCCAACTAGTTGATGTACTTTTTTAAACATATTGAAATTTTAAAGAAATAATACCAAAAGTTTTAGCTTGGACTAAGCTGAACTATCATATAATTCAAACATTTACATTTGTCAAGTAACTCACAGCCTTGAAGGGCAATTTAACAGACTACTTAGCTAAATTGTAATTGACTAATTAGATAGAAATTAAACTAATGCAATAACAATGGGCATTGCATATAGGTAGTTATACAAATCTTGCACTATGCAGTAACTAAATTTGAACTAACAAGCTGGTGAAAATATTAATAATTGAAAAATGCAATCAATTTAACAAAAATTGCCTGATATGAATCTAAGTTTTTATATTACTTTTTTTCTTTTAGAGAAATGGGCCATTTACCAGAAGTCACACATAAATTATACTAAATTACTGTCCACATACTAGTGATAATAGTAATATTTTAAATACCAAAGAACTTACAACTCCAATGGTGAGGTGATCCAAATGGGCATGCAGCAAGCATAAGGTGTACATTATCTGAATGCCAAGTGATAGATATTAAATGCATAAAAATATAATATATTGCTAGTTTACTTGTGGCTGGCCAATTGACTCAGCAACACAATATAGACATTGTCATTTACCACTAAGCATTGTACATAATGCAACCTGAAGAACTAATTCTTCAAAACTTACTAATCATTTCCAAGTCAATATTAATACAAATACTACCTCACCTACTATGGTGGAACATATAAATTTCATCATGAGTTATAGGCATGGCAAAATTTCACAGAGCAAGAAAATATCAAAAGAATGGTGGCTTCCAAATGCCTATCTTTGAGGCAGAAAAGAGAGGATGCTTGGACTCTGTCACAGTGCATCAGAAAAATACAGGAAAACACACCAAATATAAATAATCCTCTCCAGGGATATAGGTACCTTCAATAACAACAAAATGATCAATATCACAAAAAATATAAAGCACTATCAAACTCATGGAATAACTATAAGCCATGGGGAGAAACACTCAATCACATGCAGGCACAATAAAAGATTATAATACATAAGCCTAGTTACTAATTACAATGGCAAGATCACGACTTACACTAAAGATAACTAATTTAATATACACCTAAAATTATCAAATGATGAGCAACCTCTGAAACCAGCAATAGCATTTTGTCAACTGACTATTAAATTATTTAAGACTAAAAGCACATAAATTCTGGCAATGGATAATAGAAATACACACATATATGAAATATAGCATATAAATTAAATGAATAAGTGGACGTAATGCAAAATAAAGTATGGCAATACAAAGTCATTAAATTCATGATTAACTGATATATAACTGTAAACTATTCTGCTATAATAATTATTAAAAATACTAGACTTCTAGAAAACATTTATAGCACTGTTTAACTAATGAGTGACTGAAATACTCAAAATCTTAAAATAGAAAATAAATGAAAGAGATGAATATCTCTTGTAGATAAAATATTACAAAATGGAATTAAAAACCAGCACGTAATAGATACATGGAAATTACCTGAGAATGTGTGGACATCCCAACATATTCTAGCATAAACCCCTAAACAAAACAGTAGCAATACAATTACTTTGACATGTGAAATTATAATAATATCATAATAATATTTATAACCAAAAAAAAAAAAAAATCAAATTTATATATATATTTAAAGAAAAGACGTTAGTCCATTTAACAGAAAATTATGATGGCGGTTTACTGGCGGGTATACAGTCTTTCTCCGGCCGCCTGTCCACGTAGGAAAACTCATGACGTGTCAACGAGAATGATCATTTTTAAAATACGACAAATGGAATTCTGGTAAGCACAATAATACTAATAGCAAACAAATATTAAAGTTCTTAATTCTAATAATATATTATAAATTAGTGGTAGTTCATAGAAGTTGGCCAATATAATAATATTTTTTGAACATATTTATTTAACAACTTCAGAATATAGCGCTATCCATTTTATAAAATTTTCTTTTCTTTTTCCGGATCCATAGTTTTAAATAAAAAGCAAAATAACTTATTTGTAGTTTTACGTATTTTCAAAAAACACACACGTATATGTAAATTTTTATGAAGCAACAATAAATGTCAATTCTAGATAATTAAAGTCAATACATTACTTTTAAAGCACTTTTTAAAAAGTAACACTTAATTGAACACATTTCTTTCTTTTAAAGTTTCCTCCATTCGTATCCTGATAAAATATTGTATCTTTAATATTATAGGAGACAACGAAGCATATACAATTATTCTTATATCTTCGTAATATAATAACAATAATAAATAAAAAGCCAGTTTCAGGTTGTATGCAAATAATAAGTTTTAATAGCATTAATTTGAGACAGAAAACAAGTATATTTTAGCACTAGTTCTTTAGTGCTCAACAACAGTTTATTTTCATATTATTGCATAATTAATTCTTTCCTCTTTTTTAAAGTTAATAAACATAATATCAAGATATTTAATAGGAAACATAACTTTTCTTTCTTCAAATAGTCTATCTTATTGGAAAAATCAGCAAAATGATACATATAAATTTCTTAAAGTTAATATTAAAATAAGCTCTTCTCTAAACATTGACTTGTTCTTCCTTTTCCAGTAATAATAAGTGCAACAAAAGTGGATTAGTATAAAGTTCGACATGAAATTATGAATAAATCTTTGGAAACATTTCATCAGAAATATTATGCAATTTAAAGTTAAATAAAAACGAAGAAATTTACATTGAAGAATTGGTTTAGTGTTTCGAGACATTTTAAGTAGCAGAGTAGAAAATCCAAATATTGAAGGAAAATATGAAAGACAGCTTTACCTTATATTTTTCTCAGCACATGGTTAATGGTCTTGAAATTTACCTAAATTTTAACTTTAGCTCAAAAATAATAATAATTTAAAAAAAATTACACGCTTCTGGAAATGAGTACAATAATTAAGCAGCTGTTGACCAAGTTCTAATTGTCCCCTCCTCTCGTCTAAAAACAATGATGATCAGCTGTTTTTATAGAAAAAACCCTCAGTCAGTCAAACTTAATCATTCCTCCTTAGAAGAGACACCTGGGGTTAAAAGGTTTAATTGACCTCTACAGTTAATTAAGAACTATCACGTCACTCTGAACTACTAAATCCCAAAAAAAATCACCTGCTATAACTGTCTGAATGATAGAGAGACTCTATAACTTATTAATTAATGAAACTTAAACATTAAATAAAAAAAAAATGTTTTAAATAATTATTCCTACTTAAATAAAATAATCTCTTCTCTTACCCCCCCCCTTTTTTTTTTTTTTTTAAAGAACAAAATAAATCCAATAAATTAATAAAATTAACCCTCAATTTTGCACATTTTCTTGATAATATTTTATCATTGAAATTTTAATTTTTAGAATTATATCATTTAGTAATTAAAACCAAGCAATTATTAAACACACACAAGCACACACCTACAAACACATACATCTAGACAAGGAAGTTAGCTAGTTTTTTTTATTTTTAAACTACTTTAACATTAAATTGAGGATAATTTAAACAACTGCATTTAAAATTAGTATTTAACTATAGGCATTAAATTTATTTAAATTAAACTGTCTTGACAACTTTACCTATTTAAAATACCTTTTTTTAATAGCTAACACACTTTAAAATTACTAATTATTTTTTATTATAATATATCCTATTATAACCCAATCTAATTTAACAAGCTTTTATTCTGAATTTAAAATATTAATTTAAGCAAATGGCTTTATGGACTGCAATTTTGGTTGAAGGCACTAAATAGCTAAATATCATTTATTACTTACTTTTGTTTTAAACATTAACCAATATGGACTACTATTTTTAAATTAGCTTGTTCAAGAACCAATGTACAAAGTACAGGGTTACAATATATATATATATATATATATATATATATATATATATATAACCCTATATATATATATATATATATATATACTTGAATATAAAAATATAAACAAATATTATAGACAACAATATTTTAATTAATAAATAATAGTAAATTTTATAAACTGTGTCCTTGATTTGTCATAATTTTATGAAAGCTTTATTATTAAAGTTAAAAGACATCAAGTTTTTGAATTTTTCTCCAAGAATCCATGAAGTTGATTTGTAAGTCGTCAATTAAACATTAAAAATTTTAATATTTTTTAAAATTTAATTTGAACAATAAGTGTATACTAACTTAATATAAATCGCATGACTTTTTGATTTATTCTAACATCTTGAGAAGATTCATTTTGAACGAAAATCGATATTATGTAAAAAAATTTATTATTTATTAATTCAAATATTGTTGTCTATAATATTTGTTTATATTTTTATATTCAAGTATTTTTATATTAAAGTATTTTATAAAGGCAACATAATGGATTTTAATTCCCTGTGTGACCAAGTTGAAACATCAGAATATCAATAATTTAATTCTTTTAACACGGATGAACCCGCCAAATATGTCTTATATATATATTGTTTTGTTTTGAATATATATATATATATATATTTAAAACAATACAATAATTAATACAGTAAAAATATTTAAAATATATATTTACCATAATATAATAGAAGTACTTTCATCTATCTAAGTAGTCATTATCAACTAGATTCAAATTGTATTACAAAAAACCGTTTTAAATGTATACAAAAAGAATTATGCCATACATCAATTTTCCCACAATTCATTAATTTTTATATTAGCAGCCTGTCTATTTATCAAATGCTGCTTTCTATTTTTTATTAACATAGCTTCTTTAATTTTACGTTTATTATTATTTCTTTCAATACACAAAATCATAACTTTATTAAAATCAAAACCATAATTACATGTAACATTATGATCAAAAAATACTGAAGGTGATACATCATCATTTCTAACATTCTCTTGTCTTAATTTTTGTACTCTTTTATATAACAACAAATGCTCCTTTGATCTTTTCTCCAATGTACACTGAGATTCACCTAGATATGCCTTTCCACAAACATGCAGCCATTTATATATTGCACAACTTTGATTTAAAATAATACATTTATTTTTTGAATTATTTATCAATCTATTTAAATTAAGAGTAGTATAAAATGTGAATCGACATATATTTTTATATATCTGTTTTATAAATTTCACTTGTTCATTACAAATAAATGGTATTGATATCCAAGTATATTTCATTTTATCAATATCTATAGCACATAAAATATTACCATTATTATTAAACTTAATAACAATGTTATAAATTAATTTATGATTATATTCAATATTTAATAAATCCATAGTAAATACATTTATGTTACTTATTTTATCTGAATTATATTTACATAACTTACTATTTCTAAATAAAAATGATTTTAAACCAGATAATTTTTGTGCTGTTGGTACATTTGAATACCAAGAATATATCCTCTTTTTTAATATCTTTTATTACCATACAATAATGTAATTTATTTTTATTAGGAGTAACTTTAATATCCAAATATTGAATTGACATTTTTTCTTCAAAAGATATTATAAATTGTTATTTAATGAATTAAATAGTTCAGAAGGTTTAAAATGGAAGAATATTTATAAGTCTGGAGTTCCTTATATATATATATATATATATATATATATATATATATATATATATATATATATATATATATATATATATATATATATATATATATATATATGTAATAATGTTATAAGAGAGTAAATACTTTAATATTAATTTTAGAAATGTGCTGTATATGTAAAGATAATATCATATTGATGGTTATCAACACAGCAATAATTTAATATTAACTGAATTTTTAAAAAAAAAAACACCTCATTTTTTAATTATTTGAATTCTATTAGGTTGCGTGTTCTATTATGTTTGATTTTACTAAATGCATTAAGATTTCTTGTTTTTTCTTATTTGATAATTTGTCTATTTTCATACTACTTAAAATTATATGAATTGCAACTCTCCTGAATTACAACCAAGGAAATTATCTTCCATGTTAAACCATTATTTTATATTAAAATTCAATAAATTGACTTGATTTGGTAAAAACATATGTACAAAAATTTAAAACAAAATCTAAAAACTTATATTTAAATTTGAAAATATTAAGAAAATGAATCTGGGTAATTGTAAGTTTTCCAGTAAACCAAGATCTTAGCTTGAATTTTTGATAAATATACAGTTTTGGGGCCTACCAATTTATTTATTCATTTTCTGAGACCAAATATGTATTATTTGCTAAATTAACAAAAAAATTAATAAATCAATTGTTAAATTAAAGAAAAAAAGAATATATTCTGACAAATTCCATTTAAAAGCTTTATATTTTTTTAAAATTCTATTTATAAGTGGAAACATGAGATTCTGGGGACATTGTAGTACTTTGTTTTATTGTGCATGTTTTTTTATAATGATCAAAATTTGGGGTTTATTCACAGCTGGAGTAGAAATTTAATATGCATTGAATAGTAAAAAGATCTGTTATATTTATCCAATAACAAGTCATGGATTGGAATAATTATATGAGGAATGTTTGCACACTTTTTTTTCCTTTTTTCTATTAATATGTTAATACAAAACACATCATTAGTGAATAAACTGTAAACATTTTAAGTAATTTTTCCACAATGATTTTTTTCAAATAAAATTTCAGTAATGGAAAATAAGAAATAAATATTATGACGGTTCCTAGCAGAAGTCAGCACTTTTTTTTCATTCATTTTTTATTAATAAGTTAATACCCAAAAAAATAATATTACATAAACTAACTAAATATTGTAATTAATTTTTACAGGATGATTTTTTTTTTCAAAATAATCGTAATATATATATATATGAATATTAAATGTGACATTTTCTAGCAACCATTACTTTGTAAACACCCACTCCCTACTGAAATTGTAGATTTATTGAAAATATGGGCTGCCATCTTGGTTTCTGGAAAATTCACAAGTACCTGAGTTTGTTATAATAATAAAAGATATTTTCATCATTGAATGATCAGAAAACCAGAAAAATCTTTTTGATTGAAAAAAGGTTTTAAAGAAGCAAATAAATAAATGTCAATTTCTGATAAATGTATTAAATTTTGCTTTAAATTTTTTCATAATTTTTAAAATATATCAAAATATCTTTCCACAGAATATGTGATGTATTAGTAGCCATTAGTTTTGTAAGAGGGAGTGTCAGATCACCATAGTTTTCTTTGTTAATATTAACATAAAATTATTATATTCTATTATTAAAAATAAACATATACAAATAAAATAAGTCTAATAATCAATACTTTTGATTTATTTTACAATATTATGTAAAAATATCATGAATCTTAGAGAAGAACTTCATTAAAGAATCTCACAAATAGAGTGTAAACTAATTACAACAGACTAGGTCCATCAAATTCACAAAGTAAAGATTAAAGTACTTTCTCCTGCCACTATTCAATTACATTTTTTATTTTTTTTAATTAACATAACCCAGTATATTAAGGTAAACTACTTTTCTAATATAAAAAGTAATAGAAAAGTTCTTTCAATAGAAGAATACACAAATGTAATTTAGAGGAACACTGATAACAATGTTTTTCTGGATATCTTTTCCCATTAGTCACTATGTTGAAGTGAATGAAAAATAGATTCCCACTATTTCCCCTTAGTTTATAGAAGGATGATGTGATTGTTTGTATCCCATGTCATATATAACATTAGATCAGCCCATTTTATTTACCAGATCTTTTGTATTATTAATTAATTTATACTAATTAAAAAAATTTAAAGGCAACATAGATTGTCTCTGTACATAGCGCACATAATTTATTTTCAATACAGCTTTTACAATAATATTCATTTCTTTTAATTTCTAAGTTTTCATTCTCATACACATACATTTTAATATATATGTTTCACTGAAAATAGTATTTACTATATCAGATATATAAATTTACTAATTTTCTACTTTTCTATTTTATTGAATTCATATTTAGATAAATGCTTTTTTAATGTATGAATACTCTCAAGCATGTATAATTTTGTGATAGTGGCATTTGTTTTATAATGTTAGCGAGGAAACACATTATTAATTGCCAATGCTAAAGCTAAACAAATTTTTACTTTTAACCTATACATTAACTCTTTTGTTTAGATTTTAATGAAGATTATACTATAAATAAAATATAAAAAAATAATTATTTAGGTTTTAATAATAATTTTAACTAACACATTACCATATCTCTCATACGAATAACATGATTATAGTTCTGTATATTTAAAAAAAATGAATACCAAAATGTCAGACTTTAATTGCAATTAAATATAGTTTTTAATGACATACTTTCTTCAATAATTTATTTTATATGAGAATGAAATAATGGTCATGTTAACAGATGATTATGGACTCTTTAATTGGTTAATGTTTTAAACTCTATATCAACTTGAGTCTATAAATTTCAAATTGTCATTTAAAGTGTTCAAACTTTACGCTTTCCAATAAAATATAAGTATGAATAATAGTTATTTTTTTCGTAATTATTGAATTAATATATTTTATTTTATCACTTAAGAATGATATTCTATGAATTAAGTAAAATGTTTTAAAACTTTTTGCCTTATACTTAGAAACATTCTTTTGGCATACAGTAGAGTGCACATCACATTTAGGAAATATTATAAAGTGCATAATAAAATGTATTTGATGTCATAATAAGTTGAAGAAATATTATTACACAATGCATAGATGAAAAATAAGCTGATGTTCTATTGACAAATTTATTAAATTTTTACATTTTTAATGTTTTGCTTTACTTATATTTTTGGGATAGTATATACTTGAAGTATTGTATATTAGTACAGTGAATATTGTGGCTTCA
Organism: Epiperipatus broadwayi; assembly: GCA_028023455.1. Lineage (NCBI taxonomy): Eukaryota > Metazoa > Onychophora > Udeonychophora > Euonychophora > Peripatidae > Epiperipatus > Epiperipatus broadwayi. The sequence continues at coordinate 4,516,113 of JAQFVV010012442.1, forward strand.
ATATAGATGTGGATGTATTGTAATGGTCAGAATCATATATCTCATTAATACACTGCAGAATTCAAACCCCAGACAGAAAACTCAACACTCTAGGAGGGATTGCCTTCTAGAAATCTTAAGTTTGAATCATAAATCTATGCTCCACAATGCCACCTACATGATAACGCATCTGATGCTACTAATAGCATAGTTTCTTGTTGGTGCTAGTTGTCAGGAAGTAGCAAGAGACTCTATATTAAAATACATCATTAGGTTCACTAACTAATGACTGAGCTTGGTACAATATATATATATATTTATATATATATATATATATATATAAATATCATATATATATATATATATATATATATATATATATATATATAATATGAAATGGACTGAAGTAATGGTGTGGATCACAGAAAATAAATATGTAATATCAAAATGATTTAAATTTAAATACTATTTATTAATTAAACATTATAAAGATAGCATTGTCTGAACAAGCCAGACCATGCTGTCAACTCATTAAAATATATATTTGGAATAAATATAATGAAGTGTCATTTACATTAATGGCTAGTTAATTTATTTATACTCTCTATACCTCAGGTTAATGCAAGATAATATCATAAAAATGTGCTTAAACAAAAGTGCAGTTGCACAAAGAAAGGCTGATTTCAAGATATATGAGGCCTACAGTGAATATAATAAGTGTTTGCTTAATTCTATTTCAGATTTAAGATTTGAGAAAAGAACTTGTATTGAACTCAAGAATAGTGTGGATGACAGCTTGCTGAGCTAGAGACATGGAAGTGGTTAAGACAAAGCAATTGAATAAAATATCAACTTTAATATTAAAAGAGATTGACAGTACCAGTGGAGTATCAATGTATAGGATGGAGTGTGATATGTTAAAACCGCATGGCTTCATGAATTAAAATAAAATAATAAATAACAAAATTAAAGAAGATGGAATGGAGTCTCATCATGAACCACATAGAAGATTTTGTCACAAACAGTCTGAATCTGGCATTATACCATGAACTCCTTGGATGGATGAGTTAAGCATGAAATTCCCAGGTATGGCTTTTTAGCACATAATCAATCTGGAAACCATGAGTAGGAAAGGGAAAGGTCTGAGCCATAAATCCCTAGAGAAACAAAGCAGGACTCACCAACCCATATGCCTACCCTTTTAACACACAATATAAAGCATAAATGAATATAGAAAGGGTAACTAAGTAAGTAAATGCACTTAAACAATTCCTAAATAATTTTAAGATGTTCTGCACATTCTCGATATCAACTTTTAAAGTTCATAAATTATGTTATAAATACAATAAAATAAGTTATTTTAAAATAAGAAAGGGGAATGCATGATTAAAAAGGTATTCATAAGATGGTACATAGTGAAGCATTTTTCTATATTATGTAGTCCACTTATTAATTTCATGCATATCCTCATATTATAAAAAATGTGAAATATACCTATTTTGAAAGACATGATTATTTAAAAGATTAATAAAAGATAAAATAAAGTATCCCTCAAACAAAAGATTTAATAAGACATTTACTAAGGGGTCAGTTGTACAATTTACCCACAACAATATGGTGGCACATTAATAAAAGGGAGAGAAATAATTCACTCGTTTGATGACTATCTAAGCACACTAATATAATAAAAGACAATAAATTAGCAAATATATAAAATAGAAAATATCAACCCAAGGATAGAAAGAAAAGCCCACAAGTTAGGTTACAAACTATGTTATGGAATTATGCAGTTTTAAAATAAAAATATACATTTAAATTTAGCTAGCTTTGAAGGAAAATATACGGCACAGGAGCTCTTGGGTTAATTTAGGTTACCTCATATAAATTGGGCAGTTTGTGCACATTTTTGTTTTCTCTGGTTAACTTTAATTGAAGGCTTTAATGCAAATTAAGCAGCATTTTCTTGAGGTGGCAGCTTCTTTGGTCCATGATTAAAGTTGATACATTTTCTGCAGCAGCCACAGTTTACAATAAGTATAGAGCATCTGATGGTAGATGTTGCATGTTGGCCATTTTCTCTAAGCAGGAAGAGAGCCTTCCTGTCAACTTCTATTCAGATATTTTGCTTTCAATAGACAAAGGCTGGTATTTTATGGATTTTATCAATACTATGGCTTCATTAAATTCAGCTGTATTAAACACACTATATTTAAATAATATCTCTATTTAGAAAAGCATAGCATTGGACATATCTCTATTTAGGAAAGCACAAGCATAGCACAACAATTCCTAGTACAACAACAACATTAGCAATTAATAAAATTGGCTCTATATTATAATGGAATCGATTATATTTAAAGTCCTAATTGGGCTTGTTAAATATAATGGGATGATTAAATTCACCAGAAAGAGGATATGCATTTCACTACAATCGGACTTTGGGTCTTCAGGTAGAATGCTGGAAATGAATCAATGAAATACTAAGTCCATGATTATATCTGTCTTTATTATGCTAGCTCAATAATTTTTAAATAAATTTTAATATAATTTAGACTAGTTCAACCATCTCTCATCCCTCTTTCAGTCACCATTATGCCAAGAAATTCAAACTCACAAAGAATTTGCAATTAGCTCTTTTCAGGGATAATTTCAAAACAAGTCATTATATAATATGTCACTATATAAGCATTATCTAATAATTGATATTCATATGATGTTTATAATACTAACACAATATATATATAAAATTTAAAGTGTTCATCTAACTATCTTTTTTTTTTTTTTTTATATTATACAATAAAAAAATCTTTATTTTTTTCTTTTCTCCCCTCTTCAACTTTTTTTGTTTTTTAGGGGGTGTATTAAATAAAACAAATTTTTAAAAATTTTTACATCTGACTTGTTATTATTATATATATATATATATATAATTTAATAATGATTAGACAAAAAGATCCAGTTAATAACTCAATATTTAATAAACAATAAAAAAATATAATGTAAAATATAAATAAAATATTAATAAATAAATATGGATGAATTTTACTATTTTAAAATATTAATAAATAATATTCTTATCTAATACCCTATGATAAAATTCAATAATAATTTTTCAAAAATTAAAGAACATAATTTAAATTAACATATATATATATATATAAACAATATCTAGATTCAAAAATTAATAATTTATATAACTTATTAATTTATTTATAGTTCTTATTTATATGTTTCATAATTACTAATATATAAGTACTATTTACAATTGTATAACTTATATATTATATGTATTTATAATAAATAAAATACATAAAATGTTTTATCATATTATATAGTAAATATAATATAATCCTGTTTAAAATATCTGTTAAATAATAAACCTTAAAACATCACATCCTTCATTTGATGAATTATGTCAAGCTTTCAATCGATTATATTTAATATTAAATTTAGATATTCCTATTAAAATATAATGATGTCAAATTTGAAAAAAAAAAAAAATAATAATAATAATAAACATATTAAAATAATATAAGTATTATAATATATATATATATTATAACAATCGAAATGAAAGTGACAATCGAATCTAACTGCAAAAACAATATCTGCAACTACCAGGGCACCATCTAGGCATTTGGGCCTAGAAAAATTTATAAAGTAGGCAGATACACGCTGTTAAGATTCCACTTTATTTACATATTCCGATCGTTAGCCCAAGTCACTAGCTCAGTGAGTAGTAGAGATAATAAAATATAAATTTTATATCTTAAATATAAAAGAATAAAAGCCACTGCCAGAAATTAACACATAAAAATATTTATTTACGCACATATAAAATAACATTTAAATTTTGAGGAATAAATTCAACATTTTAGATTTTTCTATTAATCTTTTAATTTTACATTTAACTAAGTTTCAATGAGTTTAATATTTTATTTAGATAGTCAAGTATGAATAGACTACATAGATCTGCATTTGAAAAGAAAATATTCTTCCCTGATTTAACCTTAGGCAACAAATTTCGCAATCCAACTGGCGCCAATCCATCTGATACATTCATGTATTCAATGTAGCATGATACAACAACACAACATACTATACTGTCAGGAATGGACATCTGATCAGTAAGTAGATTAGAGAAGACATTGTCTCTCCACCAACAGGAATGTGACATCTGTTGGCGAGTAGAACAATAAACATAAAACTCCATAGGAATGGACTGCGGTCCTTTGCCATCTTACAAATCCATCCATAGGCAAACAGAGGGTGTGTGGCGTATATCTATAATCCTGCACATAGCGGATCTCATACTACATCTACTATTACACAAATATATCCTAATCCATTGAACCAATTCAACTACGAAATGAATAACCTAAGATTACCCTCCCTTAATATAACTTTACAAAACTATATAGCCATTCATGCCCGACTTAAATTTAACATTTAAATACGTTCACACAAATTATTTTTATACAATTTGTTTTTAAAATGTTGAGTATAGATCAGCTGCACAGATTCCACAGTCAAAAACATCCAAATTAAACACAATTGATCAAAATACAAAATCATTGATAATGTCAATTGCAAAAAGGGAATACACAAGGCCCCATGGCATTCATCATAAGATGCCTGCATTAACATTGTTGACTTATATATTCTAATCGACTGTGGAAACCACAACATAATCAACTGCTAACGAATCTATGCAACGTCTATACCCAACCTAAATTTCATCATTTAAAATTTAAACAACAAATAATTTATACAATAAGAGAAAAAAAATGGAAATGATTTTTATCAATCGGAAAACATATAAATTTAAACATTATTAATTGATTTTAAACTTAAAAGTCAGATAGAAGTTCATAAGCTTGAACAAAAGTTCTTAGTTATTTTTAAATTTAGAGTTCATGTCAATATAGCTTACAGTAGAAGAGTTCAGGTTCCTGTTTTTTTTAATTCCTGTGATGTCTCCAATGGAAGATGATGTTCTGGAGGTAGCATTAGCTGGTTCCATTCTTGTATCACAGTCTTTTCATTTTATATTTTTTTTAAAACAAAAAAAATTGAGAGAGAACGGCAAGTGCGTCTTAGCGTTCTCATCAAATCAAGTCTGAAAAAAGTCTCTGGAACTCAATATTTCTCTTTTTATAGTAAATCTCCAGATTGAATGAACAAAGATGTCACTAATCCAAATTTTCGTTCGGGTCCGGGCTGAGGCTTGGTGCTTCCATTGGTCAAGCTAAAATATTTTTATTCTCTTATCTAATTTACTCTCTGACTTTTTAATTAGAGAGCTTTTGGATAATTAATAAACAATCACTTCCATTTACAAATTACAGGAATTAATTAATACCTGTTTTTATTTTTACTTACGTTATTTCTTTTTTAAACTATTTTTATATTTAAATCTTTTTTTATAAAAAAAATACATTCAAATACCTTTTTTTATTTATTAAAAAAAATATTTTTAAAGTTTAGCATCTGTGCGATATATATATATACGTTTAACAAACATTTTAATTTTAGCATTTAGTTTTTTTACTTTTATTTGCTAACTTTTAAGTTTTTATTTTAAATTAATGTAACAACATATTTATATATCATTACAATATATATATATATATATATATATATATATATATATATATATATATATATATATATATATATATATATATATATATATATATATATATATATATATGTAAATTATTAATCAATGTTATATTCAATTATAATAAAATATATATAACATTAAACAATAATAATAATACAGTAACAATATTTTAAAAATATATCTAATTTAATAGAAGTTTAACTATCTATGATGTTACTAGACTCAAATGTATTAGAAAACGTTACATTTGTAACGGTTTTTTCTAATATTGAGTTAGTTGAAATAGATAGTTGAAGTATTATTAAATTAGTTATATTTGTTTAAAATATTGTTATTGTATTGTTTTGAATAGTTATATATATATATATATATATATATATATATATATATATATATAAAGAAAACTTATTTTCCAGAGTTAAGAATACATATTTAAGTCTATAGTTCACAATCCTAATGAAGATCTTTTATGAAGTATATTAAGCCATTGGTATAATGATGATTTATTTATCCTTAATTGATAAACTGTTAATAATATCCAATGATTTGATTAATAATAAATAAAGTAAATATTCTTCGAATGTTGATGTTCTTATTCACCATTTTTCTATTATCATTAGACATTCTTTACAACTAATATTTCAAAATAGCATGGTAGTTGGTTTCGAAACCTTTACGATATAATAATTATACTACTCACTCCACATTGTAATATTTATATATATATATAATTACTTTAAATTTATATATATCTGAAGAATAATGAAGTGTTACAATAACGTAGTTTCCAAAACTCAAATATATGTTCTTTTCTTTTATATTGCTATTCCTTTTAAGATTTAATAGAAAATTTAAATAGTTTCCTTATTCTTTTAATCCATTGATTTATCTTAATTTGGAAAAGTTAATATTTAATTTCAAATGTTGAACAGTAATTTTTATAAAAGAAAAAGTTATTTAAAAAGAAATGATTTTCTTTTCTTTTCTTCAATAATTAAGAAAGAATGAATCTCCTCATATTTTTTTATAATTTCATGCTTAATTCAAATATCAATCGTTCAATATACATTAAGATTTAATAATAATATAAATATAAAATTATTTATTTCTCAACTTCAAATCTGGCATTTACTCAAAATCTTAAGGTATGTATTATTTAAAGTTCACATGTATATATAAGTAGTATATATGTATACATAATGAAATAGGCAAATAAATTTTATATTTATAAATAATTTATGTATACATATATACTAAAGTATGTTAGATTAAAAATAATAACCGGAAGTTACTATTATATTTACCCTTCCCTTAGGGAATTAAAATTTTAATTTAAGTTAAAATTTTAAATACTTACAAATATTTTAGTATGTTCTTATAATTTAATTACATTTATACTTGGATTTTATGAAGGGTTGAATATTTTTTTAACTCTTATATCTTCTTTATACTTGGGCTATATTATTCTTTTGATAATGATCAAAAATTAATGACTTTGATGGTTAAAATTTAAAAAAAAAATAAAATAAAATAATGTGTTTCCTTCTTGGACAACACAAATATATTTATTAGTCTTATTCCTGATTTTTTAAGACTTATGGATGTAAAAAGGACTAAATAAATATTACAGTATCCATTTATTAATATGAATTAACTCTATTGTTTTAACTTATTTTAAGGCATTAAAGAATACCCTTCATCAAAGCAAATGTTCTTAACTATTTTTATTACATTGATCACTATTATTTTTTTATAACCATATAGTTTATACTGCCCAATACTTATCTTGATATTCACCTTATTTCTTTATATAACATTATAAACAGCCAAAATAAGTTTTTAAAATTCATGAATTATACATACCACAAATCTCTCCTTCTTGGTTAATCCAAAATGCATTTAGACCTGCCTTTTTAATGATAATATAAGGTCCTTCATATGTGTTGTAGAATTTATGATATTTATTCTGTAATGGTTTACCAGGATGGAAAGACTTTATCAAAACTTTATCTCTAACTTTAAATTCATAAATACATTTTTTATTCCGATTTCTATTACTTGCCATTTTAACAAGTTGTTTATGAGCTTGTTAAATGTCTTTTTCTTCCTTTATTTTGGGTTCATTAAATACAGGTTTATATTTTTTAAATTGTATAGGTATAGTTTGATGAAAGTGTAGTCGTATGGGTGAGAATCCAGTAGATTCATTTAAACTCCAATTGATATAATTTACTACACATTTTGTCTGCTTTACCCAACCTTTATGCTCTTCTTCTAAATAGGTCCTAAACAAATGTCCAAGCTCCCGCATAATACGTTCGCATGGGTTTGATTGTGGATTTCTAATAGAGATTAGCACATGTTTTATTTTTGATATATCTACCCATTTCTTCCATTCCTTAGATAGAAAAGGTGTACCATGATCAGTTAGTATGGTTTTAGACTTTCCTATCATTGCAAATTGAAGAGCACTCAATACTTTAATTGTATGTTTAGTATTGGCTTGAGGTATTGGGTAAGCAACAACATATTTGGAAAAGAGATCATAAGTGACTAATAAATATTTTTGTTTATTAAATGGAGGCAAAGGACCATAATAGTCAATTGCTAGGATCTTGTTTGGTCTTTCTAGAATGATAGATTTATTTGAATTAGTCTAATTTTAGTTTACTGACTTAACTCTTAAGCAAATTAGAAGCCAATCTTGGAGTGATCTCAAGATGTCTCTATACATTTTTGGCCAGTAAAACCAATTCTTAAAAGTATGTTCTGTCTGGTGAGCATCATAATGCCCATATAGACAGTGTGTATATTTTATGATTGGGTCACATAAAGACTTTGGTATTATTGTCTTCCATTCATCAATGTTACCATTCATTTTATATAGTAAGACCTGCTGTTCTAATTTAAAATGGTTAAGATCTTTAGGTGCATTCAAAACTTCCTCCCCTAATAAAACTTTTATAGTTGGGTTTAATTCTGGGTCATTAAATTGTATCTCAGGTAGGTTTTCCAACTCATTCTCTACATTATTATCAGCCATCACATTGACATTTGTAATGTAGGCATTGTCTATCATTAAATGATTTTGTTCTGACCTACATAGATTTCAACTAAGCACATCAGCCACGACATTCTCGGATCCTTTGCAATAGTGCACAGTGTAATTAAATTCCTGTAACAGTAAACTCCGTCTAACTAGACAACTATTAGTCAGATAATTCTGATTTAGGAATTCGAGACTTTTGTGATCAATGATCACTATCGCCTCTGATCTGAATAGCATTTGTCAAAATTTTTGGAAAGCCCAGACTAGTGCCAGTGCTTCCTTCTCTGTAACCATGTAATTTATTTCTGGACCTTTTAAGAGCCAGCTAATAAAGTAGAGGACAGCTGGTTGGCCCTCCTTTTGGATTTGGGACAGTGTTAGCCCTAAGCCAAAACCACTATTATCTGTTTGGACAATGAATGGTTTATTAAAATCTGGAAAATCTAACATAGTTAACTTTAAAAACCCTGTTTTAATATTCTCAAATGCATGGTCTTGTTCTTCATATTTCCAACATTCATCTTTTCTAATCAATTTTAGCAATGGTTCTATGTGGTCTGAGAACTTCTGATAGAAACGGTTGTAAAAATTGCATAGGCCTAAACATGATCTAATTTGTTTTCGATTAGATGGTTTAGAAAAGTTTTGAATGGCAGAGATCTTCTCTGGATGAGGTCTTATCCCATTGCAACCAACAATATGACCTAAGAAGACTACCTGGTTAGAAACTAAAGTACTCTTCTTGAAGTTAATTTTTATACCTTTCAGAAAACACTCTTTAAAAAATATGGATAAATGTTGAAGGTGTTTTTCAATTGTGGTAGATGCAATAATTACATCATTCACATAAATAATAACAATTTGTTTTATTTCAGGAGATAAAGTCTTATCCAGACACCTAATTAGACCTGCACCACTATTTATCAATCCAAAGGGCATCCTATTAAATTGGTATGTAAAACTCTCATAACGGAAAGCAGTATATTGGCGATCTTCTGGATGAAGTTCAATCTGCCAATAGCTGGAGGTTAAATCAAAAGTAGAAAATACATTCTTATTTCCAAATTTCACGAATAATTTGTGTATGAGTGGTGGTATATTTTTGTCTGGGACAGTAATTTGTTTAATTGTCTAGCATCCAAACAAAATCACATCGACCCATCTTTCTTCTTCCCAGTTACTACTGGATTACAGTAAGGTGAAGAGCATTTGGAAATGATTTCCAATCCAGCATTTTATTAATTTGCTTAGATATACCTTCCCGATATTGGTATGGAATAGGATATGATTTGGAATGAAATGGTTGATCATGAATTAATCTAATTCTCTGTTGGTATTTTTTATTAATTTGCTTAGATATACCTTCCCGATATTGGTATGGAATAGGATACGATTTGGAATGAAATGGTTGATCATGAATTAATCTAATTCTCTGTTGGAATCCCTTTATCACTCCTGGTATGTCTGAAAAAATAGAATTAAATTATTTTATAATAAATCGTAATTTCAATATTTCATCGCTTCCAAGCAAGTTGGATTTTGTGAGTTTACTCTCTAAGAGTGCTTCTGGAATGCTAGATGTTATACAATCAACTTCAAGTAGATCATATTTCGAAAGCAATGTCATCTCCAAGACTTCATCATTTATTTTTACTGTCTTATTAAAGAAATCAATTACACAAGTGTTCAAATGTAGATAGTCTGCCCCTAAAATAATGTTGTGAATTAAACCATTTAAAATTAAAAATACATGTTTGAGAGTTGTTTGGCCAATTTTAACTTTGATCCAAACTTGTTTTGGAATTAATTTAGCTTTTCTGCTGTTAGCCATACTTCATAGATTTCAGTGGTAATAATTTGATGTTAGGATTTGTTGCTAAAATCACTTGATAAAATTTTTCTGATATCACTGAAATTTGGCTACCAGAATCTAATAATGCCTTAACCAGCAAGATCTCAAACAAAACTTCTATTATAGGGCAACTTCATAAAACAAAATTTGGTGTTTTATCTTCCTTTGAACACATCATGTTAGTGATTTCTCATGTAAAAGTTTGATTCAATTTCCTCATAGGGTATTTGGTTTCTTGAGGTGAGGAACATTTCCTCAAGTACCCTTTTAGTTTGTTTTATGTGAAACTGTGGGTATATTTTTACTACATCCCATTTTTGGGGAATTTCTTGGATTATTAGAAGAAGTTATTTTTATTTTATTTAAATTATCACAATTTATTTTGGAAGAGGGGTCATAAGATATATTCCTTTGAGATGTTTTTCCCTTCCAATGATTGGTGTCTTTATTATTTTTTCTTCTATGATAAATTATTGTATTGATTGAAGCTTCTTCTTTTTTTTTTATCAGGTAATCTAATTGATAAATTAGTTTGATTCATATCAATACTATTTAAAAGTTTTACTACTTGTTCTATTTTTGTTATATTGGTACACAATAATGATTGTTCTATTTTAAGTGGTAAATTTATTTTTATTATTCTAATCATTTCGCCTACACTTAAATGATAGGTATTAAGTGTTCTTAACATTGTTATTTGACGAAGAAAGAATTTGGTCAAGGTTTCTCCAGGTGTCTGCTTATATTTATCTTGGAATATTTGGTATAATAAAGCCTCTTGTCTATCCCTATTCCAAAATTTTTTAATTAATAATGCTTGGTATTCCATATAAGTACATGGAGTTTGTGATAAAGACTCCCACCACATTACTGCATCTTCTTTTAAGTGACTGTATGCAATGATCCCTTTTTTCCTTCTGATAGATTTTGGTTAACTGAAAAATAAAGATTAAGGCTTCTAATATGTTCTATAGGAGGTTCGTTATGAGATCCCTTGAATATTTTTAACCTAAGAAATTGGTTAATTGTACTACTTGGGATTGAATGATTATATACCTTTTGCTTTTCTAAAACATTCAACTGAAAAGTTGATGTTTGATTTTCATGATTAATCCTACAAGTATTTAAGTTTAACCCTTCTAATTCAAAATTACTAGGATAATTTTCAACTTCAGGCATTATATGATACTGAAAATTTGATCTATCATAAGAATCAATTACTTGTTGTGGATCTTTTTGAATAATCTCCAAATAATCTTCATCAAGATTTTGTTCTTGATTACTACTATAAGTATTTACATTATTTTCAACCTGATGCATTTATATAGTTGGTGTTTTTTTACATATTTGTGTTTCAATAATTAAAAATCTACTATCAGTTGATTCTTTTATTTTATTAACTCTATTCCAAGTTTCAGTAGTATCTTCCCTTAATTTTTCTAATATATTTTTATCTTTATTTGTATTAATTTCTATTAAAGTTATTTATTCTCCAAAGTTTTAATTTGATGATCAATAGTCTCTAACACATTATATTGGGACTCTATCTCATTATTTTGCTTAGTAGAGAGTTGATTTATTCTTGTGTGTATCCTTTGTCTATCTTGAATTTCATTCTGTATTTTATTTTGTTCTTCATTAACTTCTCTAAAAATTCCTTGACTTTTATACATTTCATCACATTCAACATTTAATCTATCTATGATGTCATTTTGGAACTCACTAAACCATTGTTGACATTTTTAATTATTTTCATCAATTTCATTCTTTAGGTCATTTAATGCTTGTTTAATTTCTATGTTATCTCTTTGAACATTATCCACATTCAAATTTAGTTTTTCCATTTTAGAAGATAATTTATTTTCAATTCCTGTCATTTCAACCTTCAAATCATTTTTTAAACTATCTATTTTTTTATTATTAACATCTAATTTTTGATTCAAATCATTTTTTAAGTTACACATGTCACTTCTAAAACTAGTACTATTATCGTCCAATTTTTGATTCAAATCACTTTTTAAGTTACACATGTCACTTCTAAAACTAGTACTATTATCATCCAATTTTTGATTTAAATCACTTTTTAAAGTAATACTATTATCATATATTTTTATATTCACATCACTTCTTAAGTCATCTAGTTTTTTATTATTAATATTCATATTATTCATTAACATTTGTAACATTTTCATCATAGTGTCAACATTAAGTGATTGGTTAATCTCAACTTTAGATGATTGATTTAAATCTTCATCATCTATATTTTGTGTTTGAGATAACACTTGATTTAAACTCTGTGTTTGTTGAGTGTATTCAACTATGGTTATAGAACCCCCAGGTGCTTGTACTAATGATTGTTCTATAATATTAATATCATCAATCAGTTCACTTTGGAAATTATCTTGCATTTGACGAGAGCATTCAGTACCTTTATTAGGAAACATTTTCCCACTTCAAAGCATAACAAATTTTAACTTAATTCAAATATTACACAAGTTTATATATTTTTATAACCAAAATATTATATTGTAAAGTTCTTTACCGCCTCATGCTATTTATATATACTTATGATGTTCTAATGATATATGTGTATATTTTTTTAAACGTCTAAGTTTATATTAAAATTTTATCCTACTTAACTCTTATTTAAAACACAATTTAATAATTAGTTATTTAAATATTGATCTCTCTAAATCATATTATATATATTATCATTTTTAATAATTTTTAATCTTACAATTATAAACACCATATATAATGAAATGAAATCATAAAATTCAATGGCTCCAGTTGATTTGTTAAATATAACACCTGGAAACCATATAATCAGTAGCCCCAGTTGATGCGCCAAATATAATGGAATGCCGGTTTATACCTGTTGTGAAATTAAATGTTCAAGGCCCAAAATATTGTGCACCAAATACAACGGAATCGATTATAATATATACCAACACAGCTGACAATAGACATACCCTGCAGCGGTCACCCTAGAACCAAAAATAGATGCCAAAATAAAAGCTGCCAACTTATCTTATCCGTATATCTAAAAACAGGGATTAGTAATTAATTTTACTTTTAAGATATTCAGATTAGAACTTTTAATTTTGTTTTAACAATATTTTAATTAAAAAAATACCTGAGTGGACGTCTGTGGTTTATCTGATAGCAAAATATTTAAGCCACTAATTAATGAATTTTACAAAATTTAACTAATTAAGCCTACTGTCCCAAGCCTCATTTACTTTTTACATAAAATATGTGGTGTGATTTTTATAAATCTAAAAACAACAAAATTATTTTACTTCTTAAATTCTAAATGTTTAAATCTATTTACGGTTAAATATTATTTTACTAAATGAAAACAAATATTACGAATGTAATATTTCTAAAATAAATAGATTTAAACAAAATGACTTTAAACAACGAAACTATTATTTTTATTTAAGTATTAAAATATATTATCGGAGTATGTGTATAAATTTACATATATGACATACTTTTTAAAATGAATATGTATACATGCACATACTTGCAATTTATAATTTAGTAATAAAAGGGTTTTAAAATTATATATATCACAAGCGTTAATACATTCATTATCTAATTTAGGGGGGATTTCGGCATATAAGCAGCTGTACAGACAGACACACTACAATAAATTAGGGTTTAAACTAGGGTATGAGGGTAGGAAATGAGTGAGAAATAGAGAAACGAAGATTTGTAAAAAAAATCTTACTGTTTCAGTATATATATATGGGATTAAAAATCATACAACTGTTCTAATAAATAATTAAATGCTATCTAAGCATAATCCCAGACAACAAATTTTTCAAAAAAAGAGTGGTCAAACTTTTCATATCATATCATTTTTACATGCAGATATATCTGAATATTTTATTTTAAAATATTTTAAATTGATTGATTTTATTAATTATGATGTCTAACAGTTTTGTCGAATTGAACATTTTCAATACTGATTCAAACAATGAAAACATATAATATAAATAATCTCAGTGTTTAATATATATATATATATATATATATATATATATATATATATATATATATATATATATATATTATTAGTAAAATATCAGTCATATGTCACATGACCTATATAGCTTGTATTACTAATATGTAATATATAAAGAGCATGCTAATAGCTCTAAACAAGCTTATTTATTTTATTTTTTATGATAAATGCTACAAGAGAAAATACCTGAACCCTTTATCTATGATGCTCCCCATCTCCAGACCAGTTTTGAGCTTATGGCTCTCATTAGTGAGGAGCTAGGACATTAGATACAAAATATTAACTCAAGCCAAGCATTTATCTAATTCTTAAATATTAAGAAAAAGACCCAAATCTTCAGACACCTACATGTCTTCAAACTCAGCACTTTAACCAAAGAAACTATATGAGCCTGAACTAAATTCAGTGATCCCATATATTAGCAGGCTTAGCAATTTAATATAGCCAAAGCCCTAATAGCAAAATTATAATATTAGTAAAATATCAGTCATATGTTACATGACTTACATAGCTTGTATTACCAATATCTAATATATAAACAGTGTGCTAATAGCTCTAAACAAGCTTACTTATTTTATTATTTTATGATAAATGCTACAAGAGAAAATACCTGAAGCCTTTATCTATGATGGTCACCATGTCCAGACCAGTTTAGAGCTTAAGGCTCTCATCAGTGTGGAGCTAGGACATTAGATTCAAAATATTAACTCAAGCCACGCATTTATCTAATTCTTAATTATTAAGAAAAAAATCCAAATCTTCAGACACCTACATGCCTTCAAACTCCAAAATTTAGTTCAGGCTCATATAGTTTCTTTGGTTAAAAAGCTGAGTTTGAAGACATGTAGGTGTCTGAAGATTTGGATCTTTTTTTAATATTTAAGAATTAGATAAATGCTTGGCTTGAGTTAATATTTTGAATCTAATGTCCTAGCTCCTCACTGATGAGAGCCATCATAGATAAAGGCTTCAGGTATTTTCTATTGTAGCAATTATCATAAAAAAATAAAATAAGTAAGCTTGTTTAGAGCTATTAACATCATGCTCTTTATATATATATATATATATATATATATATATATGATAAACAAAACAAGTTATAAATTTTGTAACTTGCTATAGCTTACATTTTATGATCGCTAGGTGGAGCTTTAGCAATAGCCCACAATCAAGCATTGAATACATAAACACTGAGAGAGATAAAATTCAATATCTCTTTCAAATTGTCTCCAACCTTTAAACCATGGTTCTGAACTAGTTGGCTGATGTCAGTAAAGGGTAGGAAGACTAAAAACTATATCTAATACAACAATTCTACTAATCAGCATCTATGAAACACTTTTCTATCAGCTTGAAAGCATGAATTTTTCAGAAATGTAAATAATTTTCAAATCCAGTCAAACAAACTAGATAGCAATACAGGTCTGAATTCAATTCAGTTTCACCATATAGTAAAAGCTTCTGCAATCTATATCATTGCAAAAACCTTCAAGAGTATATTTATGATAAACAAAACAAGTTATAAATTTCGTAACTTGCTATATCTTGCATTTTATGATCACTAGATGGAGCATTACCAATAGCCAGAATTTATGTAAACAAAGTTTGATTGTGGGGTATTGGTAAAGCTCCATCTAGTGATCATAAAATGCAAGCTAGAGCTAGTTACAAAATTTTTTACTTGTTTTGTTGATCATAAATATACCCTTGAAGGTTTTTTAAAATGATATAGATTGCAGAGGCTTTTACTATATGTTGAAACTGAACTGAATTCAGACCCATATAGCTTTCTTGGTTGTTTGACTGGATTTGAAGATATTTATGTATCTGAAAAATTTATGCTTTCAAGCAGATAGAAATGTGTTTCATATATGCTGATTAGTAGAGTTGGTGTTTAGATATAGTTTCTAGTCTTCCTACCCTTTACTGATGTGAGCCAACTAGCTTGAAACCATCGTTGAAAGGTTGGAGACAATTTGAAAAAGTTATTGAATTCTATCTTTCGCAGCATTTATGTAAACAAAGCATAATTGTGGTCTATTGGTAAAGCTCCATCTAGTGATATATATATAAAATAAATAAAATATTTGTTAATTAAAAACAATATTATAATTATAATTAAAATAATATTTTTAACGGTTTATAAACAATTGTACTTTCGGTATATATATATATACAATGGTAATTAACTATTATATAGAGTCTTACAATCCACACAATTACTATCAGTTAATTTACTAAAGATTATTTTTTATTTACATTTATATTATCTCTTATTTCTTCCATTATGTATATATAAAGTAATGAAAGTATTTTCTCTTACAACTTTATTTTGATATATATATATATATATATATATATATATATATATATATATATATATATATATATATATATATATATCATCAACCATTATCAATCCACTGCAGGATTAAGGTCTCTCCAAGTTCAATCCATCTTTTCCTACGTTTAGCTTCTTTTCCCCACATCTCCCCTTCACACTTTCTTATTTCATCCCTCATCTCATATGTGGTCTCTTACTGTCTTTTACAGTCTCTTGGAATGCAGTTTAAAATTTCAATTGTCCATCTATTATCATCTTTTCTAACAATATGTCCAGCCCAACTCCACTTCAGTCTTTTAATTTTTTCAATGAGGTCTGCAACACCTGTTTGTTCTCTTACCCATACATTGCTTTTCGATCCCTTCTTGTTACTCCCAACATGCATCTTTCCATACTTCTTTGAGTGGTCTGAAGTCACTGAATTGCTCTTCTATTAAATGTCCAAGTCTCAGATCCATAAGTAAGAACTGGCAAAACACATTTATTAAAAACTTTCCTTTCTAAACACATAGGCATATTTCCATTTAGTATAAAGTTATTTTTACAAAAAGCACTCCAACCAAGTTTGATTCTATGATTAATTTCAACCATTATATTTCCATCTATATTAATAATCTGATGAAGGTATTTGTAACTGTTAACTTCTTCTATCTCATCATAGTCAATATTTATTTTCATATTTTGAGAAAATATATTAAACATTACTTTAGTCTTTTTAACGTTTATCTTTAGACCTACTTTCCTACTCTCATCTGATAACTCCTGCAACATTTCCTGTAGCTCTAAAGCATTATTTGCAAAAACAACTACATCATCTGCAAAATGTAAATGACTTAAATAATCTCCATTTATTTCACTCCTTTAGCTTCCCTTTTTAATCCACAAAATACTTCTTGCAGCACTGCTGTAAAAAGTTTGGAGATATGGAGTCACCCTGTCTTACACCCTTTTCAATATTTATTTCCCTACTATCCTTATGTAATCTAATTATTGCTGTTGCATTTTTATATGTATTCGTTAAAATATGACAATATCCTGGATCTACGCCTTGGTGATCCAATTCTTTAATCACTGAAGAAATGTTTATAGAATCAAATGCCTTTTCATAGTCTACAAATCCTAAGCATAATGGCAACTCATATTCATTTGTCCTCTCTATAATTTTTCTCAATACCTGAATATGATCTACTGTACTAAAACCACTTTTAAATACAGATTGTTCTCTTGATTGATGGAAATCCATTGTTTTCTGTAGACGACTTGTAATTATCTTAGTAAAAATTTTGTATAAAACTAATAAAAGACTGATAGGTCTGTAATTTCTAATATCTTCTTTATCACCTTTTTAAAATATTAATATTAATACTGCATTCTTCCAATCATCTGGTACATCTTTATCATTTAGACATTTGGTATATAAATTTGCTAAAAAATTTTTTATTTCTTCACCTGCTTCTTTTAATATATCATTTAGAATTCCATCATTACCTGGAGCCTTCCCTTCCTTCATAAATTTAATTGCATGTCTCACTTTCTCATTCAAAATTCTGGGCTATTGGTATAGGAGGCACTTGTTGTTTATTACTATATAATTTTTGATAGAAGTCTTCTACACATTTCATGATGTCATCCCTCTTTTTAGTAATAATGCCATCTTTTTTTTTTTATTCCAGATACAAATTTTCTACCAATATTAAAATTTGTTTTATACTCTTTAGAATTTTATTCTCTTCTACAGCTTTCCTTGCTACTTCACAATTATACTTTTTTATATCATTTTCAACTCTTTCTGCACCATTTTACAAAATTCGAGATATTCAATCTTTTTTAATGCATCATTGTTGTATATCCTGATATTCCTTCTTTTCTTCATATATTCTCTAGACTCAGTAGAAATTTTATTGGTCAATTGCTGCTTTTTTCTACCAACTATCTTTGTTGCAGTTTTTAAAAGTGTATCGCTTATTTTCCTATTAATGACATTAAAATCTGAATCATGTTCAAAATCTACTAATACATGAAACCAATTTGTAAGTTCTAATTTAAATTCATAAGAATATTTCTGAAGATTAGGAATATCAACTGTAAATATTGTTATTCTTAATAATTTTTGTCTCTCTAGTTTTCATTAACATGTAACTTACATCTTACTAATCAATGATCACTTCCTGTGTTAAATTTATTAAGAATATTACAACCTTGAAATATATATTTTCTGTTAGTCAAAATATAATCCAATTCTGCTGTACCTTCATTAGGATGGTTCCATGTCCATTTTTTTTAACATTTTTCTCAATAAAAGAAATCATAATATAAAGTTTTTCTTTTTCTGCAAACTCCACAAGTCTATGTCCTCTGTCATTTATATTACCATAACCAAAATTACCTACAGCATTTTCATCTTTCATTTGTTTACCATTTCTAGCATTAAAGTCTCTCATAACAATTTTAAAATGTTGTTTACTCTGATCAAAAGCTTTTTGAACATCCATATAAAAATCTATAACTTCATCACTATGAGAACTTGTTGGGGCATAAACCTGAATTATCTGCATTTGGTATCTGCTATTAAGTTGTAAAAGTAATCTTGCCACTCTGTCTGATACACAATCAATCTCCACAATGTTATTTATCCATTTTTTATTTATAATGTATCCTACTCCACTTGTATTTCCAATATTTGTGCCTTTATAGTAGAGTATATGTCCACTTGTTAAATCAATTGTTTATTCACCTTATCTTCTAACTTCACAAAGTCCAATAATTTCCCATTTAATATTAAACAGTTCTTCTTCTAACTCTTGCAATCTTCCTTCACTTGAAAGTGATCTGCAGTTGTAAGTACTTAAATAAAAAGTTGTCATCAAATACCAGCCTGATTCAGCAATCAGGGGATTTGTAGCACCCTCCACCTTCAGCCACCAACCGCAGTCTTGGTTAGTGACTTTACAGCCACCTGGGAATAAGGGCCATAATTTATTTTTGTCTGTCATGATTGTATATATTGAAAAAATATTCTTAAATTCGGAGGTAAAAAGCCAATAAATTCAGCATGCTGGCTAATGCGTTTTTGGTGAGCAGCCCATCCATGTTTGTATACTATATGAATAATCACATAGTAATAACAGCTGCAATGACAAGAATGTATGGAGTGGCCATTAGGAATTTGGCCTGCTCAGTTTCTTTAAGGCCTCCAAGAGGAATCAATGGGTCTTTTTTCAGTTAATAGCAAACTTCTTTCTGCAGCTATATATATATATATGATAAACAAAACAAGTTTTAAATAGCAAACTTCTTTCTGCAGCTATATATATATATATGATAAACAAAACAAGTTTTAAATTTCATATCTTGCTCATAGCTTGCAATTTATGATCACTAGATGGAGCTTTACAAATAGCCCACTGTCAAGCTTTGTTTACATAAACACTGAGAGAGATAGAATTCAATATCTGTTTCAAATTGTCTCCTGCCTTTAAACCATGGTTTCGAGCTAGTTAGCTCAAGTCAGTAAAAGGTAGGAAGACAATAAACTAGGGAAGACAATAAACTAGATCTAAACACCAACTCTACAAACAGCATTTATAAAATACATTTCTATCAACTTGAAAGCATGAATTTTTCAGATATGTAAATATCTTCAAATGCAGTCAAACAAACTAGGTGGTTATATTGGTCTGAATTCAGTTCAGTTTCACCATATAGTTAAGTCCCTGCAATATATATCATTGCAAAAACTTTCAAGGGTACATTTATGATAAACAAAACAAGTTATCAATATAGTAACTTGTTCTTAGCTTACATTTTATGATCACTAGATGGAGCTTTACCAATAGCCCACTATCAAGCTTTCTTTACATAGATGCTGAGAGAGATAGAATTCAATATCTTTTTCAAATTGTCTCCAACCTTTAACCAAGGTTTTGAGCTAGTTGGCTTATGTCAGTGAAGGATAGGAAAGCTAGAAACTAGATCTAAACAACAACTCTACAAACAGCATTTATGAAACACATTTCTATCACCTTGAAAGCATGAATTTTTCAGATAGGTAAAAAGCTTCTAGTTTGTGTGACTGCATTTGAAGATATTTTCTTTCAAGAGTTAACCTTCATAATGGTGGATGCCTGTCCATCGAAATATCAGATTGTAATGCAAAATAATACATGGTTTGGTCCCAGAAATAATAATTTATCTATATCATACAACCATGAAAACATTATATATATATATATATATATATATATATATATATATATATAAAGTCAATGTTTGGTCTATATTAAGATAGCAAATCTTCAATCTTTAATGGACATGCTTCAATATCCTCCACTCCCAAAGGCATCAGCTAACCATATCACAGAAAACATGATGATGGCATGTTGAAAGCCATTGTTAGCAATTTTTATTTCATACCATTGTTGGTAGTAAGTCATTCTGACCCCTCATATGTAGAACATTAATCCCATGAGGAATGGGAAGAATACAGGCTAAATATATAAAGTACAAGTATTGTATTTATTCTTTCAAGCTAGATGTAATTATAAATGAGTTGAACCCAGACATACAGTCAACATGGTTATGACAATAAAAATTGTCAACCAAGGGCTTAGAACATGCCATCGTTTTCAATGATATGCATAGCTGAAAAGTTGGAAAGTAGACAAGGTTGAAACCTATCCATTTATGTTTGAAAAATTGTGATCTTAATATAAGCTAAGCATTGATTATATGTATGTGTGGAAGTGATAATCTGGACCAACTGATGAGTGCCTGGATCAGCACAAAATATTATATTGCAGATCATTTGTTTTTCCACATGTATGTGGTTATGTGTATCAGTTATAAAATGGAGTGGATGATTAAGGAGAAATAACAAGTCTGTGTTCAAATGCTCTATAATTATGTCTAGTTCACAAGTATATATTACATACTCAGCTTGTATTCTGGCCATCCTTCTTCTCTGTATTTAAATGGATGGAATTAAAATCCTACATATAAGGAGTTACAAGGTCTTATGGTATGACACTAAAAATTGGCAAATGAGGACTTTAAATATGCAATCATTAGATTTTCAATAATATGGATGGCTGAAATATTGGAGAGTGAAGAAGATTGAAACATGTGCATTAAAGTTTGAGGATTTTCTATCCTAATATAAACTGATCACTGATTATATATATATATATATATATATATCATAATATTTCAATAAGATTATATATATATATATATATATATATATATATAAATCTTATTGAAATATTATGATTAATATATCTTTTTTTTTTTCAGATTCTAACAACTAAAAAATATTCATAGAAGAAAGTTGTTATTGGAAAGCATTAAGTTTTAAAGTATGAATAAGAGAACAGAAACGCTTTGTAAATTTTTTAAAATAAATTATTAAATTGTAAATAATAAAAAAGCTTATAATCTTTTTATTTCTTATATATATATATTAACCACTACATGGTACTTGAATACCATGCCACACACTGGGCAGCCATTTTTAATATTCTACCTATAATCTTGTTCAAAGAATTTAGTGTGTATAAGTAGTTATTACCCTAAGCTTCGAGCATGTATATTTATGAGCAAAGGCTGAAGCCCCTCTCAAGCAAAAATATCCATTTAATAAGAATTATATGTCTTGAAAGCGCAAAAAAAAGTTCCAATGGATATTCTTTGGGTATTTTATCCTAAGTAGCTCAATCTTTAGGGTCTGGGAAAACAATGTTTATCGGGAGAACAAAGCTATGGATGATCTCATTAAGAGACACCTTATGTCTCTAAATATAATTGCTATCTAAATCCAATCCTATTACAATAGCCCATCAGTCAACAGAAATCCAGAATGTAAATAATATATATAAGTGGTAATTAATTCTAAGATTTATTAGCACATGCACACATATATTAATATCTTAAACATATAATTCACTTATTCCATTACATATACATATATAATTCATATACATATTAATGAAAGTGTGTGATTACAAGTCAGAGTTGCATTTTTTTAAACAATTTAATAAATTATTAATTTACTTTATTCAAATTGAAATAACACATGTTTCTTTAGCCCTTATTAAATGTTCATTTAAGGCAGATTAAGAAAAGATCAAAGGTTACCTCTTAAGAGCGAATGTGCATGTGGCTGAGGCTAATAATCTGTAAGCTTACAGCATAGAGATGTTGGTTTTAACAAAAAGTCACTGGTCTGAATGATGATGATAAGTTCTGAAATATTTTGACCAAAACAATCCTATTAGAATTTGAGTAGATAAATTTGGCTTGTTTGTGAGAGGCTGTGGTTGTTAGAGTTCCATGGCCATTACACTTGGTTGACTAAACGGCAAATCCATAAATAAAGTTCAGGCAGGTTCCACAATATCTGTTCATTGAGCAGTCTGACAAACCTAGATGATTATTTTTAACCCCGCATGTATATGGAGTACATTATGAATAAAATTCTTAATTAATACTTAGGTTGATCAGTTTATACGTCTTTCTCTGCTTCTCTCTATCACTTCACTTCTTTTTTCTAAATTAAAAATCACCACTAAAATCACTGAGACCTAATATAGTTCTATTCTTTAGTGCTCTTTAACTTCACTTTTCTTTTATATTCTTATGCCGATAGTCCGATCTCAAGAATGCTTTTTCTTTCATTGTTCTAAAAATACGCTCGACCAGTTTTAAGAATGCCAGTGGACAGTCATTAACTGGAACTGTTTGTGGCACAACTTTCCATTCTATTGATTATTTTCCAGCCTTATATGTTTAACGGGTTTTTGATTAAGAAACACATGTTATCACTGGCATTTAAATCTATCTTACGATATTAATAAATGAAATATCTATTTAAAACACAAATAAATAAAAAAATATAATGTAACTCTACATATAATCGCTTCTCTACATTCAAACACATAAATATATTAGTAATTTTCACCCATTATATTAACACATACAGTGAATATATATACATTCATACCTTTAATTGATTAACTTACTCATTCATACTCTTGTGTAACAGGGTTCGAATGACTATTGTAAATTTTTACCATTTCAACCTATTTACTTCACAACAATACTGGCAATTAAACCTGTATTCGAACCCAGCTACTATTACATACCCCCGGCACAATAGCCTTCAAATACCCTCTGTGTATTTGCATGGCTTCTTAAATGCCTCTTTCTATACTTTGTCCCTCTCTGGGTTTGCAAAGGGCTTGAGTGACCGAGCATTGTATGACCCCTTTACTTGACCGTAATTTGGTTTGTCTTGTGGACACCGAGCTTCTGGCTCATACTGCCATCTCTGCCCATAACTATCATCGCCTCTTTTTCTATACATTGCATTTCCATCAGATTGTCCTTCCATCCCAACCTTAGCATTTTGCTGATCTTGGATTTCTTTCCTCGTTCCAACACCATGCTATGGTCGTATGCGCTCATTCCAGCACAATCAGTAGTTCTGCCTCGCCAGTCTTCTGCTTCCATTTCACACTCCCCTCTCATTCATCTAAACTCCCTTCTACTTATTTATTGTTCTACTTCTCAGCCTTTTCCATACTTTCCCCTTCATTTCCCTCATATTCCTTTTCCCCTTGACTTCTTTCACTTTCCATACCTAGTCTCTGTTCTAAATTCTGGAATATCATTTCGAACCTCTTGTCCATTTTCTGAATTCGGAGTTCTATGTTTTCTAATTTTTCTAAATTTTTTTCCATCACACTTAGTTTCTTCTTCCTTGTCTTCTGCTGTTCCCCTTTCTGCTTATTTTTTGGCTTCATTTTCACTCTATTACTATTTTAATTACATGCCAGGTTCATCACTTCGCTTCAATGGTATATTGCATGACCCACCTGATAGGCCTTCCTCCCTTCATTTCTACTCTTATGTATTTTGTTTTATAATATCCCAAATATTGGTAATTTTTTAAATCTCCATTTATCAACTATGTAACCCTATATATGCCTCACAGAACAGACATCACCTACCGTCAATGTTATTTTTCCTTCTGATTATTTGAGAAGTTTTCTACCAGTCTATCTACAGATTGCAAAACATATCAACATTTAACCACATTTCCAAATATATATCCAACATTTTTCTGTTTTCTCCTTTCCATATTTTTTTTTTAAAAAAAATATCGTTTACCAACTTTTGTTGGGAAACCCTTTTTTAAATTATATTAGAACACCATTTTATTGCCCATTCTTCACTATTCACAGCCCCATGTTGGGTGCCATTTTAACCACTACGTGATATTTGAATACCATGACACACACTGGGCAGCCATTTTTAATATTCTACCTACAATCTTGTTCAAAAAATTTAGTGTGTATAAGTAGTTATTACCCAAAGCTTCAAGCATGTATATTTATGATCAAAGGCCAAAGTCCCTCTCAAGCACCAATCTTATCCTAAGAATTATACATCTCAAAAGCGCAAACAAAAGTTCCAATGGATACTCTTTGGGTATTTTATTCTAACTAGCTCAATCTCAAGGGTCTGGGAAAACAATGTTTATGGGAAGAACAAAGCTATGGATGATCTCATTAAGAGACACCTTATATCTCTAAATATAATTTCTATCTAAATCCAATCCTATTACAATAGCCCATCAGTCAACAGAAAAACAGAATGTAAAAAATATATATAAGTGGTAATTAATTCTAAGATATATTAGCATGCGCACACATATATTAATATCTTAAACATATAATTCATTTATTCCATTACATATACATATATAATTCATACACATATTAACGAAAGCATGTGATTACATGTCAAAATTGCATTTTTTAAACAATTTAATTAATTATTAATTTACTTTATTCAAATTGAAATAACACATGTTTCTTTAGTCCTTATTAAATGTTCATTTAAGGCAGATTAAGAAAAGATCAAAGTTACCTTTTAAGAGTGAATGTTCACATGGCTGACGCTAATAATCTGTAAGCTTACAGCATAAAGATGATGTTAGTATTAACGAAAAGTCACTGCTCTGAATGATGATGATAAGTTCTGAAATATTCTGACCAAAACAATCCTATTTGAATTTGAGTAGATAAATTTGGCTTGATTGTGAGAGGCTCTGGTTGTTAGAGTTCCATGGCCATTACACTTGGTTGACTAAACGGCAAATCCATCAATAAAGTTCAGACAAGTTCCACAATATCTGTCCATTGAGCGGTCTGACAAACCTAGATGATTATTTTTACCCCCGCATGTATACGGAGTACATTATGAATAAAATTCTTAATTAATACTTAGGTTGAGCAGTTTATACATCTTTCTCTGCTTCTTTCTACACTTCTTTTTTCTAAATTAAAAATCAACACTAAATTCACTGAGAACAAATATAGTTCTATTCTTTAGTGCTCTTTATCCTCACTTTTCTTTTCTATTCTTACACCGATAGTCCAATCTCAAGAATGCTTTTTCTTTCATTTTTCTAAAAATATGCTCAACCAGTTATAAGAATTCCAGTGGACAGTCAATAACTAAAACTGCCCGCGGCACAACTTTCCATTCTATTGATTATTTTCCAGCCTTATATGTTTAATAGGTTTTTGATTAAGAAACACATGTTATCACTGGTATTTAAATCTATCTTACGATATTAATAAATGAAATATCTATTTAAAACACAAATAAATAAAAAAAACATAACGCAACTCTACATATAATCACTTCTCTACATTTTCATATATAAATATATTAGTAATTTTCACCCATTATATTAACACATACAGTGAATATATATACATTCATACTTTTAATTGATTAACATACTCATTCATACTTTTGTGTAACATGGTTCAAATGACTATTGTAAATTTTTTCCATTTTAACCTATTTACTTCGCAATAACACTGGCAATTAAACTCATATTTGAACCCAGCTAATGTTTCAATATATATATATATATATATATATATATATATATATATATATATATATATATATATATATATATATATATATATATATATATATATATATTATATATATATAAAAAATCAAAATTATTTACACACACTCTCAAATTACTGATTTATAAAGTAAATGAAATACTTTCAATCAGAAAACAGAAGTCAAAACGTTATTAGAAAAAAGAAAGGACTAACTTAAAGAAACGGTAAAGACAATGTGTAAATTGAAACATTTTACAAATATTGAAAATGATATATATCAATTTTAAAATAGCATTAAAAAGCCATATGATTAATTTAAAAATCCATGCTTTTGTTTCAAATATTTTCAGATAAATTAAGAAGATATTGTTAAAATCAGAAAATGGTCGCTTTTTCCACTCTAGTTTTATTTTATGCATTGGATTGAGCATATTTCATTTACTTAACAAACTTGATATATTATATAACATTAATCACTAGAAATATCTTATATTAGAGAAATCCATTTTTCTGTAATTTGCAACAAAATCTAATTTTCCAGTTAAAATATTACAG
Source organism: Epiperipatus broadwayi (assembly GCA_028023455.1). Classification (NCBI taxonomy): domain Eukaryota; kingdom Metazoa; phylum Onychophora; class Udeonychophora; order Euonychophora; family Peripatidae; genus Epiperipatus; species Epiperipatus broadwayi. The sequence continues at coordinate 4,543,483 of JAQFVV010012442.1, forward strand.
TGGCTGTGTAGAAAAGTAATTGTATTATATGTATAATCTTATTTTATAATTTTAACACATTTAATTACTGAAAATACTTTAATTTTTTGTGTGATTGATTCCTGTAAAAGTGAAGTGGCATGATATCACTCTAAATTGGTCACTTTTCATACTAGAATTACAATTGTGTGTTTTGTTTTTAAGAGTGAAAAAAGTTCTGTAAGATGCTGCCCTCTCTTGAATTATTTTACAAGTAAAAAATCAATAACAATGACCTTATATGTCAAACAAAGAAAAAAGTAACACCTCTTCTTAAATCCCATTGGCTAATAAATTTTGACAACAAAGAAAATGGCTGCCAAAAGTAAAGAGTTATGATCTGTTTTTATTTTATTTCAAAAAAGATAAACGAATGTTTTAAAGCATTTTAACAGTATTTTTTGACAAATTATAAATTATTTGGATAAAATATGCTAAAAATAAAATTATTTTGGAAAAATAATTAAGATTTTTAAGAAAAAATATTTGCTTTTTTCTACAACTAAACTTGGCAAAGAAAATCATGTCATTAGCAAAATGTTTTGATTGGTAAGATTTTTGTTTTACATTTTCCGCTCGCGAAAATTTATATATTTCAATAATAACAATTTAGGTTTAAAGAACTTTTATTCATTTTCATAACCTGACAAATAATTAATATACTTTTTACAAACAAAACTAAAGTGAATATAATATTAAAAGATGAATATATTATGATATTTGAGTTTGTGAATTGTCACTTGACTTTAAATTGACCAATTAAAAGTTTCCACTTTTACCTCATTCAACCAATAAATTAATCAGCACTCTAAAGTTAATAAATCAAAATTTCCTATTATAATTTAATTTAAAAAAAATAGTCAGGTGTAAGTAGCAAACTGTTAGCACTTTTCTTGCATGTAAAATGAAATGTACCACTCTAGATGCTATATAGAGATGCAGTGCCTAATAGTTTATTTTAATCATTGACTGTTGTTTGTTTTTAAATAATTTTATGTATGGAAATTTCCACATATATATAAATTTATATTTTTTTTAACAGATGAAAATGTTTGAATTTTATAATATTTGGAAATATGTTTTTGAATTTTCAAAATAAAATAAATTTCAAAAAGATTCATCTATTAAACAGTTAAACAGTGGTGTATTATTTATAAGAATTGTGAAAGGTTGTAAACTTTCAAGTAAATAAACCCTGTAGTGATTTAGTCTCTTTCTACCTCAAAAGATGACATACAAATACCACTCTTTTAATGGTGGAAAGCGTCTACAATTTGCTAATTTCATTCTTTACTGTTTACTAATATTTGACAGTGATTTTTATCAAATGAATATTCAAACAAATATTTCCAAGTATTATATATATATATATATATATATATATACTTGGAAATATTTGTTTGAATATATTCAAACAAATATTTCCAAGTATATATATATATATATATATATATATATAATACTTGGAAATATTTGTTTGAATTTTCATTTGATAGTGATTTTTATCAAATGAAAATTCAAACAAATATTTCCAAGTATATATATATATATTATAACGATCGAAATGAAAGTGAAGATCGAATCTAACCACAAAAACAATATCTGCACTACAAGGGCGCCATCTAGGCATTTGAGCCTAGAAAAATTTATAGAGTAGGCAGATATGCGCTGTTAAGATTCCACTTTAACTAAATATTCCGATCGTTAGCCCAAGTCACTAGCTCCGCAGTGACGCAGAGATAAAAATCTATAAATTTTATATCTTAAATATAAAAGAATAAAAGCCACTACCAGAAATTAACATATAAAAAATATTTATTTACGCACATATAAAATAATATATAAATTTTGAGGAATAAGTTTAACATTTTAGATTTTTATATTAACTTTTAATTTTACATTTAACTAAGTTCCAATGAGTTTAATTATTATTTAGATAGTCAAGTATGAATAGACTACATAGATCTGCATTTGAAAAGAAAATATTCTTCCCTGATTTAACCTTAGGCAACAAATTTCGCAACCAAATTTGCGCCAATCCATCTGATACATTCATGTATTCAATGTAGCATGATACGACAACACAAAATACTATATTGTCAGGAATGGACATCTGAACAATAATTAAAAATAGAGAAGATATTGACTCTCCACCAACAGGAATGTGACATCTGTTGGCAAGTAGAACAATAAACAAAAAACTCCATAGGAATGGACTGCGGTCTTCTGCCGACTTACAAACCCATCCATAGGCAAACAGAGGGTGTGTGGCGTATATCTATAATGCTGCCCATAGCGGACCTCATACTACATCTACTAATTACACAAATATATCCAATCCATTGAACCAATTCAACTACAAAATGAATAACCTAAGATTACCCTCCCTTAATACAACTTTACAAAACTATATAGCCATTCACGCCTGACTTAATTTTAACATTTAAATACGTTCACACAGATTTGTTTAAAAATGTTGGGTATAGATCGATTACATAGATTCCATGGTCAAAAACATTTCAAAATAAACATAAACGATCAAAATACAAAATTATTGATACCGGCAATCGCAGAGGGAAACTTATAAGTAACCCAATAGTATTCACCATAAGATACTTGTGTTGTCACCAATAACTTAAAAGACATCCGAATAAATACATTTTAGATACTCACCGTAAGGTATCATTATTTATCGAATGACTATATATTTTAATCAAATATGAAAACCAAAATATAATTAACCACAAACGAATCCATGCAAGTATCAATAAACAACTTAAATTTCATACATTTAAAATTTAAACAATAAACAATTTATACAAAAAAAAAATGGAAATGATTTTTATCAATCGGAAAACATATAAAATTAAACATTATTAATTTGATTTAAAAACTTACAAAAGTCAGATAAGAATCCGTTTTAACTTTTAAGTTGGCTTGTTTATCAATTTATAAAACTTGACGAAAGTTCTTAATTGATTTTAATAATTGTTCATTTCATATAGCTTATGGTAGAAGAGTCCAGTTTCTGCCTTTAATTCCCACGGAGACTTTCCTGGAAGACCGGTCTGCTATTTTGGAGGTAGCATTAGCTGGTTCTGTATCACAGTCTTTTCATTTTTTTTTATAGAGAGTGTGGTATGTGCGTCATACCACATCTCTCAAACAACCAACACTGTAACTGTCCGAAAAAACTGTATTTCCCTTTTTATATTATCCACAAGAATTCAATGAACAAAACGTCACCAATCCATCACTTTCGTTAGGGTCCGAGCCAAGGCCTAGTGCTTCCATTGGTCAAGCTAAAATCTCTTTCTTCTCTTATCTGACTTTTTAATTAAACAGCTTTTAGATAATTAATAAACAATCATTTCCATTTATAGATTACAGGAATTAATTAATACCTGTTTTTATTTTAACTTACATTATTTTTTTATTAAAATATTTTTATTATTTCAATCTTGTATTTTTTTTATTAAAAAAAATACGTTCAAATACTTTTTTTTTTGTTTATGAAAAAATTATTTTTAAAGTTTAGCATCTGTGCGAATGTATATACGTATAACAAACATTTTAATTTTAGCGTTTAGTTTTTTACTTTTATTTGCGAACTTTTAAGTTTTTATTTTAAATTAATGTAACGACATATTTATATATCATTACATATCAGTAAACTTCCTCAAAAAACAAAAAACATTAAAAAAAAAAAAGAATTTGCTTAGTGTTAGTAATTACGTTACACAAATTGATTATACATGAAAATTTCAACAGGACAAAACAGTAATTACACACAAATATAATGATTAAAAAAAATGTTGACTGTTGATTCCTTATTTCCAGCTAAATTTCTGCCCCCTCCCTTCCAAGTTTCTTTTCTTCTACCTTTAACTATTACTTAGGCAAGTTTGAATGATTAGATTTTAATTTAACAAGACTTTTTTTTAAAAAAAATATGATTTAGATTTATTATTACGTTTTATTTATTAGTTTTTATTCCTCGAATTTATCTCTACACATGCGTAATTTTTTTTACTGGCAGTACCTTTAAGACCAAAAATTCAAACTGTAACTCCACATCAATACAACAAACATATTTATACTAATTTCAGGAAAAATATTACGAGCATGATTCACTTTTAAAATTTTCAGGGCACTCGTGATTTATTAAAGATAGGAAATTTCATCATCATCAATTCCCTTTCTCAGGATCAATCTCTGAGGTAAGGCCTCACTTGGGACACCAATTATAACGATCGAAATGAAAGTGAAGATCAAATCTAACCGCAAAAACAATATCTGCACTACAAGGGCGCCATCTAGGCATTTGAGCCTAGAAAAATTTATAGAGTAGGCAGATACGCGCTGTTAAGATTCCACTTTATCTAAATATTCCGATCATTAGCCCAAGTCACTAGCTCTGCGGAGACGCAGAGATAAAAATCTATAAATTTTATATCTTAAATATAAAAGAATAAAAGCCACTACCAGAAATTAACATATAAAAAATATTTATTTACGCACTTATAAAATAATATTTAAATTTTGAGGAATAAGTTTAACATTTTAGATTTTTATATTAACTTTTAATTTTACATTTAACTAAGTTCCAATGAGTTTAATTATTATTTAGATAGTCAAGTATGAATAGACTACATAGATCTGCATTTGAAAAGAAAATATTCTTCCCTGATTTAACCTTAGGCAACAAATTTCGCAACCAAATTGGCGCCAATCCATCTGATACATTCATGTATTCAATGTAGCATGATACGACAACACAAAATACTATATTGTCAGGAATGGACATCTGAACAATAATTAGAAATAGAGAAGATATTGACTCTCCACCAACAGGAATGTGACATCTGTTGGCAAGTAGAACAATAAACAAAAAACTCCATAGGAATGGACTGCGGTCTTCTGCCGACTTACAAACCCATCCATAGGCAAACAGAGGGTGTGTGGCGTATATCTATAATGCTGCCCATAGCAGACCTCATACTACATCTACTAATTACACAAATATATCCAATCCATTAAACCAATTCAACTACAAAATGAATAATCTAAGATTACCCTCCCTTAATACAACTTTACAAAACTATATAGCCATTCATGCCTGACTTAATTTTAACATTTAAATACGTTCGCACAGATTTGTTTAAAAATGTTGGGTATAGATCGATTACATAGATTCCACAGTCAAAAACATTTCAAAATAAACATAAACGATCAAAATACAAAATTATTGATACCGATAATCGCAGAGGGAAACTTATAAGTAACCCAATAGTATTCACCATAAGATACTTGCGTTGTCACCAATAACTTAAAAGACATCCGAATAAATACATTTTAGATACTCACCGTAAGGTATCATTATTTATCGAATGTCTATATATTTTGATCAAATATGAAAACCAAAATATAATTAATTGCAAACGAATCCATGCAAGCGTCTATAAACAACTTAAATTTCATACATTTAAAATTTAAACAATAAACAATTTATACAAAAAAAAAAATGGAAATGATTTTTATCAATCGGAAAACATATAAAATTAAACATTATTAATTTGATTTAAAAACTTACAAAAGTCAGATAAGAGTCCGTTTTAACTTTTGAGTTGGCTTGTTTATCAATTTATAAAACTTGACAAAAGTTCTTAATTGATTTTAATAATTGTTCATTTCATATAGCTTATGGTAGAAGAGTCCAGTTTCTGCCTTTAATTCCCACGGAGACTTTCCTGGAAGACCGGTCTGCTATTTTGGAGGTAGCATTAGCTGGTTCTGTATCACAGTCTTTTCATTTTTTTTTATAGAGAGTGTGGTATGTGCGTCATACCACATCTCTCAAACACCCAACGCTGGAACTGTCCAAAAAAACTGTATTTCCCTTTTTATATCATCCACACGGATTCAATGAACAAAACGTCACCAATCCATCACTTTCGTTAGGGTCCGAGCCAAGGCCTAGTGCTTCCATTGGTCAAGCTAAAATCTCTTTCTTCTCTTATCTGACTTTTTAATTAAACAGCTTTTAGATAATTAATAAACAATCATTTCCATTTATAGATTACAGGAATTAATTAATACCTGTTTTTATTTTAACTTACGTTATTTTTTTATTAAAATATTTTTATTATTTCAATCTTGTATTTTTTTTATTAAAAAAAATACGTTCAAATACTTTTTTTTTTGTTTATGAAAAAATTATTTTTAAAGTTTAGCATCTGTGCGAATGTATATACGTATAACAAACATTTTAATTTTAGCGTTTAGTTTTTTACTTTTATTTGCGAACTTTTAAGTTTTTATTTTAAATTAATGTAACGACATATTTATATATCGTTACAATATATATATATATATATATATATATATATATATAGTTTTCTTTGATCATGATAAAACATGTAAATATAAATTTAAATTTGATTTTGAAAATGTGAAAATTCTTCATGAAGAGAGAAACCATAATAAAAGAAAAATTAAAGGGGCAATTTTTATAAACAGGAATAAAATGCATTTTAATAAATCGACAAGCTGTTATCATTAAAATACGATATTCGTGGGATTTGAATGATGATGTTTGCTTCTGCTTTTTTTTACATTTAATGGCAGTTGAGGCAGGTTTAAGAAATTAATCAAAAGTACTTCTGTGGATTTAAGGATTGTTTGTAATAGTTTGTATACCGTTAAATGTATTATTTCAATTATAATTACAATTATATATATATATATATATATATAATTATATATATATATATATTAGTTGTAATATTTTCAATGTTAAATGATAAAATGATATTATTTTCGGGAGCATCCTAATAATAGGTTTTTAAATATAATAGGTGAAGAGTTGATATTTCAATACAATAAGAAGTACTTTCCTCAGAGATTGAAGCAGTTCTGAGGAAAATACTTGTTATTGTACTGAAATTCCAGCTAATTAGCTTTTATATCTTTACGTTCCCGAAAATATTACTATATATATATATCTTTACGTTCCCGAAAATATTACTATATATATATATATAGCTATTTTAAAATAAGAACAACTACTTTTTTTTCTACAATTACTCATTCTTCTAATTTTAAAACTAAAATATTATTAAATCAATATTTATACACTGTTAAAATAATTATGGGTTGTAATATTCAGATATTAGCCAAAGTAATACTGAAATCTAAATATTATGAAAATTAATATCCCTGTTGGTTATTAATATTTAAATCAAATAATGATAACATTAGTTCTGAATTAATGTAACAATAATATGTGTGTGGCATAATGGTATTTGAATCTTTATATTAGTAATATCTACTTCATAAACAATATATAAAATAATATTAATGAAAAATGAGTCTTCAAACTAGTTTAGATTTCCACAGTAGAATTTCACCCTTGTTATTGCACACACCCTGCTGTAAAAATCTCTAAATATTTAATAAAAAAATAAATAAACATTAACTATATCTGTGGTTGTGTATTTATGTAAAACTTTTTTGTATAATGTATACATTTATATTAATAATACAAATAAAACTAATTATTTAATGTTGAAACAATTTTTTTATTTGTAAGTAATTAAACAATGCTTCAAAAATAATAATGCAATTTAATCGAAAGAATCATTCATGGTAAAATAAACATTTTATATCCATATATATTTATATTTCAATTTGTCATTCCTTATCTCAATTTCATTCTATCAGAGTCATGTTCTTATGTGACAAATTGAATCATCCCTTTTGCAACAAGAATTTTACAATATGTGGCAATTCATCAGTGAGCTAAACACATCAAACAAAGGAATTTTCATTCCTATTTTAACAGCTTAATATCTTCTACTATTATAAATAATAATACCTGTTCATTTTATATTTTGTATAAGACAAACATGTTTTTTTTTCTAAATAATTTTATTTCTTATAGTTACAAGCACAAAACATCAATATTTTTAAAGTTTTTATTAGTGCAAACTTCACCACATTTTAAATTTCCAGCATTTTCTTAAGAGCTTTTATTTTTGGATTTTCACCCACTTTGATTGTGTAACAGTCTTCTTCAGATATTTATCAGGTGAAAATTTTATAATGTAGAAAAAAAATTGTAGGTAATAAAAACTCTGAAGAAACTTTGTACAATCGAAACTGTAATGTGAAAATTATTTAGAGAAAATTATATTATGTGTATTATAAAGTGTACAAAATATAGATGTTATTATATATATATTAATAGTTATTGAATATAGACTAATGAATTATTATTATATTTTCTTCCATATAGAATATTAACTAAATCCTGTCTTTAATGACTTGATAAAGTATGATAAATCATTTGAATATGTAAATATAATGTTCAAGATTAAATTTTGTAAAGTAAACAATTACTTTTAATAATTCATCTGATGTTCAGCCACATTGTTTAACAGTCTTTGCAATGGATGGCAAAATGCTGTCTTTTATAGTATCTATCAATGTTATATATATATATATATGTAAAATTAAGAGTGTGCTAATAGCTCTAAACAAGCTTTTTTTTTATTTATGATAAATGCTACATATATATATATATATATATATATATATATATATATATATATATATATATATATATATATATATATATATATATATATATATATATATATATATATAGTGACCTTTGGTTTATTTCATATATAAACCAATTGTAAAAAAATGAAACTAATTACAGGCTAAAAAAAATTTTTTTTTTAAATGTAAGAAAAGTTACAAAATTTTATTTGATAAATCAATAACTATATAGGTCAAAAGTAACATCTATAGAGATACAGTTTGTGTTTGTATAAAATATAGCTAGCATTATTTAATGCAGGGGGGCAGATTGATTTTTTTTTGTATGCTGCTATAATAATTTACGAATATGATAATTGAGAAATAAATATTTATATGGCTAAGATAAAGTGTTTATGAATTTTAATGTCTATTACTAAAAAGTTGGTGAGAATTGAAATTGAATTAATTATCAGTGGCTTTAGTTTGACAGTTTGTTTTCAGGAAAATAGGCTTAAAATTATAAGAAATTATAATTGATATTATGCTTGTAATTATAAGAAATTATAGTGGATATTTTGTGTTCATGTAGTCTGAATAAGCAGTTTTCTGTTTCATGCTCTGCATATGTAGATGTGTGTGAATACAGATATATGGGTTTGATTTTTTTCTTTCCTTTATAGAAATTGATATAATTTTCTATATTATTTCATGATAAGTGTGGAAAAGGGAAAGGGAAAAATAAATGAATCTGTTCTAATTTATTATTTCTAGCTCAAAAATGTAAATCTAAATAAGAAATTATTTAAGTAAAAAGAATGTAACATTTGTTTTACCAAAAAGTGTCAGTAAGCTTATATTTTGATTAGATTTTCTTTTGATTGCTTTTTCATAAATTAATCGATAATGTGTTAACCAAAAGATGTGGTTTAAGATAAGAAAAGTTGCCAAAATTAACAAGTAATAAATGGTTCAATTGTTCATTCTGAGAGAAAAAATTTGATTAAGATTTGAAAGGAAGCACCTGGAGAGAGAGGGGTTAACAGATATTTTTTCTTCCCCCTCCTTGTGAATATAAAAAGGAGGGAGAAAATGAATCAGGGGAACTTTTGCTAATTCAGAACAAAAAAAAGAACTTTTGCTAATTCAGAATGAAAAAAAGAACTTTTGCTAATTCAGAACAAGGGGGCTAACTCAATTAGTTTATCTCTGAAGGTTTCTCTGAAATTTTTTTTTAATTTTTTTTCTCAGAGTATAATAATGTGTTTAAGTTTACAGTATAACCAAAATACAAATTTCTATTTCATATATAAGTGGTGCACATTTTTCTCCCTCAAGTCAATTATGAAGAAATCAACTTTTAATAAGATATTCTATGCTGAATGTCACAATCTGTCTATTTGGCTTATTAAAAAATTATGTAAGGAGAGAACTATTAAACTTTTGTATGATATTGAAAGACCAATTCATATTGCAATAATTATTTGGCTGGTTAAAATTTGTTTGAAGAAACAGCAGCAAACCTCTGTATGATGTTTAAAAGCTAATTCATGTTTGATAATCTGAATCTACTTGTCTATATTTTGAGCCTTAAAATGAAAAAGAAAAAGAAAGGGGAAACAAATGAATTCAAACCCAGGAAGAAACTCATCAAAGTGGAAGGTAGTCAAGAGAACTCTTTTTAAAATTTATTAATTATCCTGTAGCTACATTTCGATTTAAAATAACTGTCTATCTTTTTATCTATTTTGATTCAAATCACTTTCTGTGCATTTTTATATACATTTAAGTAAAAATAACTATCTGTGCTGTGTGTCTATATAGCTATCTCCAAATAAAATGAACTGAATACAGTAAATAATTGATGGACAATCGAAGAAAAAGTCATTGGAAAAAGACTATCATAATGTTTGATATTTATTCTTTATTTCATTTTGTGTATATAATATGTCATTTATTTTTTATTTCATTTTGTTTATATAATATGTCGCATGTTTAACCACTAGATTATATTAATTTAATTTTTTTATTTATGTTTTTAAAATGTTTAAAGGAAAGAAGGGGAAATGATTTTGATCCCATTGAAGTATAAATGCTTACATAAATTTAAAAAAGAAAAGAGAGAAATGATATAAAATATTTTTTTTATTCTTAACAATTTTTTTATTTGTGCTTAATATTAGATATGAAGAGTGATTGGATGGTCATGTGAAAAACCATAATTATGCTATAAGTGTTGATGATCTGCTATTAATATAAATATTAGGCATATATTGTTGGCTTGACTGTTTAAAATTGAAATAATTCATATATGTTTTGATTCGGGATCTGGTTAGTCTTTGTCATTTATCTAGACTGTAATCGATGTATGTGTGGGTATATATAAAGCTATAAATACTTGTCATTACTGAGGTAAAGTTATCCTACCACCTCATAGATGGGAAATGGCTGTCTCATGATTTATTTACCATGGCAGTAGGAGATGACTGATTTTCACTCCATTTATTATGTTGAGATAGGGAATTATTAATAGAGTTATTGTTGAGTTGTAGAAAATGATTTGCATGCCTATATAGAGAGTAATTGTATAGACAAGAGCTCTTCACATGATTCTAGGTCTCAAGAAAAGACCTCTCTCTCTCTCTCTGGCTAAAGCAAACAGTTCAAGTTAGTTGTTTGTTTTTTTTTTAATTTCCCTAACCAAGATGCTGTTGTGTGAACATTATAAATACTACATAGTGATGTGGGATATGAAGAGTGTTTTTATTATGTAGGACAGAATCAAAGTTACCCTGACAGGATGAGAATTCAGTCAGATGAATATGTGTTGATGGAGAATGACAAAGATTGTAATTTAAAAGCTAACCGAGCTGTGGTCAATTTTTGTGAAGGATGGTAAATTAAGGATCATCAAGCTAGGGCAACATGCTGACCTATCAAAATATATATGGTCAAATAACATAAAGATCTGACAGGTATGAATGTAAAAGTGTGGGTTTTTGAATTTAAACCCATCTGCAAGATCAGTAGGGGATTTTTCATGGCATACCATCCTTCTTCATAAGAAATGTAAAAGTTATTCCTTGTTGAAATGATTTAAAAATTGATGATTATTTATAATTGCTGGTTAGAATAATTGAAATGAATAAATTATTTTGGAATAGCCCAATGGATAATGTTTACCATAAAAAGGGGGGAGTAGGAATTTATGTTTTCTTAAAGTTAAATACGGAATTCTGATTCCGAGCGTAAGCATTTTTTTTTTTTTTTTTGATAAATAAATGGGTCAAAACAATGAATAAGTCATTCAGAAAATTAGTTAATTTTGATTTGTATTGGTATTATAAATATTAGTTTTTATTAGATCTGAATCATATATTTGAGTGTAACAATATTATATTTAAGTGTGTATTTATCTTTAATTTTATCATTATTGTTAATGTAATAAAAGTTTATTATTGTTATAAAATTATATTGTGTCTTGTGTTTTGATGTTTCAAAGATCTCAGGAATCTATATCCAGCACCTATATCTAAAGTAATATTAGTTCATATTTAAATTTAATTATTCATTTTTATATTGATAATTTATTTCCACAATCGATTTGCAGTAGTCATTATTATATTGTTTCCATATTCGATTCACAGAATTCATTTTTGTATAAGTCACTTTTATATAATTCATTTTCACATAATTTATTTTCATAGTTAATTTGCATAATCTAATTTTATGATTTATTTCCGTATTTTACTTTCATAAGTAATTTTTTGATTGATTTATATGATTAATGTCCATGTTTTCTTTCCATAGTTTACTTTGGCAAAATATGATAGATTTAAAATTATTTATTAAATTTGGTCAATAGATTAGATATAATAGAATAAAATGATAGGGAATAGTTAAGTTCAGTTTAATAAATTTAATCTTTTGGGGTTTGTTGTAATGTTGTGAATATTGGGAGCAGACATAAAATCCCTTTCCTGCTCTCGGTGTTTAGAGTGATTCCCACTAGTAATCTCATATTAAAATTTATTTTAACATATTTGGGATCATATGCATTACAATGTAATCGCTTATAAGAGTACCTCTTGGCAGATCTAGACCTTGAGAAAGAGCAGTTCTATTATTTGTCTAAGAGCTAGTTTGGAAGTCAAGTAGCATATTATAGTAAAATTATTATACTATTATTAAAATAGGGATCATGAAATGATAGTTGATTGAAAGATATATGTGTGTTTAGAGAAATAAGATTAGGGATTCTCAGATTAGAGAACATAACACAGACATTCCGTGTTATATAATTGTAACTGTTAAAAGTAATAGATGCTGAGAACGAAAAATAAAGTAATGGAATTAAATGGGGAGGATCTATTTATGATAATTTTTATCTTGTATTAAATTCAATAATAATTTTATATTATGAGCATAAATTATGAATTCTCTGCATCGATTACTGATTTATTTCCAGTCATATATAAATGACAAATGTATATAATATTTTCCATAGTTACCATTCAAGATCATATATTTATAATAAAGTTGTGGAAGAAAGTTATTACATTATTATGAATTTAATAATAAATTTATCATGAAATATTTGCATGACTAATGCTAGATTTGAAATTAAGACCACATAGATTGAATGATTTTATCAATATTTTTTTAAGAGACGATTTAGTTACGTTCTCCATTATCTTCTATAGTCCTAAACGTGTCTAATGATGATGATCGCTGGTGGGTATTATGATTTATAGTTGCAATTTGGTGCCTGAGTATACTTGATTTTATTGTTAATATTAATAGAAAAATACACTAGCCCTCCCTTGTTTGATCCTAAAAGTTAATATTAAATTCAATTGACTAGTTACTTGAAATAAATGAGAGTTTGTTGAGGTTAAATAAGTTAAAGATTGCACTGAGGAAAGTTGAGGCTACAATATATATATATATATATATATATATATATATATATATTGGCATTTGGTAAAAGATAAAATAAAAAGTAAATATATATATATATATTGTACTGTTTATTTTCATATGGTACAAATATATTGGCATTTGGTAAAAGCTAAAAGAAAAAGTAAATTTAGTGATTTTATTAAAAAACACAATTACATTTTTTTTTTAGTTTGTGTAATTTTTTTTAAACATACAATGAAAGTTACATTTCTCATTCATATTTTGTTTTATGCGATTAAAAATAAAAGTTAAAATTGAAAAGAATAAAAGTCATTCAGATTACTAATCAAGATAAACTAAAAAAAAAAGAATTCCACACTCAGATTTCAATTAGTAAAATCTACCTAACTCTGATTAAAGATGGTGGAATTATGTTTGAAAAAAAAAGACTTTGTAATTTAAATTTAAGAATGTACAAGATTATTATCTTGTATGTAGATAAAATGACAACTGGACCTTTAGTATAGAAGAAAGAATACCAGTGTGATCAGGGTCTTGTCTGTTTTTTCTAGGCTGAAATAATTTGTCATGCTAGAGTGGACCAAAGCTTTTGACATCATTCATCATGAAGACATTGATCCCTGAAAAACTTTCATGACTAGCCTTTAAGACAGATCAAGAACAGGTTAAAATAATGGCCATGATCTCATTCTACCTCATGAAAAACTATACATGGTAATCAACAATGTTTGTAAACTTGCTAAATTTACTGGTAAGTTAAGATTAACTATTCCCAATTGTGACTAAATTAAGCACTTGCAAAACATTCTCCAATAAGCTTATAATATAATACTGATAGAGACATTAAATTTTATTATTCAAGAGATTTTTGTTTACCTAAGAACTGTAAGCATAATATAAACTGTTTTAATTAATTGATTCATGTTTCGATTAGCATGCATGTATTCTTTCCAACTTATTAGCAATTGGTGTTTTTAATATTTTAATTTGTTAGAATAAAAATATTTATTTCTAATATCAATTATTAATTGTACATTATTAATGATAGTTATTAAATTTATTAATGTTAGTTATTAAGATTTGAGTGTATAATTTACTTTTGCCAATATTTGATGATTATTCCTTTTTAGTTATTTGCATCAAAATTATGGGATGCAAGAAAATTAGTATTCTATTGACTATGGCGCCCTCTTATAAACTAAAACTAACTTCACCAGCAATTCCTGTCATAATAATTAATAGGCCAGTTAATCAGAAAATATAGCTATGTTTTTGGAAATAGGAACAAGATATTTTTTTACCCAAAGCTTGATTAACTTTCACTTTATAGTGTGTAAAAGAAGGCCTACCAGAATCTAGAAAAACATGAAAAACGTTACAATATATATATATATATATATATATATATATATATATATATATATATATATTTATATATATATATATATATATATATATAAATGTTTTATGTAACTTTATCTAGAGAATATTTTTAATATTTTCATAATTTGAACATAAACCTAAATTAATTAAATTAAATAGGTTTTGATTAATTTTTATGTGGCTATCTTTAGCACTCATTTATTGCTTTCTGCATTGAGTTAATTTATTATTATTTTTTAAATCTGAATTTGCTTGTTTTGTACAGAGAATCTAATACAAAAACACAAACAACAACACTGGTTGGTCGCTCTTTTGTTCCTTCACCAGAGTTTCTTGTGAAAACTTTTGAGAGCAACTATTCT
The DNA here is from genome assembly GCA_028023455.1 of Epiperipatus broadwayi. NCBI lineage: Eukaryota > Metazoa > Onychophora > Udeonychophora > Euonychophora > Peripatidae > Epiperipatus > Epiperipatus broadwayi. The sequence continues at coordinate 4,558,713 of JAQFVV010012442.1, forward strand.
TTTGTTTAGATATTAAAAATTAAGATACATATTTTCCATAGTTTATACATATTCTAAAATGTTTGCAAAATGTTTATTATTCTTAAGATTCTTAATAATTATATTCATATATTTTAAATACATATGTTTGTCTTTTAACAAATAGGTGTCATGTAAAACTTAATATTAATTTTGATGGGTTAAAAAAAGGAACAATACCATCATGACTATATCAGTTATTTTTTTGCTATTTTTAATAATTCTAAGAAGAGTTTTAAATTTCAAAAGTGAATTTCATATCTTTATAAGTCTTAAGCATAATTCATTAGAAGTTTAGAAATAGAATTAGCACAAATTATCTATCATTCAAAAACATTTTTTATCAATAATCTTAACAATCTTGCAATAATAAAAAAAGGTACTGTTAAATATTATGTTAATTGATATATGTTTTTAATAATTACTTTCATTAGTAAAAAAAAAATATTTCTATGTTTATTTATTGAAATTTGTGAAAATAAAATAAAAAATAAATGTTAAATTATTATAATAAACAGTTGGAAAATTAATTTAAATGGCCACGACAAAAAGGTAAAGTTGCAAAGAGTTTAAATCTACCACAAATTATATTGCACCTTTGTGTTAAATCAATTAATCTTCCTGTTCATAAAATAGAGCAACTTAATTCTATTATTAAACATTGCAAACATATGCTCAAAACTAAATCCACTTTAAGAACTGTTGTTGTTAATACAAATAATACATTTACCCTCTAGTCACAGATATAGATAATTATTCTTTAAACTTTTGCAATTTCTAAAAATGGAAGGGGGGCGATGTTCTGTTTTGCTAATTAAAATATTAATCAAAACTAAACTGCAATATATTTATTGATTGATATAAAAATTGTTTTTCTAGATAACAATGTTTAAGATATTGGTATATAAAAACTGGAAGATGGAATAAAAAATGACCAATGTTTAAGATATTTGGATCAAAATCTAGAAGATGGAATAAAAAAGATCAATCTTCTATTAAAAATTGTCCATTACTGTATATAAAGATAATATCAATTAGTAATAGTAACTATGGCTTCAAAAGATTTATTCTTATGGATTAAATATACTTAGGGCTATTGAAAAAAAGGATAATAGCAATTAATAATAACAACTATGGCTTCAAAAGATTTATTCTTAAGGATTAAAATATACTTACAGCTATAAATGTTCAGATTTATATATTATATCGATCATATTATATATAATGAAATTATTTCAATTTATTATAATTTAGGCAGGCATCACTGATATTTAACATCAGAAAATAAACCGGCACATGATAATGACCACTACAGCCTATTTGCAATACCTGGTTAAATCATAAAGAACATATGTTCCATGCATGATTGTACATAGTAAACATATGCAGACCAAATAATATTACAACTACAATGTTAACACACTGTTTGTCAATAACAAAACTATTACATATTATATTTGTCAATCAAACTTTTATTTAAAAAAAATCACTTCTTCAATCTACTGTATATTATTGTTTTAGTTGGCAAACATGTAGGAAAAAAAATTATTTACAAAGTTTCTTTGATTTGTTATAAACATGAATATTCCATTGCTCTATAATCCAGTGTTTTGATTGAATACATTTATCTATACAACAAATCCCTGGGCTTCAATATACTTAAAAATACAGCTCCCCATGCAGACAAACCTATAATTATGATATTTGTTTAACTCAAAATTTTCTTAGCATAGACACATTCATTACAATAATGTGCAACAATTATAACTACTACACCTTTCTTATAATGATAACTCTAGTAAATTAGAACTTCCAGTCCCATCCTAATTTAATAAAGAACATTTTAACTATATAGATTACTCTTTTGAGTCTGATCCCTAATTTAATATAACAACATCTTGAATAAGTTTCATATATATATATATATATATATATATATATATATATATATATTGTAAAAGTCAGAATCATCTATCTCGCTAACACACTGCAGAATTCAAACCCCAGACACAAAACTGAACATTCTAGGAGGGGTTGCCTTCTAGATATACTAAGTTCGAATCTAAAGCCCAAAATTCACAGCACCATCTACATGACAACGCATCTGATGCCACTACTAGTATGACCTTTGACCGGTGCCTGATGGTCAGGGAGAAACAAAAGACTATACTAAAAGAAGTTTGGGTGGCTAATTAACATCTATGAATTTACAAAAGAAATGCAGCAAATATATATATATATATACCGAGACAGTGATAGGAATCAAATAAAATAAGAGATCAAATTTAGTTTTAAATAATTTCACAAAATGTATTTAAATAATATATATATACAACGCCACTGTCTGCTTATATGAGACAGGGACGCGTATTAAATAATTATTGGCATTAATTTCAATAAATGACAAAAGGTTTTAAAGCAAAGTGATATATTCTAATCCTTGGGCTAATAGCATTACGATAATGTGCTTGATGAGATAGGAACATGTGCGAGGTGCTTTGAGTAATTATACAAGTCTAAGAAAATATTTGAAAATTAAGTGTTCTAAAATATTTATTGATTTCAAGGATAGCATGGACAAAAGCTTACTAAGCAACAAAGTGGGAATGTGATCAAAGCATTTATTTGAGAATAATAATAATAAAGTTGCATTGGGAGGTCAGTATTGTTGATAATGAATTTATTAAAGTTGGAGGGTGTGACACGTTTAAGTCATGGATGCTTTGTAAAATAAATATAAAATAAAACAATATTGAAGATCCAGAATAATTATGGAGGGCATCTTGCCGCTAACCCATAGGAAAGTATTTTATGAACAGCCGAAACTTAGCGACTGTGTGATGATTGCGTTTAATTCCCAGGTGTGTCATTTGGGACACACTCTGCCTGGAAACTTGCAATAAACGAAAAGAACAGACTTTGCCATGTAAAGAATCCTTGGAAAAATAAAACAAAGTGGTCTCAACAACCAATTCATTTACCAGCAATATGAAACTAGTGTATATAAAAACATACTGAATAGGTTTTACTCAGATTAAGAGAAATGTCCGATCAAATTTCCCGAAATTCATTTAAAAAGGGTCCGCACATTCTCGATGTCAATGATGAACTTTATAATTAAAGTAGAACACAGTAATTAAAATAGGAAAATGCATGCTTGCAGGTTTAAAAAGTAAGTATAGATTTATATACACAATCATGCATTAAGGGACACATTTAACCATTGACTTTGCACATACTCTTATATTAGATTAAAATCAATAACATGTAGATTTTAACCTATGTGATTATTTTATATTAAAGAAAAGAATCACCCTTGAACGAGTGATTTGCAAGATAATAAAATTGGAAAATTATTTAGAAATCTAAAATATGCCTTCATAGCAATGTCTTATTTTCATCAAAGGGAATAATTCACTCGGTCAAAGATGATTCTGACACATTATCATAATAAAATAACAGAAAGCTTAATAAATAGAAAATATTAACCCAAGGATAGAGAGCAAAATGTTGAGTATATTTAAACACGTTAAAGAAATACATAATGAAGTTATGTGAAATATAAGAAAAACATTTTTAAATAGCTATAGCATGTTAGTTATCACAAGAGCTCTTGGGTTAATTTTGTTTACCTCTGGAGATGCATTTGCAGGTAGATGTTCGGCAGGTTTTATAATTCAGCAGCAAAATTTGGAATGTTCATATTTTTGCAGCAGCAGCAGTTCCGGGGTTCCTTGTGTGATATCTTCCGATGGTCTATGGCAGCATATGACCATTTTGGAGAGAAATAGCCTTCTCGCACTCTACTCTGTCATGTCAAGATTTACAAATTACTAAAATAATTTTGGTTAGACACATTAGACCTCAGAATGATTTCTCTTAGAAACATTAGAAGAATGAAGAACAAAAGAAAAACCTCCTTTTTATAGTAGAATTTAACAATAGAACTGGCCTGGAGCACTACAAAAATATATCGGACTTATCAGCTGTAATCATCCGAATGTCTAAAGGAATTCAACATTAATTAATTTCTTTTGTTACTTTCCCTGTCATCATTCGAATTACAAACTAGATTTAATTAAAAATTACTTTTATTAATTAAAGAAAACCTTAAGTGGACATCTGCTGTTTTTAAGATAAACTTATATAACATTAACTAATTACAACATGAAATAATTAAACTATTGTCCCTCATTTATTTTAACAGAAATATTTGGAATAACTTTTATTAAATTAAAAAAAATGATTTTACTTTTTAAATTGCAATATTTGAATCTATTTACTAAACGAACATGAATTTTATTTTAAATCAAAAATATATTATGATGGTAATATATATGTAAATAGATTCAAACAAAATAACTTTAATTAACAATTTATAATTTTGCTATGTTTTAAAATGCATATCATAGTGTGTGCACAATTACAACTTATATAACCTGCTTTTTAATAAATCAAAATTATGTGAACATATACATAATCCATAATATTTATTTTATTTGGGAATGAATTATATATATAATATGAGCATTGTACTCGTGGTTTAAAATTAGGCGGGATTTTTGGTATATAAGCGTATTACAGACACACTACAATAGATTGGGGTTCAAACTAAGGTATGAGGTAGGAAATAGGTGAGAAAAGGTGAAATGAAGATCTGCAAAGCAGACTTTACTGTTTCAATATATATATATATATATATATATGTTCATTCCATTATATATATATATATATATATATATATATATATATTATAATGGAATGAACAATTTTCATTTGGATATATCAACAATCAGCTGATTCGATTACAATGTATGACCAATTTATACAAAATCTATATGTGATAATAGACCTATCTATCAAGCCCCAAACATTGCTGGTGCCAGATATAACAGAATGAACAATTTTTATCATTAGATATAACAGTTATAAAAGATTCTCCTCATACATCCCCCTAATACCTATCACACTAGTCACACCAGTCACTAATTTGATCTTTAGCAGTGTGTAGTCCCACTACACATCATGCATCCATGTTGGTCGACAGATATACTGCACGGAACAATTAGCACTTGCCCCAAAAATTGATGATGCCAGATATAACGGACAGAATGATTACAACTATTCCCCAAACATTGCAAACACCAGATGTAATGGATGGTCAACTAACTTGCAGAATGTACTACTATGCATATGTAGCAATATGATGAGGGGATAAGTTAATATGCTCTAAATTATTACCCCTAATTAAATAATCTGCAAAGACCTACCAGACTTAGAAGGGCAGAAAGTTGCATCCAACTATGTTCAGACTGTGGGTCATCTGATAAAGTGCTAATGAGAACCCGATGAAATGCTTAACCAATGATTGCATATCCTTTAATTGACTAACGCTATCCCTATTTAATAATATTAAATGCAATTTAGGTTAGTTCATCCACTTTCCCCCTTTTTAATTCCATTATTCCCTAATATTCAAGCCCAGAGAGAATATTGCTTTTAACTCCTTTAGCAGGTATGAACAGATATACACAGAAACTCCTGCACCTATATATAGGTTACAACTAGCATTTATAATATTTGTTTTATTTTCAAGCTTTTATATAATAAGAAAAATACATGTGTGTGCATGTATAATTATTTATAAACTGTGGAATGTCAGGGCAACTCAATAAACCAGAGACAGGAATAATATAAACTCTCAAACATTTATTAACAATAATAAATGTCAAGTATAACAACAATAGTAATGATAAAAAAATAAAAATAAAATTAAAAATATAATAATCATCATATGTACATGTGTCACAAATGAACCTCTACCATCTTACTAATTAATTATCCTCTAGATCCAACCCTTATACCCAATGGTAGAAATCCACATGTCACTCATTCTCTGCAAATCATAATTATATAGCAAAATCAACTTTAGTTATTTAATATAATTGAGAAGCTGGCTAACTAAATTATATATTTACAAATGTTAATCTATTTAACAAGTTTCCCCAATATTATATATATATATATATATATATATATATATATATATGATAGAGACAGATCCCATTTGATTAGTCAAACATACTAAAAAAATATACGTACATGATTAATTACAAAATAAAACATATAATATGTATTGTGTATGTGTTGTAATTTAACCTATATATAAATTTAAACAATCTTATTTCAATATTTATGTGGATGACCTGATGTGAAGCAGGTGGCTATACCTAAATTTTATTTATAATGAAAATATAAAAAAAAATCAAAATGAATAATCCCCCCTTTTCTTCTTTGCTAATTCTGAAACATGTGGCTTCAGCATCAGAGTGTGAAAATACAACAGAAAATATAAATAAATAAATAAAAATAAATAAACAAAAATTTACAATATTGATTCTTTGATAAAAAATAATTGTAATTGGAATAAAGTTTATAACAATCATCATAATAAAAGCAGTAGTAGCTGATAGTTAGGCAAGTTGTTCTTCAAAGCAGTTTCACTTAGTAAACCATTCTCCTTAGCAAGGATAGATAGGTACAATGATGTCTCCTGTAGTTGTGTTTAATGGTAAACATCTTGATCCTCATTTGATTCACCTTAATGTATTCCAATCCTTGTTTACTTTGGACTGAAGGCATCTTCTTGTGTGTTTACAATAAAGTATATATATATATATAATGCAGCTGGCAGGAAAATACCATGATACACAATAGCATGTTTTGCTCTAGCCCATTTTCATATTAAAGTACATTTTAATAATTATTTATAATCATATATTTTTTTATTAATAATATTGAAGAGCTTATATATATATATTAAGAAAATTATTTCATTTTTCTTTCTTCTCCAATTTTTAGCAAATTTAATTCTCCTTATTGTTTTTGAAAAGATTTAAAAAAAAAATTCTAATTTACTCCAACAACTTTTTAAACACGATTTAATTATTTAAGAATTAATCAGTTATTCTTACTTCTTTTCACTTTCTATCCCTTGAATTTGATAAACTTTTAGTTACAGTATTCGATTTTTAAAATGTTTATAATTTAACTAAAAGAAAAAGTAAAAACTCCATTTTAGCGTTCGAAATTTTTAGTTTTAATTGTTGTCTTTTGTTACAGTTGTTACAACAATCAGAAGAACGATTTGTAAACTGTCTTTTGTCTTTATACATTTTCACGCGTGTAGATTTCCAGGAACGCTGATGTCTTTAACTGCCTATTGATAAATACATTTAGATTTATTATCAATAAAAAAAAATAACAAAATAATAAATTCAGTTTTATTTTCACACATATGTACCCACCTAATTAACCTCAAGTCATCCCACATTATATATATATATTAATTAATATTCAATTTTAAATTTAAAATATATATATATACATTACAGTTTATTTAATCAAATAGTTTTATATATATACAATAGTACTTTGTAAAATACTGATCGTATTTTATTTTATAAATATAATAATTTATTGTGTATTATATGTATATAGGTAATAATAATAACAAATAATAATCTTCCCACTATTACTATAAATTCCAAATGGATTGGATTCAATAAATATGCTTGATCTTTTTAGGAATGTGAACATCGTAAGCCATCCTTTACAATATATATATATATATAACTATTTGCTAATAAACAAAAAATGTATATATATAATCAAAATTACACTAAATTTACAACTCAACCAGACTAGCCAAGAAATTAAAATCTAAAACATTGTCAATAGTTTAACTGCGACAAGCAGACTTCTCAAGTGTAAAGAACTACAATATAACAACATATTTAAAGTAAACTTTACCCACAATTCCACTTACCTCACATCCATTCTTAATATTAAAAGAACTTTTAAATAAATTACCTGCTTCAGAATCATAAATTTATAATAATAAAGATTCTTTAATTCTTCTTTTTATTTGCTTACTATCAAAGAACACAACTTTAGCTTCATCAAAGTTCTTTTAATATTAAGGGTGGATGGGAGGTAAGTGGAATTGTGGGTAATGTTTAGTTTAATTGTAGTTTTTATCACTTGTGAGTCTACTTGTAGCAGTGAAACAATTGGTTGTGTTTTAGATTTTATTTTCTTGGCTAGTCTGGTTGAGTTGAGATTTTCGTGTAATTTTGATTATTTATTGACTAGTTTAACTTACCTATTATTGATTGCACAGTGTGAGAGATAGAGATATAGATAGATAGACTGACTCGCATCTCCAGATTGGCCACCCTCAGGATCGATGGCAATGGGCAGCATAATAATAATTCCCAGGACACCAAATTGTAACTTTAATGAAACTTTCTTATACCAATAATTATCTATCAATAATTTACTTAATAATTTGCAATAATATCTAATGAATAACTTAATAAATAATTACTGAATGAATAAAAATCACTGAGAGCGTTATTACAAAAAATACTAATAATCTCATAAATACTTATATTAATTACAGAGGAGAAAAATTTAAACTCCACTCCCCACTGTACTTTATATCTTTCAGCACACTCCCATCTATTTATCATCAAAGTCACAATTAAAATTTTAAAGAATTAAAACATTTCTAAGCCCATCATCATCCTCTCAGTCTATCCCTCCATCACCCTCGGATTCATAAACCATTTTTATTACTATTTCGCTTCATTCTAAAATTTCTCTGACTTGCTAGCACTCTTCTCATCTATGATAATCTTTTCTCAGGGCTTCAGAATAGTAAAGCATGAAAATCTATACACTCTGTTTCGAATTATTGGTGATAAATAAATACTATTCCAGTGATTACATCCACAGTTGACCTTGGCTGAATCTAACATAGCCAATGTCCATTTACTCTAAATTTCCAACAATTAAGATTAAGTTAAATATAAATTTTGAAAATAACATATTATAAACACTTTGATAATTAAAAAAAAATATATATATTAACAAGTTCATCTGGAAAGGTACTTGAATCCAGCGGATGAATAAAAGATTTTATGTCCATCCACAGCACTCTATATCACACAATAATCCTACCGCATATTATAAATATTTAATCCAAAGGTGATGAATTATTCTAATAACATTCGGCAATTATGATTTGAATTCTGCAGTGTTCAAATAATTTTATAAAATAATCTTTTACATAAATTTTACCTAGTATAATGTAACAAAATAAATCATACTTCAAATTTAAGTGATAGTGTCTCGGTGCATAATTAGGATTTCTAAAATTTATTACACCACAAAACAGTCAGACATAGACAAAAGTTTAGTTTAAAATAACATTTTTATTAACAAAGATAAACGACAGCTACTTTACTAAGCAGTTGTTCCGGGTTAGCGGGTTCGCTTCCAGGCTGGTGTTATGACAGATGAGGAAAAAAATATATAAACTTAAAAAATAAATATCTACATTATTTACAAGTATCCTCATAGCTTTCTCCTGTTCTTCAACCGTATAAAATTATATAAATAAACAGCTGATCTTGCTACATTATAAGATAACAAATATTATTTAATTCTTAATGAACTGGGATTTACAATTGCTATGGAATAAAAAAAAAATGTTTATACTATTTGTTTTAACAATCCTTAATATTTAGAGCTAATGAATATTAAATTTCTCCATATATTTTTATGATTTCAAATAAATAATTTATTCTATGATTAAGATTATTTTTTATAAAGAAAGCTCTTCATATTAGCTTGTAATTTACATTAATTAGTTCAACTTAATATGCTTTTAAATTGAAGATATTTTATGCATTCCTTACCATCGCGTTAATTAAACTATCATTCAAGTGTTTAAGAATCGGTACTCATATCGATAATTCTCTTACATGCATGCAATCATATAATAATGTCCATACAATAATAATACTTCAATTTGCTTACCATTCCAGCGAAGTTATCAGCTGGTTGTAAATAAAACTTTGAATACGCATTGCTTATTACTATTACTTCCTGTATTTTAATTCCGAAATTCAATATTTAACTTTATATGCATTATTCTGGCTTTTATTAGAGAAATAAAACTTTTCAATAACACAATGTCTCAGTACAACAATTCTCACATTTAATCCATAATCATTAAGAAAAATCAAATTAATTTTACGACCCTGTAAACAATATTCATAACTTAGACTTTACTGTACCTTAAACGATGTAAACCCGTAAGAAAACGAAGTCAGCATTAACATGAGGGTTGGAAAATGCCTTAATAAGTAAAAAATACATTTTGATTAAGGCTAAGGTATGCTAGGATTCTTCACTAGTCATACAAAGATACATGGGTATACCCTTCACACTCGGGCTATCAATAAAAAAATCATCTTAAGATGTAGAGATAACAAAGTGGGAAACTCATCCACTACTTCTAAACATTTCATAAAAATTTACTAAATACCTTAGTGAGCGAGCTAAGTTACAACTTCACTAGCTAGGTGGTGATTCTTTAACCAACCACATATACAAGTGTCTCACACTAATTTGTACACATATATAAAATTTTACACTTAAACTACCTCCATGAAATATTGCACTGACACATGAGCCAACATTTTTCTAAGCATAAATCAGCTTACATATAACTTAATTTAATTTTAATAATAATAATAATAATAATAATAATAATAATAATAATAATAATAATAATAATAATAATAATAATAATAATAATAATAATAATAATAATAATAATAATAATAATAATAATAATAATAATAATAATAATAATAATAATAATAATAATAATAATAATAATAATAATAATAATAATAATAATAATAATAATAATAATAATAATAATTGAGAGTACCAATGGCAATAGAAATAGAAGGAATGACCTATGCAGGACAGAATATGATAATACCCATATTTAATTACTTCAAGAAAAAACTACAAGAACATAAAGATTCACACCTTCAGATAATTACTTTGGACAACCAGAAACAAATTATCCATTTAACATACAACAATTTGCAGATAAACTTAATACAATTAAAACCACATGTCATCCTGGAACAAATGGTATACCAAAATTTGTCTTTGCACATTTGAGCCAATTCACATCAAAATATATTTGCAACCTAGCAAATCATCTCTCTCAAAAAATCTACAACCTTAAAGAACTAAATACCATAGCCATAGTGCCATTTAATAAAAAAAAATATATATATCAACACTTACCAATCTAAGACCTATTTCTATGGGAACATTAGCCATTAAAATTTTAGAAAAAGTCATCAAAGATCAAATTGAACAACACTTACTTCCACTTATATCACCTCTACAATTTTCAAAAAAAGAATCATCTACAGAAACAAGCAGCATTACTCTTTAAAACTATTATGACTACAATACAAAAGCAAAAAAAATATGCACCAATAGCAGTACAATTAGATATTCAAGCAGCATTTGATTCAGTGTCAATCAAGATCATCATCATCATCATTATCAACCATTATCAATCCACTGCAGGATGAAGGTCTCTCCAAGTTTAATCCATCTTCTCCGATCTTTAGCTTCTCTTCTCCACATCACCCCTACACATTTTCTTATTTCATCCATCCATTTTACATGTGGTCTTCTTCTGGGTCTTTTACAATCTCTTGGAATCCAGTTTAAAATTTCAATTGTCCATCTATTATCATCTCTTCTAGTAATATATCCAGCCCAACTCCACTTCAATCTTTTAACTTTTTCAATGAGGTCAGTAACACCTGTTTGTTCTCTTACCCATACATTGCGTTTTCGATCTCTTCTTGTTACTCCCAACATATATCTCTCCATACTTCTTTGAGTGGTCTGAAGTCTCTGTATTGATCTTCTATTAAGTGTCCAAGTCTCAGATCCATAAGTAAGAACTGATAAAACACATTTGTTAAAAACCTTTCTTTTCAAACACATAGGCATATTTCCTTTTAATATCAAGTTATTTCTACCAAAAGCACTCCAACCAAGTTTAATTCTATGATTAATTTTCTCTATTATGTTTCCATCTGTATTAATAATCTGACCAAGGTATTTGTAACTCTTAACTTCTTCTAATTCATCATAATCAATCTTTATTTTCATATTTTGAGCAAATCGATTAAACATTACTTTAGTCTTTTTAACATTTATCTTTAGTCCTACTTTCCTACTTTCATTTGATAACTCCTGCAACATTTCCTGCAGATCGGAAGCATTATTTGCAAAAACAACTACATCATCTGTGAAATCTAAATGACTTAAATAATCTCCATTTACTTTCACTCCTTTAGTTTCCCATTTTAATCCACAAAATACTTCTTGCAGCACTGCTGTAAAAAGTTTTGGAGATATGGAGTCACCTTGTCTTACATCTTTCTCAATGTTGACTTTCCCAGTATCATTATGTAATCTAATTGTTGCTGTTGCATTTTTATAAATATTCTTTAAAATATGACAATATGCTGGATCTATACCTTGATGATCCAATGCTTTAATTACTGAAGAAATGTTTATAGAATCAAATGCCTTTTCATAATCTACAAATTCAAAACATAATGACAACTCATATTCATTTGTCCTTTCTATAACTTCTCTCAATACTTGAATATGATCTACTGTACTAAAACCACTTTTAAATCCAGCTTGTTCTCTTGGTTGGTGAAAATCCAAGGTTCTCTGTAGACAAGTTGTAATTATCTTGGTAAAAATTTTATATAAAACTGATAAAAGGCTGATAGGTCTGTAATTTCTAATATCTTCTTTATCACCTTTTTTAAATATTAATATTATTAATGCATTCTTCCAATCATCTGGTACATCTTTATCATTTAGATATTTGGTATATAACTTTGCTAATATTTTTTCTGTTTCTTCACCTGCTTCTTTTAATATATCAATTATAATTCCATCATTACCTGGAGCCTTTCCTTTTTTCATACATTTAATTGCATTTCTCACTTCTTCATTTAAAATTCTGGGCAATTCGGAAGATGTAATAGATATAGGAGGTATTTGTTCTTTATTACTATATAATTCTTGATAAAAATCTTCTACCAATTTCATAATGTCATCCCTCTTTTTAGTAATAATTCCATCTTTTTTTCCTTATTGCAGATATAAATTTCCTACCAATACCAAAATGTTGTTTTACATTCTTAAGACTTTTATTAATCATAGAATTAAACTTGGTTGGAATGCTTTTGGTAGAAATAACTTGATATTAAAAGGAAATATGCCTATGTGTTTGAAAAGAAAGGTTTTTAACAAATGTGTTTTACCAGTTCTTACTTATGGATCTGAGACTTGGACACTTAATAGAAGATCAATACTGAGACTTCAGACCACTCAAAGAAGTATGGAGAGATGTATGTTGGGAGTAATAAGAAGAGATCGAAAATGCAATGTATGGGTAAGAGAACAAACAGGTGTTACTGACCTCATTGAAAAAGTTAAAAGCTTGAAGTGGAGTTGGGCTGGATATATTACTAGAAGAGATGATAATAGATGGACAATTGAAATTTTAAACTGGATTCCAAGAGATTGTAAAAGACCCAGAAGGAGACCACATGTAAAATGGATGGATGAAATAAGAAAATGTGTAGGGGTGATGTGGAGAAGAGAAGCTAAAGATCGGAGAAGATGGATTAAACTTGGAGAGACCTTCATTCTGCAGTGGATTGATAATGGTTGATAATGATGATGATACTTCTTAATAAATTAGACAACACCACAATATCACCTACACTACTCTATGTAATTGCCCATCTTCTCCTTAATAGACAAATTCATATCACACTCAATAGAAGGAAATCAACATCATTCACTCCATCACAATCTATTTCACAAGGATCGCCACTAAGTTCTCTCCTCTTCACATTTTACATAGATCCACTAATAAGAAAAATACAACAAAATATAGCTGGAATACAAACTCCACACACACAACAAAATATCCCATGTTTAGCACACATGGATGATATCATAATTTTTTTTAAAATCACGCAAAAAATTTCCAACACTACAAAAAATATTAGATCAATACTCATCTGAATTCAAACTAAAATTCAATCCTAATAAAACAGCAGCTTGGTTCATATATACAACCAAAACATATACTAAATACTTTCAAGGCAAACCCACTCCTTTTCTGGGATTTCCATTTTACTTGGGAACAAATGGTATGAGGCAAAACATACAAAACAAATTACTTGAATCCATAAACAAAATTTCAAACTCTTTATCAAAAGCATACCTATCCATATACTCAAAAGTTCAATTATTCAACATGTTAATTACCACAAAAATAACATATTTTTCTCCAATAATAAATTTCTCTAAACATTTCAAATCAAAAATATCATCGGAAGAGCACTAAACTTCTATGGGGCCAAAAACCCAGTTAAA